>OX328107.1:14748194-15159053 GCA_946811185.2 Hippopus hippopus | reverse complement strand
CGTGCGCACGTATTACTTATTACGTGCGCACGTATTAGCTACTGCGTGCGCACGTAGTATAAAATATATCTTCCATGTCACTTTTGTGCCACCGTAGAGATGGCACTTTACGACTAAATTAGATTTTGTGCTACAGTAGGCTTGCGCAAAACAGAAAATTACATAAAAACGGAAAGTGCCGTCTCGGATTAGCCTGCGCGGACTGCGCAGGCTGATCCGAGACCACACTTTACGCAAATGTCTGAATGCCCCTTTTCGCGTGTTGCAGGCCATATAATACTGTGATGACTTGCTTGGTATCATGCATCACGGAGATAAATTAAGGCCCCTTTTGCCAGACTATGGCTCATGTATATTGATCCCCTGTTTTGCAATAACGGCTGACGGAGAGGAAACTTTACAGTTGATATACAAAAGACAAATTCCTTGTGTTTTTCCTCGTATTTCAGTCCATGTTTTAATTCTAAAGCAATCTTTGCAATCGAATGAAAAATGAAAATTAGAAGTCTTTGTTAAGATTTTCTAAAAACTTCCAAAACGAAGTATGCTTTGAAGTCCTTTCACCCATGAAACTACTAAATGAATTGTAGGAATGCGTAACCATGGTAGTAACCAGCCAAAAGTAGATCCAGAAAATTACAATATCAAAGTTCTTTTCTTTATAAAAATCTCACTGTATCGGACTGTGCAGATTCAAGATCAGACTGCACACTCTGTGCAGTCTGGTCTTGGATCTACACTGTCCGCAACAAGGCATAGAGTGACGTACAGCAGCGGAAGATTTCTTCATCAAAGAAAAGGTCAACTTGATCATTACTGTAAAACTAGAAACTTTTTTTAGTAATATAATCGCTTGTCGCATCTCTATTATTCGAAAAATAACCTTGAGTTTAGATGTTACTAAAGACTGAATAAACTAGATTAATTTTTCCCTTTCATTGTGCTTTTCTTGTCAATTATTTTTTTCCTATTTTCATCGATATTTTTGTAATTAAGATTGTACCTTTTTATTTCAGTGTTATTTTGTACTCTTCCTTTACATCCCCTCCTCCTTTTCTACATTTTTACGAAAAAAAAAAAAAAAAAAATGATGCGAAAGAAATTTGCTTAATTTCCTAACTCTTATTTTTTCTTCCTAAATCTAATACATTAAGTTTTTCTTTCAACGCAAATTTTGCTCTGAGATTATTTTGGAGACGATTTTATAAAAATTACCTTACAAAGATGAAAATAATTTGGAAATGGCACACCCATGAAGAAATACTGAGCAAGATTTTTGAAGCCTATCCTTCACCTAAGAAGAAGATCCTTTGCCTCGCAGAAAGGCGTGGAATTACTAAGTATAAAGAGCATTTTAATTTCTATTCTAAATTCAGAATGTTACAAAATTAATAATTGGATAAGCCAATCAAAAATTGTTTTCCTTTAAACGGCACAGGTTCCAAGGACGTCTGCATTTTAACATACTTCAATTTCTGTAACCAAATGAGCCATGCCCTATGAAAAGGGGGCTTGATGCATCTGTGAAAAGTATCGACCCAGGTCAGCGTGTACAGTCCGCTATTTTTCGCTATTGGTCAATTTTCAGTATGGCCAAGGACCAGTCTGCCTCATGATTTAAGAGTCGGTTGTTGAAAAAAGTGGCTGTTACGGATTCATATGTATGTGATGGCTTGCTCGGTATGATGGAATACAGTGATGCATTAAGCCTCCTTTTGCCAGGGCATGGCTAATGCTCTGTGAAAAGGGGCCTTAATGTATTTGCGATAAGTATCGACTCAGGTCAGACTGCGCAATCCGCGCAGGCTGACCTGGGCCGAAACTTTTCGCTATCGGTCAATTTTCTGTATGTCAAAGGACCAGTCTACTTTATGATAGTCAGTTATTGGACACAATGGTTTTAATGGATCCATAATAATGTGATGGCTTGCTTGCTATAATGCATCACGGAGATTCATTAAGCCCCCTTTTGCCAGAGCATGGATGAGCGTAAGCGAAACCGGTTGGCACGTTGAAAATACTAATTGTAGAGTCATTTCTCTTTTATATATATATATATATATATATATATATATATATATATATATATATATATATATATGTGTGTGTGTGTGTGTGTGTGTGTGTGTGTGTGTGTGTGTGTGTGTGTGTGTGTGTGTGTGTGTGTGTGTGTGTGTGTGTGTGTAAAGGTGTCCAACTGTTTTACCTGCCGTACACGACCCCCAATCATTTATCAGTATTTCTCACACATTTCTATACTGTATCACGCTCTATATGTTATTTATCTTCGATCTAGTGTATGGAATGGAACAAACGAATAAATATTAAACGACTACTTAAGCTCGAAACTTAGTAATTGTATACATTTTCCTCTTCCCGCCGTGAGATGGAAACTTTAGTACCGCAGTGAATCTCTTGAACGAATCTGATTGGTCAACGAAATTGAATTATCAGATTTAAATTAACGGCGTAATGCTAAAAACAACTTTGAGAACGGATCAGATTCGCCCAATATGGCAAACACCTGTGCCAGCACCCTGCCGGGACTCGTCGGCATTTCAAAATAGGCAAGGTCACAGAACGCCGAGGACGCTTCTGGAGTTTCGAAGGTGTTACAGGAGATCACTCCTTCCTTACCGCACAGGTTCTTCCTGTATAAAATCAATACCTAGCAACTGCGTTAGGCAGAATTTTCTTTAGCTTACCGGTTAGTGTATTGGTCTAATAAGCCTTAATAATGAGGATCTTTACCACACGGGTTCGAATCCCAACTGGGGTGATTTGTATTTTAGCTACGCATTTGTTGCGAACTTTCATGTTTGTAAGATGAGGTAGGACTGGAGGCAGCTCAAGAGAAAGGTGCTGCCATAGGGATTGGCGGAATGTGATAGGGGCGTGATCAGAGAATGCCTGAATATCAAGACGTCTCTTTAACCGCTTCTCAATTATTTCATGCTGTATTTCACAAAGTAGTGGAAAGCTCGGCAGCTCAGTTGGTAACCTAAAGTATTAGTAATCCGGGGTCGCGGGATCAAATACCATTGTAGCCAGGCTATTCAACGATTGTTGATGGCAATTGCGACAGGATTCGTTCCTTTGCCTTTGCCGCAGAACATTATTTATACGACGTCCTTGTGGATACACAGAACGTGGCGCAATCTGACTTTGGGTCTACTCGGTATGCTGTTCAACAGAACAGCCTCGCCTAAATACCTTCTAGAAAGTACAACATTTTTACGGTAGGAAGTTTACCGATCGTAAATAAGCATGTAGGAGATAGTGAGCGGAGCGACCGCCTCTCACTTCAGAGGTTCCTGGTTCCTTCCCATCGTGAGAGGTGCCGGCAACCTCTTGAAATGGCTACAACATTTTTATCTTCAATATACTGCGAGTATAGGGCCCATACTCAACAACCATGGTTAATTCTCAATTACGTTAGTCTTTTTCTAGATTTAGAAAGTAACGGTATTTCCGATTGGCTAAACTAAATGGTTTAGCCAATCAGAAATTGCGTTATTTTCTAAATCTAGAAAGTGTTTGAGACTTACTCTAAGAATGTTATAAAGTATAGTTGATGAAAACGGACCGTGATTTAGGCTTTCAGGAAGCAGTCATCATGAGTAGATTAATCAAAGTTGTAAGAACTTGTTCCACAACATTTATAAATTATATAGGTTTAAAACTAAACTCTCATAAAATTATTATCGTAAAATTATTTTCTGACAAGCGGGAGATAATACCGACTATTGTTGTAAGCATATAAAGGGAAGAGTTACCTTTCATAACGACTCTCAACCAAACACATACAATTAAATAAAAACTTAAAACCCTTTTCCATAAAACGCCTTATCATTGCATACTGACACAAATTTGTAACTGTGGTAAAAAGAGAATGATGGTTATTTTTTTGTCTAGAAAATTTTATCCTGAAAACCACCGATTTTTGCAAAAGTCGGATATTCTGATAATTATGGTGCAAACGTTTTTAAAAAAATCGATGAAAACCAATATTTGACTTCCTTTTAACGTAAATCAATGTAAGTTCTATTGTCTTTCCTTCTATATTCATATCAAATAAACTAAACAAGACGGACTGGCTTGATTTTTAGTCTGTTGATTCGCTGATACAGCGTCAGGTGCAAGTGATACTTATCAAAATAACTTATGTTGATAAATGTTACGCTGCATTTTGTGTAAGAACATTGCAATTAATGCATTCTTAACTAATTTATATACCACTGAGCTAAAGACGAATGAAAAAAAAAAAACTGTATCTGTGAAATACTACTTAGCTTATATATAATAAGAGGGGAAATATTCTAACACCGGGGAAAAGAATAATGTACACTATTATGAACGTTGCATTTAATTAATCATTGATTAGAGACAGCTAGTCTCATATGGATTTCCCAGTTACGCTGAATTTGTTGTCAGTTTCTTTAAAACTACTTCTAAAATTGCTTGACACCTTTTCTAGTAACTAACATTGAAAAGTAAAATGATTCGCTATTATTACGCAAGTTTAATATTTATTTGTATGTGTTCTTATAGTTTAGTTGACTCCCATACAATTTGGGATTTCGACAGATTAGTCAACGATCTGCAGCGGAATTACAGTAAATTAGCACGCCCAGTGGTAAACCAATCGCAAACGGTTCTTGTGGCAATGGACTTTGTTCTCGTCGCTGTCAGAGAACTTGATGAAGTAAAGGAAAGATTCTCTGTGGCAGGAAGTGTTCTTTTAAGTTGGACTGACGAAAGAATGAATTGGAATCCAGAAGAATACGGAGGCATCCAAACATTAATTGTGGATAGCGATATGTTTTGGTTTCCATCGATCGGATTGCAGAATTCTGTAGAGTCACAGGAGAAAATAGGACAAGTATCATTTTTGAAGGTTAGATACATGTCGAATGGTCGAGCATTTTTTATGTCAAACGACATCTTTACCTCTTTATGTTCTTCAAACGTAACTTTCTACCCTTGGGACACACAAACCTGTCATCTGAATTTCCTCATAAACAGCTATACTGCTCTTGAAGTAAAGTTGGAACCTTACCCGGCAAATTTAATTTCACCTTTTTTGAAATATACAGAAAATGGTATTTGGGAGATGCTTGAGAAAGAGACGCTTCATTATGAGTTTCTTAATTTTGTGGTCGTAGGTTTCAAAATGAAACGAAAACCCGCGTTTGTGATTGTTAATGTCATCATCCCAATCGGTTTTATGTCACTTCTCAACATCCTGGTATTTCTGATTCCAGCGGAGAGCGGAGAAAGAATTTCGTATTGTTTGACTGTATTGTTGTCAATTGCAGTTTTTCTGACTTTAGTTGCAGACACAATGCCGAAATCCTCATCTGCCATGTCCATGCTTAGTTTCTATTTGGTAGCAGTTTTAGGTCACAGTGTACTGATGACCTTCGAAATCATCATGAGTTTGAGACTTTACTTCCGGAAGGAAGACGAGTCTATTCCGCGATGTTTGTCGTCTATGGTGCGGCTTTTTACTTTCCGTGGCTGTTCCACAGCAAAGCACAATGACAATACAGTTGTACCTTCAAAAAGACAAAGATCCAGCAGTTTAAGGGAAGCAGCCTTAGAGTCTCACATGACGTCCAGAATAGTAAAGAGCCCTACAAAAACAGGAAACTCGAATATATCACATGACAGCATTAGTGCCATTGTTGTTGAAAATGGCGATTCTTCTCCAAGTAAGAAAACACATGCTATAAGTGATGGTTGTTGCGTTCACAAAAGACAAAGCCTTCCCGAAAGACAAAATACTACGATGAAAGATGAAGAAGTATCTTGGAAGGACGTCAGCATTACGATCGACAGCATCTTTTCTTTTATCTCATTGTTTCTGTTTCTTGCAATCAACATAACATTTTTTGTTGTCGTTCCACAGTAGGGACTGAAGGACGTGTTTCATTATTATTGTTAGTATGGTGACTTACAGTGTCTTTACATAAATTTGAATGCTTTGTGTCCTACAGGTGTGAGGGATTGCATGAACAGCCTTCTCTATTTAGCCTCACATTTACGTGACTGCATTGAGAGATTAATTGAAGACTTCAGTGAATACATGGAAAGACAAAAGCTATTCAGAATACAAGTGTTTAACCGGAATTTGCAGTTTAGAATGTCAATACTGAAAAATGAAAATCGATAACAGACTTTTTATCTAGTCTATACCACATTATACTCGGTTTTTTTTTTATCTGGTTCTCCAACAATATATACTGAACCAAAAAAGAAACTTCCCCTGTGTTTAAGTGCAGATATACACAAATATGAAAATCAGGATTAAACTAGATTTATATGCATTGAAAGAGTATTCTATTGCGACTTTGTGTGAAAAAAATTATTGCTGAGGGTTTATCCAAAAGTAGTGAAATGGTAGTTAAAATGCGGAAGGGGTCGCTCACCAAAATCACAAATTAATACCGGGTATGACCACCTTCAGCATGAAGGACTGCCTGGCATCGTTGGCGCATAGAACGGATAAGTGTATTGATTTCGGCTTGTGGAATGTTGTTCCATTCCTGAATTAAGGCTTGTCTTAGCTGAATGACGTTTGACGGTGGAATAGGGCGACGTCTAACACGCTGGTCCAAATTATCCCAAAGGTGTTCAATGGGATTCAGATCAGGGCTTTTGGCAGGCCAGTCATTAATAAATGCAATGTTATTCGCCCTGAGGAAATTCACATTGTCCCTAGCTGTATGGCTTGTGGCATTATCATGCTGAAAAAGAGTGATATTTGCATTATTTTGAAACAGTGGGATAACGTGCCTCGCAAGAATTTCATCTCGGTAGCGTTGGGCATTCAAATTCCCTTCGATAACGACGAGATTAGTGCAAAAGCCATGTGCAATTCCCGCCCAGACCAAGACAGAACCCCCACCCCCAAAACGATCTCGTTCAAGTACGTAACAGTCGGCATAACGTTCATTTCTCCTACGGTATACTCGAACCCTGCCATCACCTCGATGAAAGGAAAACCTGGATTCGTCGGAGAAAAGAACGCTATTCCATTGTTGTCTAAGCCAGCGTTGGTGTGTACGTGCCCAATTAACACGATTTACGCGGTGACGTCGCTTCAAAACACAACCAACGTATGGACGACGTGCACGTAGCCCACCCTCGCGCAAGCGATTGCGCACAGTTTGGGCAGATATACGGTTGTTATGTGTACCAGGGGTGTTAGCAGCAGTGGCTGTGGCAGTTTGAAAGCGATTGCGCAGGTGGGTGTTCCGAATATAGCAGTCTTGGCCGCGCGTCGTGACGCGAGGACGTCCACTACGTGGTCGATCTTCCGTACGCCCTGTTGCTTGAAAACGTTGCCTAAGGTGTCGAATAGCACGAGTAGAAGATCCAATATTCATAGCAACAGCATTCATCGTCACACCAGCATTAAGCATGCCAATGGCACGTTCGCGTAAATTTTGCGGAATTCTAGGCATATCAAAAATAAAGAAAACTAAAAAGAATTTAATTTTTTTCAACGTCTTTTTCTTATTGACATGAAAGTCTATAAAATTAGACTGAAAGGTTTCAAAAAATATACACGAATTATACTGGTCCGTGCATGCACGTGAAAATCGCTTTCAGAGGGTTTCTTCTGCAAAATGCTTTCAATCGAGTTAAAATTTGTTTTATCGGACACATAATCGTTCGCCCGAATATATGTAGGTCATTTGATATTTTGACTTTTTTTAATAACATTGCATTTGCACTTAAAGACAGGGGAAGTTTCTTTTTTGGTTCAGTATACATATTTTTAATTTGTTTGTTTTGCCCTATGACTGATGTATAGTCTACATGAACATGAAATAGTTTAGGATGAAGGAAAAAGTGATATTTGAATTTTAAAACCGAAATAAATGACTGGGTGTTGAATAAACCCAGATTTAACTCTCCTATCACAGCCTACAATGTATCTATATAAAGTGAACACTAGAAAGCTAAAAAGAGGAATGTAGCAAATGATCTGTTACTCGCAAATGCTCCTCTCCAACATATTTCAAAGTTGTCAAGAGCAGGGACGTATATGTCATGCGCGATACCGATACTGGATTAGGGAAGTGGTGAAGGCATGGGAGCTAGCCTTGCTGTTTGCGTGTCAGTGAGGTGGATATCCCACGATTTTCAAGGCTGTTGTTTCCAAATGTACAATTAAAAAGCGTTATAGAATATTGAATGCTTGATCTATTACAGAAATCGCAGTCAATCTGAACGGGATAAAAATACACAATGTGGATTACAGACTGCAAAGATTCTGTTTTAAATGCATTTTGAAATCTAGGTACTCTTAATAACATGAAATGTGCTAAAGATATTTGGACATTGTTTGTAAAATTTGTCACCTCAGAGACAATGACATTTTGTGATTTTAAGCTTTTGTTGCCTGTGGTGTTTTATTTTTCATTCGTTAATTGTAACACAATATGGGATTTTAACAATTTGGTTAAAAATCTTCAAACGAATTACAGTAAAACAGCGCGGCCAAAAGTAAACCAGTCGGAGCCGGTTCAGGTACAAATCGGGTTCGTTACTACAGCAATGCGTGAACTTGATGAGGTAAAAGAAAGATTTTCGATTGTCGGAGTCGTTCTTATAACCTGGACTGATGAAATGATATCGTGGAACCCTGAGGAAAATGGAGGCATGACTTCAATAGTTGTTGACAACGATATGTTCTGGTCACCATCCATCACAGTGCAGAATTCTGTCGAGTCTCAAAAGAAAATCGGCCACGAATCGTTTTGGAAAGTGATTTATTATTCAAATGGAGAAGGCTTATTTAGATCAAGTAACGTTTTTACGTCTATATGTTCTACAAATGTAAAACATTATCCTTGGGACAAACAAACATGTACACTATACTTTACTGTCATCGGTTATACTGGTCTTGAAGTGAAACTAAGCCCGTATCCTGAAAAATATATTTCGCCTTTTGCATATTATACAGAAAACAGTATATGGGAAATGGTTGAGAAGGGTACTGGTATTCAGGAAGGTTATAACACTGTTTATGTTACTTTCAAAATGAAACGAAGACCACTGTTTGTGATTGTTAATGTTATTGTTCCAATCGTGTTCATGTCACTTCTAAGCATCCTGGTATTTCTGATTCCAGCAGGGAGTGGAGAAAGAGTCTCCTATTGTTTGACTGTACTGTTGGCAATTGCAGTGTTTCTGACTCTAGTGGCCGACGCAATGCCGAAATCCGCATCATCTATGCTTAGTTTCTATTTGATAGCCATACTAGGTCATAGTGTTATAATGACGGTTGAAATCATTGTGAATCAGAGGATGTACTGTCGAGATGTAGAAGAACCTGTTCCAAGATATTTATCACTGTTAGTCAACGGTTTTAGTAGGCTTTTTCGTTACAGAGGGCAGAAAGCCAAACCAACCGAGGAAAATTTAGAGAATCAAAAAGACAAATGTGAACGAAAAGTGACCGGAGATGAAATCCAGATAAAGTCAATGCAATCCGTAAAATTCCGTAGCTTGTCGAAATCTTCGGAAATTAAAAATAATCCGCAGGTCGTAAAAGGTCTTGACTCAGTGCCAGGCACAACATCTGATACATTTTGCGTAGATGAGTTGAAAATACCACAAACGTTTTGGACAAAACAACAAAAGGTGGTCTCTTGGAAAGATGTCTGTGAGACCGTCGACATCATCCTGTTTATTATCTCTTTTTGTCTGTTTCTTTCAATCAACATAACGTTTTTTCTCGTTGTTCCACAGTGATGATTTTTATTTTGTTTTGTCCACACGAGTACAGTATCCTCTTTGAATTCTTTTTATTATAGCCTTGTAGAAATTTCATACAATGTAATAGCGCTTCGTGCAGACTGTTAGGGATAAGGGAAACTTTTTTTCTGGAAATCATTAAAGCCCCAGTAAAGTCAAAAATGGGTAATTTTCACCGTTTATAACTCGAAAATATGTTGGATAACCCATCACAACACACATATATAAGATCGAAGAAAACTCGAACGTGTCAGTTACTGCATTGGTTGCCATGATATACGTGTGCGAAAATGCATGGAGAAGCCCGCCGATTTCAGGGACCCCATTGATCTAGACAACCTTCGTTATCGTTCGTGTATATTCGAACTAGGTCTTCGAGAACGTCACGTGATAACATTGCATCTCATTAGTGCTATGACGTAGTAGACAGGACTATTGTTTACAATTCCAATATTACTCGTATGTCATCGGAGAGTAAGATTGCTCATTCTGAACCTGTTTTCTTATTTAGATGTAGTACTCTTCCTGTATTGATGATAAATGAATAAGCGATGATCAGCCTGTGTCGTCGTTTCTGTTTACGATGTCGATAAACTTACGTTTTTTAAGCCTAGAATGGGGACAAAACGATCAAGTGAATGAAAGGTTTGTTTCGACGCCTTGAATGATCACGTGGTGTTTACGTCACTATCACGTCACTGCGGACATTTACGACGAAAAGTCGGCTAATCGTCGGCGATCATCGATGTAAACAAACAGATAATGCGGCATGGTAGGATCTGTTCTAGTTTCAAAATTCTTTTTTCTGCCATTGACTGGAACTTTTGCGAACTGCACCTGTACATATCGTGAAATTCATAATAATCACCATATTTTTACATGGTAAAAATGAAATTTACTTTAATTTCATAAACAGGTTTTTTATTCAGATGGACTTTACTGTGACTTTAACACTATGCTGTTTCAATGAAAGCTAGGTCAAAAAACCTAAATCTGAGTTATTCTTATAATATTATAAATGGTTTATTGAAAATGACTTGACTCGAAGAAAGACAAATGCAATAGTTCTTTTGTTTTATTGCCGTCATGCACATTCGAAAACATTTGAGTCATAAAGCATCGACTAAGGTCAGCCTGCGCAGTCCATGCCGGTTGACTTTCCTCGAAACATTTTGCTATTGGTCAATTTTCTGAATGTCAAAGGGCATCCTCATGATCCAGTGCCTTCTACCCAACATTCTAGTCGGTTTCTTAAACAAAATAAAATTTATAGATCCGTAAATTTATTCATTCATGGTAGGTTTGTTTACCCTCGTCATGCGGCATTGCGCCATGCGGCGAGCAGCTATTGCTTCTTTACTAATAATGAACGACTATTTTTTAGGGCAATATGTTTTAACAGACAGCAACACTTCACGCATTTAGAAAAAAATGGTAAAAATATGTACGTAAAAGCCAAAAGTGGCTTATGGTCAAAAACGACCCTTTTCAGGACCACGTTAAAAATAGAACATTAAAAAATATATACATATAATACAATGCCGTGAGGCATTACACGTCTGATGACAAAATTTTAGAATTCGTCCGGAACATTTCTATTTAGTACGCTCGACAATGTTAATATCTTAAGTATTTAAATAGATGTTATGTGTAACCACGGGTTAGAACCAAACTATATATTTTATCTATGTTTTAATTTTTAATTATGGAGTTTCATAAACAAAGCGTTAAAGCCGACTAGAGAGCTCTAAAAAAAAAAGGGAAAGGGTGAATGTACACGTAAAAACTGGGGGACAGTCGTCAGTCCTGTCTGCTGTGCGGGCCGATCAGGACGACACCGTGCAGTAGGGGCATTAAACCAAAACTACTTGGGTGCCCGTTCTTTCCTTACAGCCCATCACAGCAGGTCCCAAAAAGGGTAAAGACTTATTTAAAATGGAAAAAACTAAACATTAACATCAAATACAACCCTAACGGGAGTAAATACCGGGGCTAAGAGCGGACATAGTAAAAGTCTCCGTATCTCTAAATAATCTAGGCTAAACGACCAATTATCGACGCGGATCAGATCCGGGGCGAACTGACTGACGGCTGCCTCCCAAACTTGAAATTAAAACAAAAATCTAAAAGAGGAACTTTAAAAAGCATATACCTGGCCACAGTGATCTTGCTCAGGACTAATCACAAAAAGGAAAAAATAAAAATCCGTTGTAAAGAAAGGAATACCCAGGCTTGACCTAGTGACCTGTAAATCCCAAAATATATTTAATATACATGGGATGTTGAGCTATGTAAACAATAATTTTAACAAAAAATGGCTGGCAAAATATCTGTTATACACGAAAAAAAAAGAAGTACTGAAAGATGGTAAACAAATATATATAACCAACTTTATTACCAGTTTATAGTTCTGAAGAGTGAGAGAAAGAAAAAGAAACGGGTGTGTATGGGGGGAGGGGGAGAGAGAGCTCTCTGAAACACAAAAATGAAGAAAAATACGCGAGTCCAATACTGGGGCGATTTTGGTGCGCGCCATTGGTTTTGTTTAAAAACAGATTAAAAAACAAGGGAAAATAAAAATCCTTGTATAAATGAAACTCCTCGAAACTAGCCCTTTGCCACACAATACCAACTTTGAAAGCTCCTCCGAAAGAGAGATCCGTAAATATGCGAGGTATTGCTTTATATAATGCATCAAGGAGAGGCTTTTAAACCCCGTTTTGCCAGAGCGTGGCTCCTTTTTTTTTTATATTTTAATCTCAAAAACGAGTAGATAAGGCGTTCCCAATTGCTGGCGTATGAACGAAGAAAATAGATGTTACCTTAGGTCGGTTCAGAGACCTGCTCATCCTAATAATTCCTTAAAGCTTTTTTTCGAACAGTCCTGTAAAGTTTAACCCTTTACCAAACATTCCCAACTTTTATCGACTCTGAGGACTATTGCTTTTGAAAATATTGTAGGAAAAGGAGAAAATGCTTATTATTGTGGTATTTTCAAATCGTCTACGCAAAACGTATCAGCATTTTCCCCACAATGTTTTCTAATCTTTCATAGAAAACTCAAATCTCATGGGCCACATTTAATTTATCGTCCACGGATGCTTTCAATCTGTACAAGTCTTAAATTAATCTGGTAAACAGCTTAGCGATCGCTAGCATTTCTTCCCACAACGATTTCTGTCCCATAAAAAGAGAAATCCCTTCATTTGAGCTATATTTGAGACGTTTTTCCAGACGCTTTCATTATGGACGGGTCTACAATGTTTTCGTCAAATAATTAGTTAAGAACATATTCAAATAACCCCGAGTTCGAATTAATACTCATTTGGTGAGATTTCATTGTCATGTTATAACAGGTCAATGTATCCTAGTACTTCACAATCACGTACCACACAGTCAAAAATGCACAAACTTTTTCATTTCTGCTTATTTTCGTTGTACTATATTTGAAGCAATATTTAAACGCCAGGAGTGTTCAAGATGTATCCGGTTAAATGAACGATTTTTCATGAAAAATATCGACCTCGATTAGTTTATCATACGACACAATAGTAAAACTAAGGAGCGAATGCTCTAGTCACCAAATTTTGGGCAGCGTTGTTTTGGCAAATCCACTGAAAGAATGATAGCTGTATTTGCAGGATCTTTCTACACAAGTGTATTTAAATAAAAAAAATATTCTCCTTCACACAACAAGCATACCTCCCATCTATGAACTCACTTGTCTCAAAAGATTGCTAAAATGATTTAGTTATATGTAAAGGTATCACGATTTCATATTATGCTTGTGCGAGAGCATAAAATGACTGATGGGTATGCTTCGTAAAATTCATATATAACCATTCATGTGCTCCGTCACACTCTTGTACGTCGCCACAGCAACACATAGGAAGGTAGGGACTGAGACTTTGATTCATCCTCAATTTCTTTGAACCCGGTCGATCTTTTCTTTCGTCACTAGAGCAACACTACGACGTATATCACAAATTTTTCTAACGGACAGATTTTTTTAAAACTTTGCACATACAAAGCCCATCATGTCTCTAAGAGATTACAATAAAAGTATACTGCACACTTTTGGTCACCGTGCTCGTTTCTCAGAAATTTGCCTTTAGAAAAGGTATATACAGTTCCAAAATTCAGCTTATTTAACACGCTTTTCTTTAATAGTTAAACAGGAAAATTACCGGAAGAATATACAAATATACGTCACTTTCATGGAATTTTATTTAGTTTTCCACAAAAAATATATAAAAGCCTGGTTTTGAGCATGGTAAATGTACAAATATGCATGTTATATATAGACCATTGGGTTAAAAAGGGAGATAATTTTACCGAAATAAGGGTTAATCTTTAATAAAAACATACTTTCTAACGGACAGATTTTTCTTAAAATTTCCATACTTATAGTATTTATAATTTCGTCAAAAAAAGGGGGATGAAGGTCAATGTGGAATTTAATTTTTTAGGAAAAAATCTGATAAAAGCTCAGCAGACATAGTAGGAAAAGGAGAAAATGCTCATTAGGAGCGATTTCACCTTTTCCCAAAGTAATTTTCGAAGTGAAAACAGCTATACTTCCACAGCTTTGAATTTCCAGCTTTTGTTTGCATGTTCATTGTGTAAAGTCGTGTCAACAGTATTTTAATTATTTCACGGTGACAGTTCAAAGATCCATTTTTTCTCTTTACTAATACTACTCCAAGAACGTGCTGCTTGTTTCAGTGCACCAATAGTGTTACCATATGTGCGAAAAATACCTAGGTGCACTTTTGATTCACTAACCATGACAATAACACATGCGCAGTGTGGATGCACGCGAACATCTGTGATATACGTCGTTAATTTTATACGAGGGGTGATTGGGAAGTTCGTAGACTGTGCTTATAACGCCTTTATTATGTGACACAGGATGATGAAACTCATATCGATGATTAACTAACGTTTTCTGATCACCATAGACTTTAAATAATAAAACAACCTATAAAATTCGCCGAATTATCTGTATCTATATCAACCCATGTCTACGTACACGGAGCACGTCAAAAATTCACATTTTTGAATATTTCCTTAAATAACCATTGGCAAATTAAAGTGCGTTTCCCTTAATGTATGACTTCGCCAATTCGTCTGCCACTCAACGTTGCTTATGACGTCATTTCCGGAAAATATCTTGTTTATCAGCGTAAATTGTTGTAACTTTACTATTGTTGAATGTATTTTTATATTTTTTTTACCTATATAACAAAATACAATAAGGTTTATGATGATGAAAGAATCTTATCCGTACGTTGTTTCGTTTTCATTCTATAGCAACAGTCTACGAACTTCCTAATCACCCCTCGTATTTCCTTCGAACCTGATGGCGTTGATGACTGACTTGTTGTTCATGGGTAAGTGTGTAAAATACAATACCATCAAGACCTGTAACATTAACTTGTATTACACAGACTTTGCAAGCACTGTAATCCGTGGACGCATGTATTTCTTTTACGACTCGATTAATTTTTCTATCATATATACATTTTTTTTTTTTTAGATTTTTATTTGCCACGTCAACTGGTATGATGGGAGTCGTGGCCATCTCCCATCATACCTTACAATTCAATGTTAGTAGGTTTGTTAGTAATGTGTTAGTAATGTATTTATGCTAATGACACTAATGATGTTAGAGATAATAGTCCTTAATAATATATTTTTAGCACTCTTATACGTAAGATGTTTCATATGACTAACAAAGATTGTATTTTTCATAAAGTTGTTCCATCACTTGAATGTGGCTTTATTGAGAGAGAGAGAGAGAGAGAGAGAGAGAGATAAAAACAATCAGAAATCAGAATGAAAAATACATAAAATAGGTGCAAGTATGTGTGTGTTTGGGTGAGTGGGTTTGTGGATATGGAGTAAAGAAACTGGAATCTTTGTTTAAAAAATGATATAGATATTCGTTCATGTGTATCTGTACACTATACTGGCAATAGGAGACTTTGAAAAACATGCTCCACAATTGTCATGTGACATTTGTCAACTTCATGTGTTTTTGTGCAATTATGAATATTCAAGGTAAAATTTAAAGTATTCTTTAAACCGATCATTGAGGGTAATTTTTGTTTATTCCTACAGTGATAAATATATTTTTTAAATTCTAAAAGTAGCCTGTCCAATGGTACGTTTGGTGTATATGTGCCTAAAAGTAAAGTTCGACTATCAATTTGTAGAGTATGGTCAAAAGTACTTAATATTGTTGCAATATTATTAATCAATAATATGGTGGGTTCACAGTCTTGGAATAAATGTAGAATAGTTTCTTCATATCGTTTACAAAATGTACATAAGTTAGTATCTATCAATTTCATTTTAAAAAGCAGAGAATTTGTTGGAATTATTCTATGTATTATTCTTGTTTGAAACCATTGTGTATAAGTGTCTTTTGTGCATTTAAATACATTTCCATGAACTTGTTCCCAATCAATATTTACGTTGTTATATAATGAGTCCCATTTAACTCTGCCCGAAGGTATTTCATCGTTGTGTATCAAAGTATTATAAACATGTTTATTTATGTCAGTTTTAGTTAGTGTATGAAAGAAATAACAGCTAATAGAAGGATTGTGACATCCTTTTAAAGCATCTTTTTTAATCGAAATATGATGTTTTGAAAGGAAAGTTTTAACTGAAGTTATAATGCTATAGAAATTTAAAAAATTCACTTTGTTTCTAGTCATTTTTTTTATTTCCACCCAATTTTCAAAGCTCCCATCTGCGTTTAACAGGTCTTTTACATATCTTATACCACAATCGTATAATACGTTATTATAAATGTGTTTAGAGTCTACCACAATATTCCTATTAAAAAACAGAGGCATGTTAACTATATCCAGCAATTTTGTAAAACTAGATTTCGAGATAAATACCATAAAAGATTTTAAAACATCAATCCAGAAATTATTCTTTATATTGTTAACAATTTTTTCACAGTACAACATTCCAAAATCAAATAGTTTGTGTGTGTCAATTATATTATTTATGAATTTATGACAACATTTACCACAAGCTACTAGTTTTCTTATCCATTTAATTTTCATACTTTTATTATAACTATTAACATCAATCATATTTAGACCTCCTTCCATGTAATTCTTTGTGAAGACAGTTTGTTTAATTTTAGCAGTACCGTCCCATACAAATTCGTAAAGTGTATTGTTCAGTTGTTTCATAAATTCATTCGTTGGTGATGGTAAACTAATAAACAGGTGTGTGAGTATAGGTAATAAAAGACTTTTGATTACAGTTATTTTTCCAATTGGTGTTAATTTTCTTTTTTTCCAATAACTTATGTTATTAATGCTTTTGACTTTGTGTTCAAAATTCAGTTTTATTATTTTGTCTAGATCGACATGCAACTCCAGTCCAAGAAGTTTAAATTCTATTTCTCCCCATGATAGTTTCCATTTTGTCTTGATAGATCTTGTACTATACTTCATACTGCCAATCCATAAAAGTTTTGTTTTGTCGAAATTAACTTTCAAGCCAGAAATATGTGAGAATTTCTCGAGTAATTCCAGAGTACTTTTGATCGATTTTTCTGAACCATCTAAAAAAAGTGTTGTGTCATCAGCAAATTGTGATATGATATATTCTTCTTTTTTCTATTTTTAATCCTGTTATATTTCTATCGTGTTTTAATTTAATATTAAGAATTTCAGTGCAAAGGATGAAAATATAAGCTGATATTGGATCACCTTGTCGACATCCCCTTCTGACTTTGAAATAATCTGAAAGAAAACCATTTATTTGTACGCATACCTCAGTATTATGTAGAAATAATTTAATCCACTCTTTGAACATTACACCGAAATTAAAATATTCAAGCGTTTTTTCAATAAAATTAAATGACAGGGAATCAAAGGCTTTTTCAAAATCTATTAACATTAAAAGTCCAGGTATTCTATGTTCTTCACAGTGTTGCATGATATCATAGACTAGTCTTGTGCTTTCACCAATAAACCTGTCTCTTAAGAACCCAGTTTGGTCGCTTGGTCCAAAACATATTTCATCCTATTTGCGATACTCCCAGATGCAAGCTTATACAGAACATTTAAAAGGGTGATAGGTCTCCAGTTTTTTAAAAACTTTTTTGGTTTATTATCATTTGTTATGCAAGTTATAGTCCCCAATTTAACGTTCGGTGAAAAGGATCTAGAAATAAATGCGTGATTTAATGCTCTGACAACAAAGTGACCTATCTTATTGCAGAACACCTTATAAAAATTGGAAGTAAAACCGTCCCCTCCTGGGCTTTTATCGTTTTTCATGTTTTTAAGTGTATGTGTTACCTCATTGTATTGTAATAATCCTTCAAGTTCCTCCTTTTGCTTTTCGTCTAGCTTATTTGAAGTACAATTTTTTAAGCCTTTCTCTAAATTGACGTCAATCAAATTGTTTGATTCATTATATAAAGTTTCATAGTAATGTTTTGCGTCTTTAAGGATTTCCTTTTGGCCAAATAAACGATTGCCATCTTCTGTTTCTATAAAAGGAATAGTTTTTGATGCGATATTTTGTTTTCCAAATTACAGAAATATTTCGTCACTTTTTCTCCATTGTCGACCCAGTTTGCTCTAGATCTAATAAAGGAGCCATGTAGCTTTTCTTTTCGTAAGTTTTCTAACTCTGATTGTAGTGAAGATAACCTATCTTTATTCGTTTCGTTTAAATTTGTCTCTAAAAAAGAAATTTCGTTTTCAATATGTTTTTCTCTCTGATATTTTGCTTTCGTTTTATAACTTGAAAATGAAATTGTTTCCCCCCGTATTTCCATTAACAATGTTTCCATAAAAAATGGTCATCTATTATGAATTGTAACTTTGAGCGATCAATATTGATAATATCTTCTCTATTATAGACTGGTAAACAGTATTGCAGGATAACGTTATTTATTTTTTCATTAATGAGATTAACATATTCTATGTCATTTAATAATGAATTATTAAATTTCCAGTACCCTTTCCCATGTTTTTGATTAGAAAACTGTAGTTCAAGTACAATGATAGAGTGGTCTGATTTATAGTTTATAATTCTATCACAATTTCTGAGGAAAGGAATTAAACTTTTTGTCGTTAAAAAGAAATCCAATCTCCCTCTCTGTAAAGATGAAAAGCGTTTCCAGGTATACTTCCGAGTCTCCCCATGTAGATGTCTAAATGGGTCCATAAGTTCTCTCTCATTCATTATCTTAATAAGTTTTTTCGAACTGATATTATGATTAGAATCTTTGTAGTTTTCATAGTCAATTGAGCTATCAAGAACAAGATTAAAGTCACCACATACAACTATATTATCCATCTTTTCAAAAGAATCGATATGACTAAAAGCATTTATGAAAAATCCAGGGTTATCAGTATTTGGTGCATATATATTTGCGAGTATAATTTGTGTGTCGTTGTAAGATATATTGAGAGCAATAAATTGTCCATTAGTATCTTTTCTGCATGCCAAAACTTTAATATCTGTATCTTTTTTTTATTAGAACAGCTACTCCTTTTGAATTTGAACTACCATGACTAAAGAAACAATTTCCTTCCCATTGTTGATAAATTTTGTTTTCAATTTCTTCAAAAAAGTGAGTCTCTTGTAAGCATAAAATGTCAACGTTCTTTTCTTTAAAGAGTGTAAATATATCAAATCGTTTTTTAGTATTGTTCAGTCCACGACAATTGTAGGAACAAATTTTCAAACTACCTATATTCAGTCATCAGGAACATCAATGTTATCAATATATCATTATTTTTATAAACTCCCATGTAACCAGTATAGTTTACCGTTAAATGCATTGTATAAGTGAATATTATGTTCGTGTGTTCTGAGTAGTGTTTGTGTAGAAAGAGTAAAAAAAGTGGAGCAGAATTTGTGTACATCGTGAGAGAGTGGATATAACTGTATACACGATTTTTTTTATTTTTTATACACAATACATTATTAATGGACCTCAATCGTAACTTTGAAACCTAAAAACCGGGCCGCCACCCAAAAATTGGGTTTGACCTTCGGTCTGGAATTAATTTAGGGAACAGGCAGAAGTAAACAAGTATACCAATTATTTCTTTTCCCGCATTGTTTCAAAAGGTATTATTATCAAGACGCAAGAACTCGCGTTGATGGATAGTCAAAGTTTCATACAAGCGCGTTCAATGGAATGAAAAGTAAATATTGAAAAGAAAAAAAGAGAAAGCCGTCAGAGATCAGAGAAAAGGCTGCATAGACATGCTAGCCGATCCCGGCACATATTGGCTGCAAGTACATATCAAAATGTGAACCATAATACATAAAACAATATCAAAGTATCTTTGGTCGAAGTTGCATATGAAGATCTGCGTTATTAGAAAGTAAGTGACACTGTACCGGATACGTTAAGAAAACCCAAGTTCATTAGTTTTGCTTGCTTTCCAATGAATCCATATCGTGTTTTGGTATATATGTATTTTAGATGGAAACAAAACGATAATCATGGTTTAATTAGTACACAGCTAAAGAATGTACACGTTAAAACAGTTGTACCAAGCAAGGATGCAAAAAAGAAAGTAACATCTAAAACTGAGCTGACATCCTTCCATTTTATCTCTCTACAGTTGCTCTTCTTGTTATCAATATCTCTGCTCTGCTCACTTTCTCCCTCATTCCATAGTCTTTTCGCAGTCTCAGCTTCATCTTCAGTAATTGGTTCAGTCTCGGAATTAACTCTGTCGTTGTTAGACAGTGTATTGCCTACAACTGAGCCGTTATGTGCACGCAGATTAACATCAGAAGAATAGTTTCCTTCGTATTTTCTAAATTCCTTGTCAGCAAGATTAGTTTGTCCGGGGTCCTTCGAGCTGTTTCGTTGATTCCTACATTTCAGACAGTTTATGATTCGAACCCAAGCTGTAGATACGACTCTAGATTCTTCTCGGATATAAATGTTCATACTAAAGATTATACCCAAAACAATAGCAATATTTAGAGCTATCACCGCCACGATGTAATAACACAATATGGCAATGCTCTCCGCAGAAGATGGCAGTGTCTGACTGATAATTGTCAGAAAGACGCTCATCGCTAACAAGAGAGTCATCCCGTACGATATCCGTTCCCCACTTTCTGTTGGAATGCAAAATACAAAGCTTCCCATGAATGACAAGAAAATGATTGGCAGTATAAAATTAAGCACTATGAAAGTCGGTTTCCTTTGCAAGTCTAGACGTACTGTTAAAGCAATATTATCGTATTCTGTTCCAATAGCAGAATCCGTGATGTCCCATTCTCCATTTCCATGAAAAAAATTCATTTCCACGGTGGCTCTTTTGGGAAACACTTGAATTTCTTGCGGTGTTACTCCATATGCTACAAAAACAAGAATACAGCTTTGACTGTCCCAAGGATAGTAAGTGACGTCTGTTGCACACGTGCATGTAAAAACATCACCTGGGAAAAACATGGCTACGCCATCTGAATTGTATCTCACTGGCCAATATGACTTCTCTCCAACCTTTTTAAACTCTTCAAATTAATCACTCAAAATGAAAAACGGTGTCCAAAATAAGTCACTTTCAACAGATATGCTCTGTAATCCATTATATTCACTTTCATTCCACGTCATTCTATCGTCTCTCCATTGCAAATCTAGAGCCCCTATGATAGATATCTTTTCAGAAACGGCGTCGAAATCTCGAAGAGCCATGATTTCAAACCCACCCAAAATTACAACCGGTTCTGTAAAATTAATTTTTGGCCTTACCTTTTGTAAATACGTCGTTTGTTTGTAACTTATAAGTCTTTCAACATCATAGAGACTGACATTCTTTATTGCAGCAATCAGTTCAACATAAGTAAACAAGAACAAGATGACATACATTGTTCGGATTGTTTTACTTTCCGCCATTTCGTCGTTTCATCAATTTCTTCACAGCACGGTAAATTTGCTGTAAAAAGAGTTTCAGGTCTATATTCTTGTTACATACTTGCAGTTAATTTGAAGCTACTCATTACGCACGTTCCTTATTCACGAAAGATTATGATTTTCCAATGCGGATGTGCCAGGAAAAACAATATGGTTGTTTGTCATCGGTCTTCACAGGTAAAATTGTTAGGTTTACTTCATGTCGATCTGTGTTTGTCGACATGTCAAGCACTGTCTCAATTTTCTGTATTGAAAATCCTGAAATACCGTTTTGAATAAAATTATTATATTATATATATAAATGTATTGTATTCCTGTTAGAGGGCAAATTGATCCTTCTGCTTAAATTTAAACATGTACAATTTTGAGAGTCCTTTTATACTAAGCTTTATATTTTTCAAGTACTCTAAACACAACAGTAATTGAGATTAAATGAAAACCAGGAAAAAGTGACACACTGTGTGAAATTGAGGAGACAAACATTTTGTTGGTTTCAAATTAATTCCAACCCATTAAAGGGGAAAATTTCAAAATAATTAGCCCCGTACTTCAGGTGTCAGGTAGCATGTAGTTCAATAATCTTACAAAAAAAAAAAAAACCACTCTATATGTACAATAACTAAACAGAATAATAGGTCCGATAATCATTCAAAATGCAGCGTCACTGTTTAATTACATCAACAAGATAAAATAGAAACAAGTGAAATATGGTTACCTTGAATATGTAAATTGGAAATTAACGTATCCAGCAGTGTCATAAACACCAATCAGTTTCTTTATTTTTGCAAAGGTTTGCCAAATTTTTCACTGCCCTTTATTATTTCCAATATATGAAAGTATAACGCATTGAAAGAGGTAATACTGTATAAATATGTATATGCGTACAACCGAAATGCATACAATGAGTGTTCTAAATTTGTATGACCTATGCGTTATCAAATAACAACGCCTTATTATGATATGCGATATAAGGTACATGGATATTTTAATAATCGTTCAAAGAGTTACACTCAGTAAAAGTGTGCTGGACAATTATTTGATTTCAATATGCTACTTGCACCGGTGATAAATGTTGCAAATCTGGATCTCACGGCAAATCATGTACACAGTCTGATCTTTTTTTTTACACTGTACATTAACATTTCATAAATGGGATATTCATATCCAAATAACTCCAAATCACAATACTAATAATACTCCTTTAACAGTATGAAAAAAGTCATTTTCGATTTAATAGGTTAAAAAGACCACTATCTCGTTCCACAGGAAAATAAATATTTAAATTTGATACGTGTGTTCTTTGTCTAGTTTTCGATTTAAATCTGCGTAATCTGTCTTGTAGAAATGATATGAAAGCAAATTAGTTTTATTTGATTTATCAAACATAACAATTGTTTTCTTTACTGTATTTTTTCGAGTTTGCTATTCAATGAACATACGAAACATAACAGAATCTGTCCAATAGAAGTAGATTACTTTTTTTTTTCTTCTAGAAGAAAACTATTAAAAAAAAAAGGTCGAAAAAGTATGACTTGCTTGTAAAGAATGATGTCTCCTCTTGCAAAGTTGATTTCACATATATTTTTACATTATAAAACCTGATTCATGTCTGTTTTTCTTATTCAAATTATTTTTTTTAGAAGTCCACTGCGATTTCGACGTAGAATGTATTCAAGTAAAACAGATTAAAATTGTGTTGTTGAATAGAATACTTATAATCACCAGTCCGATAGAGTGATCCCTTTTTGGGAACTCTTCTACATATTTGGTAAGAAAACAAATCTCGCGAGGCAGTGCGATATTATTAGGCCAGATACGATGCCCGAAACGTGGACTAAACATTAAGAAAACTCATAACGCGAATAACAAATGAGAAATGAACGCTTGAATATACTTATTAGCCACGGTATTGCAATTTAATGTGCCTCCATGAGTAAAAATAGTTGCATTTGATTGTATTTTAATATGTTGCCATTGGTTTTTGTTCACGTGTGGTCCCGGTTGTAGGTCTAAAGGCGCCTTTAAGTTGAAGAGTTGCACTAATGCAAAAAATGAGAATATGAATAATATTCTACAAAGGAATGAAATACATCAAAACGATCTTTGACCCTCGGACGATTTTTTAAATAAAAATTATATGATAATGATCTTGTTAATTGGATGTGTAAATTTATTAAGTCTTCAGTAAGTAATATCTATAGACCTATTGTGGTTTCTAACATAAAATGAGAGAGAGAGTGCGAGAGAGCAAGCATAAATCTTCAAGTCATGTAATTCCTAGTCCTATTTATAAGACCCTACTTACGTTATTTCACATTTTGACATTCATCGTGTACGTAGGGTCTTATCGGTTCCTTCTTAGGTTTCTTTAGCAAACTCCGACATCGAATTTTGTCGCTGTTTGAGCAACAAATTCGGACACTTAAAATACAAAATGCCCAATAAAACTTATATCGGTAACAAGATAAATCAATATTGAACCGATTTAAAAGACTTGGTTTTAAAAAACTTACGTTTTATGAGTTAAATCCGCTTCTATTTCACACTACCCTATTTTTGAAGTGAAACCGGTGTGTAAGAGCGTAGTTAACGCAACTAAAAGAATTTTTTTAAACGAAATTCCTATACCTCCATTAAAGTGTTGCAGAAAGGGGCAACCCTGATTCACAAACATAACTTTGCCTAGAAAGAAGTACCGAATCGTCTAATGGTCCATAACAGACGGTTATGGAGTTTTAAGACTATTTATAAAGAAAAGAAATGCCGAGAGAATGTCCTAGTAATTTGTCCCAAATCTAGTTCGTTCCCACGTATTCTGAATCGATTGCCTCGGATTCCTCGTCCAACATCAGTTTCTGATGCTTTCTGGAGTTGGTGTGTTAAATAGAGTGATAACTTTCTTGAATGATTGGTTAAGTGTTACATATCGGATTTTAAGATGTTTTATGTGCATGGCTTTATTTTACGTAGATAAAGACATGGACATAAATGAACGTACGGCAGTAAGGCTGCAAGTATTTATGTAAACTATAACTTTGGCAAATATTGAAAAGCTTCATTTCATGAAAGAGGAATTAGATCTATCGTCGATCGACGTGTTTTCGAGGGGTGCATGAACCCGAAATGCATCCCAGTTTTCTTGCGTACTATGAATAGAAAGACGTCACCTTTTTGTATGAACCCCTTATTTGGATGCAAACAATAGTTTCACTGCTGTTAATTTAGGAACTGCAACCAAAACAAGACCGTATGCATGTTTCTAAAGAAAAGATCGGTTTTAGTGGCATTTTTATGACCTTTTTTGGATCAGATTTTTTTTTTTTTTTTTTTTTTTTGTTTGGTCTCCTACGACGGAAAAAAATTTCCAGACTACTCGCTGTTATTACTGAGAGTGAATATTTCCAACCCTTTTTTTACGACACTGAATATTTTCACGTGATTTATGATAAAGTAGTTTTGAAGAAAATTCCTAGTCCTTCTTCACAGCTGCTAATAAATTTGATAGAAGGAACCAAAACCGGTATTTCCGCTTAGGGTACACTTACCCCCTGAGCTGTAAATCTGTGGTTAAGATTTCATATTAGAGGTTTGGACAGTAATGGTTCTCAACTACAACTTAAGTAATCCATATTTATGATTTCCAGCAAAAAAAAAAGTCTGATAGATCAAGATAATTGTGAAAATTTTCTGTTTAAAGTAATTAAAAAGCTGAAAAGACGGTCTGAAGTCTCTGATCGGGCTAAGTCTAACGGAACATTCTGTTTTGTCATGGGTTTCTGCGTTTTTTTGCACCGATCAATTTTTCGTGTCTGTTAATGTATGGATAGGTATTTCCGCATGATTTGACAAAGAAAATGTCAATAAGGGTGTCAATTTACTTCAAAACTGTCATTTTACATAAGATAACGGAAAAATGGCTCTTTTTTATTCTTTTTTTTCCTTGCGTGAGGTTTCGCGTGTAGCCAAAATTTATTACGTGAATTTCAATTCCACAACTTGATTTTCGCATTAATTTGCTTGAGCAGAAATACTGCAAAATGCATTTTTTTTTCTGGAATTCTAGTGCTGCTGTCAAGAGGCCAAGGGACGCTAAATTTTACACTCGTCCGTCCCGTTCATCGCGCTGCAAAAACTGAAGCTAATTAACTTAGAACTGTTCATTTATATTAACCAAAACAGTTACTTCTACTGATAGGAAGCATTTTAGTTGAGTTTTGGTATACATTATGTTTTTTCATGAACTGTTCAATGGATATTTAAAGCCACGCAATGAGGTCGGGGTTTCCCATGTCTAAATTCAGCTTCTGGCACAAGACCGAAGGCTGAATATGTTGTTATCATTGAATATACATGATTCAAGTAGGGACTATGGTTATACAGGCATTTCACATTAATTTATGTGGGGGTTATGAAAATAATTTTGGTAAACAGAACTTCATTTAAATGTTCGTGAAATAAAACCGTCAATTAAGCCCTTCGAATCGTTGGTCCACCCTGTCACTTATTCGTATTCTGAAATGCATGTTGGCTACAGGAAATTGTGCAAAAACACCGATCTTTATGCAATTGACAGTGCCAGTGAATTCATAATCGTTACTGAATGCAGTTCAAAATATCTAAAAGGTTAAAAAAAAACTGGTTGCCAAAACCATTGTTACAATCCGGTCCGGGAGGGGGGGGGGGGGGCCTAACCCGATTTCGTTCAAAAACCGTTCGGAATGTCGGTTCTTTATTTAACCCGAAATATGCTTGTAAATATGGCGGCATTTGTGTTGAAAAAGTTACACGATTGAATATATCATGAATGTGGCCCTTTTTCAGAGAGAAAAAAGTAAATTTGTATCCAGTTAAGTCATCTTTCATGTTAAGTTCAGTGCTTTTCCAACATTATCTCGGATTTTAGGAAATCGAATTTGCTACATAGAACTAAGTGGGGCCCGTTTAGACGTAACATGCAAAAGAAAAGTAAAATGTGAAATGTCCGATAGATAAATGTTGAACGGCAAACAAGCATGTGTACGTCTAAATATTTGGACTATGTAATCCCAAACTCCTGTCGTCCACATTAACGAGACTTTTGATTTCAGAATTAAAACAGTCTCACAAAAGCCAATAGACTGACCGTCCTAATGGAATGAGCAAAAACAATGTGATATTGACAATGGACACATTGGTCATAAATGTCTTCCATTGAATGAAAACGCGGTAAAAATACATTAATCATCAATTACTATAAGTTTGAAACGATATGAAAATAAACAGGGTTCCAATGAAATATACAAGACAATGATATGTATCAAAAACTGAAATTATTGAGTTAAAGTATTGTTCATCTTTTTACAAAACAGACCCGTGTTTTAACGACCTTTAGGAAAAAGCCCTTTGAAAACATCGTGGGAAAAGAAGAAAATGCTGGTAACAGCATTTTCTTTTTTCCCGACAATGTTTTCTACCTCAATTACAGATACCGTGATTTGAACCACATTTGATTGCATTTTTCAAATGGTGTTGGATGTGGACAAGTACAACACTTTCGCGTTTACTGAAGAGTTAACCACTACTGTTGACCCGAGAGACTGAAGAGTTAACTACTACTGTTGACACGAGAGACTGAAGAGTTAACCACTACTGTTGACCCGAGAGACTGAAGAGTTAACCACTACTGTTGACCCGAGAGACTGAAGAGTTAACTACTACTGTTGACCCGAGAGACTGAAGAGTTAACTACTACTGTTGACCCGAGAGACTGAAGAGTTAACTACTACTGTTGACCCGAGAGACTGAAGAGTTAACCACTACTGTTGACCCGAGAGACTGAAGAGTTAACTACTACTGTTGACCCGAGAGACTGAAGAGTTAACCACTACTGTTGACCCGAGAGACTGAAGAGTTAACTACTACTGTTGACCCGAGAGACTGAAGAGTTAACCACTACTGTTGACCCGAGAGACTGAAGAGTTAACCACTACTGTTGACCCGAGAGACTGAAGAGTTAACCACTACTGTTGACCCGAGAGACTGAAGAGTTAACTACTACTGTTGACCCGAGAGACTGAAGAGTTAACCACTACTGTTGACCCGAGAGACTGAAGAGTTAACTACTACTGTTGACCCGAGAGACTGAAGAGTTAACCACTACTGTTGACCCGAGAGACTGAAGAGTTAACCACTACTGTTGACCCGAGAGACTGAAGAGTTAACTACTACTGTTGACCCGAGAGACTGAAGAGTTAACCACTACTGTTGACCCGAGAGACTGAAGAGTTAACTACTACTGTTGACCCGAGAGACTGAAGAGTTAACCACTACTGTTGACCCGAGAGACTGAAGAGTTAACCACTACTGTTGACCCGAGAGACTGAAGAGTTAACTACTACTGTTGACCCGAGAGACTGAAGAGTTAACCACTACTGTTGACCCGAGAGACGCATTGGTCAGTTACAGACAGCCGCTAACCAAGCAATTATGAGTTTCTATCGAGTTATCGTCATATCGCCTGTGGACTTTTTGCTATTTAAGCCGCCGTCACACCAAACTAGTTCTTAGTACGTCTTACGCCGTCCTGAAATAATCGGAAAACGGGTTGCGGTCGGGGTAGAACGTATAATTTTGGCCTGGTAATGCCTGAAGCCTCTGTCTCGCCAAACCTGTTCTAAGAAAGTCTTACCCCGGTCAACAAAATCGTAAAACGGGGTGCGGTCGGGATAGGACGTGTAATTTCGGTCGGTAAAATGCAAAAGCACTGCCAATTGACGCCCGACTGCACCGAGCCTCTATTAGGATTGAAGTATGGCAGTTCCGTTTGTAGTACCTCCATCCCATTTTAAGTACGTTGTCACTCCGTCTAATTACAGGACGGGATGGACGGCAAAAAATTTTGAGCAGGCTCAAAGTTCTGGAACACCCTTCCCGTCCTAACCCGTCCATTAAGTTCGTAAACAGATCGTAAAAGGTTGCTAATACGTCAACTCCGTCCGAATACAGTTTAAGTCCGTTTGGCAAAACTTTTCGGAACGGAGTGAGAACGAGTTTGGTGTGACGGAGGCATTAGCTACACTGCATTCATAATGGTCGCGTGTAGTGTGTCCGTAGTGAAGGTATCGCCAAGTTCTGTTGCATTGATGTGTTTTTTCACAGAGCTGAAGTTACTAACTTCCGATCACTGCTTTTTTCTTTTTTCGATATTGGGAAAGCCCCACTCTTTTTCAATACAGCCATGTAAATGTCGATTAATCTCAACAATTTGCTATCTAGGCTTTCACCATGAGCAATGAAATCGTTCGCGTTTCGTGTTCAAGCAAACCACGTTTGAATTGGCAATGAATCAAGATCTTCAATGTAGAGACGCTTTTTTACGTATAAACAATTTGATAGAATTGAAAAAAAACACCGCATGTAGGTGGCAACGCTTGTTTGCGGATACTTGTTCAGTTAACATTCAAAGTCTACAAAGTTGTCAAAGTGTTCGCACTACTGTGGCGCAGATGACGACAATACCTCGGGTTGTTTTCGACAGAAGCCGAGCTAAAAATTCATTGCTTTACTATGATGTGTTGTTGCATGTTGATGGAATGTATGAGGTAGGCTATGACTCTATAGTATGATACACGCTAGGCCTATATTCACCAACCATTCTTAAATTTAAAAGTGACAGAATTTCTGGACAGAACCCCCCCCCCCCCAAAAAAAAAAGAAAAAAAAAAAAAAGAAAAAAAAAAAAAAAAAATCTGTAAAATGGCAAAATTTTTTAGGTTTTACTATCGTCTAAAAAGTTTCATTCTACTTATTTAGCCGGATAAGGGTTAAAATCACACAATCCCGTTGATGATTTACACTCTATCAGCATTTATTAGAATTCTAGCGAGGCTACACCTTAAGGTCTACGGCCCCTAACTCATCGGTAAACATCGACATTTTCGTAAAGTCTATTCGTATTTCGTAAAGCCAATCTCGGCAGCTTCCGTCTTTTAATATGAGAGTTTGGGACCGTAGTCTCACCAACTCATCGGTAAATATCGTGTAACATCGACGTTTTCGTAAAGGCTATTCGGCCAATCTCGGCAGCTTCCGTCTTTTAATATGAGAGCTAGGGACTGTAGACATTAAATTTATGCGAAATAAATTCTCAAGAGCACAGACGGTTCTTCGGCCTCTAATTTATCGACTCTGTCTGTTTTCGTCTTGGCTTCAATTTTGTTGATTAATTGATTGAATGGTGTTTAACGCCATTTTTAACATTATTTTCAGTTATATCGCGGCGGCCAGTGCATCTATCCATGCTTTCCTGGAGTTTCTTTTACCGGTACTCCGCACAATGTTCTTTCCAGGCTACTGGCTGCTTACCCACATAACCTTCGTCAACAATGATAAGCGGTGAGAGAGAGGAATGAATTCTGTCGCAATGACTATCATCAATCCTCGGAAAGAAATTGGCCGAACCGGGGATCGAACCCACGGCCCCGTTCTTGAGTCCTGTACGCTACCAGCTGGTCTACTGGGGCTCGGCTTCAATTTTGTCCTGGCTCTAGTTCTTTGAATGGTATGATTTTTTTGTCGATTATCGAAAGAGAAAATTCACATAGTTTTCAGCATGCGCAGTGTAATTATGTTTTTTTAACACGACGAACTTTGTTTTTCTCGTTACAAGTCGTTTTTCAGTGAGTAGAATACACTCAGATCAAGAACGGAAGGATTGGAGAAAGCATGAACCGAAGATTGAAAGAAGCGAAAAGAGAAGTGAAATAAACTACCTCAGTTCAGGTGCACAATACACAATTCAATACAATAATTGATTTAGTGCGTTAACGGGTTACTGAGTGAGACATTTTGCCATGTGTTTAAGGGTGTTAATGAAAAGATAATGTAAGCTGAAATAAAGTCATGAATTTTGTTTCAACATCATTGAGCATTTAAAAACCTACACAACAGACCCTGTACACATTCTTAAAATTCGGATCATTTGTTTCAAGTTTATAGATATTGAAACAAAGTTCGATAACTCAATTTCAGGGGTAGTACAAAATACATTTTGCTTACTGCACTGGGGTATTCTAGGCGTACAAACTTGCACTTCGGAAGTAAAGTAAATGAAAATGAGCAATGCTATGGCAAAACGGGTTAATGCCTCTTCATAATGTATTATACCGTGCAAGTCATCACATAATTATGGATCCGTAAAATCCACTTTGTCTAACAACTAAATTATGAGGAAGAATAATCCCTTGGCATGACACATTTTTGTCCAAAAGCTAAAAGTTTCGACTCAGATCGGCCTGCACAGACTGACCGACTACGCAGGCTGACCTGAGTCGATACTTTCTGCTTATGCAATAAACCCTTTTTTTGACAGAACGTTGTCAAATAAGTTCTTTTTTGTAAAATTTTTCAGAAAATGAGTAGATATCTTTTGACATGCAACTGCTCATGTCTTCTATCAGTACTTAAAGATACATCTTATAGCCAGAAGTAATCAAACTCTGTTAAAACTTGATAGTGAGTAGAATCTAGTCACCTGTGTAAACATAGATAAAAATAGATATATAAGGTGTATGGGATAAAGAAACTCAAGCGATTTGTATTTGATTTAAAATCGTAAACGACCAAAGTGATGTCTTTGATAGCCTCCAGAGAATGAAATGCATTTTCTATCCGTCGTAAACTGTGCAACTTTGCAACTGTGAGGGGCAACATTTGGCATGAAGATACAAGACTGATTGTAGTTTCATAAAATAAAGATGGACTTAGTAAATAAAAAAAAAATGGATGAAAACGAGTAAAGTACATGAATATTTAATGCTATAATGGATTTATATCATAAAACGTTTCTTTACAGAAATCTTTAATTAAAGACCACTAACTTACCACAGGTTCTGAGCCTAGATAGTTTGGATTAACCATCTGCCAAATGTTCTCATGCTTTAACAATTAAAAGGAAAGAGGGTTATAAAAGCATTGTAGGAAAAGGATAAAGTGCTGCTAAACAGCGTTATTTTTTTCCTTTCCCTAATTTTACTGTATTTTACACTTTGAAGGATTAAACCCATTATTCGAGCCAAACTTTATCTGCCGTCTGCAAATGCTGTTCATTTGTCCTGGTCTCAAACTTTGTGGTCTGGTCCAAGAGTTAAATACTGAACCTCTGGTACTCTGAAACTATACTTAAGGCTGCTAAGCGCGACTCAAGGACCTGTTGCGGACAGAGTAGATCAAGATGAGACTGTACTGAACGTGTAGTCGGATCTTGGATCTACACTTTCCGATGGGGAGATATTTTTCAGAGAAAACTACCCTTTGGTAACCAGAGACAAATTTGCAAGAATCAGCAAGTTGAGCAGTCTTAGATCTACAACGCACCATTGAACCCTTTATTAATAAATCCCGTATGTCCCAACCCAGAGGAAAGTAGCTTTTGAAAACAGTGTATAGAAAAAGGAGAAAACGATGTTAAGCATTATTTTCTCATTTTACCATTCTCTCCCCCCCCCCCCCCGCCCCCCCCCTCGAAGTTAAATTTCATCATTAGAGCCAAGTTTACAATATTGGCTGCAAATGCTTTCAATTTGGAAGGGTCTCAAAATTTGTCACCTGATGAGCACTTAAATGTATTATTATATCCCAAACAAACCTTTAACTCTGAATTTCTAGGACTTTGTTAGTGCCCGAATAAATTCCAATAGTTTAACCCTTAACCCTTTACCAAACAATCCCTGGTTTTTACTACCCAGAGGAAGAAGCCTTCTGAAAACATTGTGGGAAAAGGAGAAAATGCTGGTAACCAGCATTTTCTCCTTTTCCTACAATGTTTTCTACTCTTCTAAAGTCAAGTTTCAATTTTCGAGTCACGTTTATTTTGTCGTCTGCAAATGCTTTCAATTTGGACAAGTCTAAAATTTTGTCGTTTGGCACAGAGTTAAAGCGCCAAATAAACCCAACACAAGTTTTCATTCTAAAAAAAAAAACCTTATGAATGCAATATGTACGGTGGCACAAAAGTGACATGGAAGATATATTTTATACTACGTGCGCACGCAGTAGCTAATACGTGCGCACGTAATAAGTAATACGTGCGCACGCAGTAGTATTACGTGCGCACGTATTAGTTAATACGTGCGCACGTATTAGCTACTGCGTGCGCACGTATTAGCTAATACGTGCGCACGTATTAACTAATACGTGCGCACGCAGTAGCTAATACGTGCGCACGTATTAACTAATACGTGCACACGTATTAACTAATACGTGCGCACGTAATAATCGACCAATCAGTTTATAAGGATCAATAAATGTCTATCTTCCACTTCCATCTTGAAACAATGGCTTCCGTTCATGATTCTGATTGGTGGATTATTACGTGCGCACGTAATATGTAATACGTGCGCACGTATTAGCTACTGCGTGCGCACGCAGTAACTATTATGTGCGCACGTATTAGTTATTACGTGCGCACGTAATAACTAATACGTGCGCACGTAATACTACTGCGTGCGCACGTATTACTTATTACGTGCGCACGTATTAGCTACTGCGTGCGCACGTAATAACTAATACGTGCGCACGTAATAAGTAATACGTGCGCACGCAGTATAAAATATATCTTCCATGTCACTTTTGTGCCACCGTAAATATGGCTTGCAACACGCGAAAAGGGGCATTCGGACATTTGCGTAAAGTGTCGTCTCGGATCAGCCTGCGCAGTCCGCTACAGTAGACTTGCACAAAACAGAAAATTACATAAAAAACGGAAAGTGTCGTTTCGGATTAGCCTGCGCGGACTGCGCAGGCTGATCCGAGACGACACTTTACGCAAATGTCCGAATGTCCATTTTCGCGTGTTGCAAGCCATATCAAGGTTGTTGTTGTCCAGAATGTCTAAGAGAAGCGGCCAGTGTAGATCAAACACCAGACTAGGCGTTTGGAGCAGTCGGGTCTTGATCTACACTGCTCGTAAAGGAAAAAAAAAAAGCGCTTTAAGGGCTATTTAGTTATTTAAGTCAGTTTTTTTTTTTTATGTGCACAATATTCAACGGAGTGAAATAAGATGATTTAACTATATGATTGGTATTAGTTGAAAAGTGGAAGTTACCTCCTCTGCGAACTGTTTTGAAATCAATCAGTGCCACTTTAAGTGATATGTGAAGGTAAAAAAAAAACAATGTAACAGGTGACACCCTAGGTTAACTCAGTATCAGTTGTTTTCAGGGTCCGTAATCACCAATCATTCTTAAGAACAATCTTACTCCTATTCTCAAGAATTTTCTTAATTTGAAAGTAACACAATTTCTTATTGGCTAAACAAATGGCTCAGCAAACAAGAAGTTTGATTGGTTAATTTCTGAATCTAGAATTAGAATCTAACTTATACTGTTGCAAAGCGGACAAAATACCCTCCACCAGCAACTTGTCACTGAAGCAGCACAATCAGAGAACGGAATATGATTTTCGAACAAAGTTCACCAGTGACCTTAACCTTTGACCCATGTGACCCAGAAACAACAGATCACCTCTTTGGGTCATGAGCAATACTTGTATAAAGTTTCAGGGTACGAGGTCATACGGCTTTTGAGTGAAACCAGTATACGCCTCTCCCCCCTACCCCTTCGTAGGTGGGGGTATATTAAGAATGGTCGATTAATACGGGCCCAGGTTTTGAGAAGTGGCATGACACGGAACCGTAGTCTGTAATACCAAACTTTCACTTCTTCAGAGACATCACAAATAACAACAACGAAAGGGAAGCGTGTGTTTAAAAGTGAAACAAAATTACTTCACAATTTCTCATGATATTATTGTTACAAAGATCACAATTTTTGAATTCTAAACATGTAGTTCTAGAGCAATCCAGTTTACTGTTGAAAGCCATGTCTGTCTTTTTTCCATGGAATAAAATGTTGAATAAAACATAAATATAGTCGATTACCTTTTTTTTTTAACAAAATACCAAATATCATCGAATATTACTGCCAAAAATTGACATGTTCTAGCCCACAGCTTTTAAAATAGCATATCAAAAGAACAAAGACGTTAACAGTATTGTGCCGAGCATGGACACAAAGAAGAAAATACTGTCTAAAAAAGAGCTATCATCCCTCCATTTTATCTGTTTACCTCTATCGTCGTTTTCACAATATTTAGAACATTCACATTTACTTCTACTTCCTCGCTCCATAGATACTTTAGCTTCATCTCCAGTAATTTGCATGTCTCGGTGATCAACTCTATTTTCTGGTAGTATCTCGCCGCTGTGTACATGCTGATTAACACCAACAAAATATTTTCCTTCAGGTTTGCTAAATTCCTTTCCAACAAGTTAAATTTGTCTAGAATCACTCGAGTTGTTTCGGTGATTTCCACGTTTCAAACAGTTCATTATTCGAACCCAAGCTGTAGATACGACTCTAGATTCTTCTCGGAAATAAATGTTCATGTTAAAGATTATACCCAAAACAATAACAATATTCAGCGCTATCACCGCCACGATGAAGTAACACAATATGGCAATCTTCTCCGCGGAAGATGGCAATGTCTGACCGATAATTGTCAGAAAGACGCTCATCGCTAACAAGACAGTCATCCCGTACGATATCCGCTCCCCGCTTTCTGCTGGAATGCAAAATACAAAGCTTCCCATGAATGACAAGAAAATGATAGGCAGTATAAAGCTAAGCACTATGAATGTCGGTTTCCTTTGCAATTCCAGGCGAACAGTTAGTGCTAGGTTATCGTACTCCGATCCGATAACAGTATCTTTGATGTCCCATTCTCCATGACCTTCATAATTTGACGCATCAACCTTGGTGGTTTTCGGAAGCACCTGAATTTCATCTGATTCAGCCCCATAAGCTACAAAAACTAGGGTACAGGTTTGACTGTCCCAGGGATAGTACGTGACGTCCGCAGCACAGGTGCATGTAAAGACATCTCCGGGGTAAGACGCGGCAGTGCCATCAGATTGGTATCTGATCGGCCAATATGACTTCTCTCCTAGCTTTTTAAACTCATCAAAGGAATTGCCCAAAATGAAAAACGGTGTCCAGAATAAGTCACTTTCAACAGATATGCTTTTTAATCCGTTATAGTCACTTTCATTCCACGTCATTCTTTCATCTCTCCATTGCAAAGCTATTGCCCCGATAATGGACAACTTTTCAGAAACGGCATCGAAGTCTCGAAGAGCCACGATTTCAAAACCACCAAAAATTACAATCGGTTCCGTGAAATTAATTTTTGGTCTAGTCTTCTGTATATAAGTTGATTGTTTGTCAGTTAAAAGTCTTTCAGCGTCAAAGAGACTTGCATTCTTCAATGCTGCATTCAATACAATATTTGTAAACAGCAGTGATATGATACAGAGTTTTGAAGCTGATTTGTTTGCTTCCATCTCAGTTCTATGAAAATATTATTCGTTAACACAAAGTGACTTCTTGTGATTGACGTTTACACAAACACACGTCTTGCTTTATGATACCTTTATAGATATTCCTTGAAGGGGAAACATGCAAACTTTGACGTAGGAGAGGTAAGTATATACGAGTATGTACAAATATTCTTTTCGGTTCAGTAATGTTAGCTGAGATGTCTTTAAAGTCCACATCAATTTTAGACAGCTGAAAGTTCACACTTTTTGTTGATCTAAGAAACTATTCAATATTTTAGTACAATGTAAATCTTTGAAAATCTTTATATATCACGCTAATAGATCAAACTTCATGAGCACTTAAAAATCGTGTCAGTTTCACTTTTATACATATGATCCCTATTGGACGAGTAAGTCATCACTGATTTAATCAGTCGTAACTTGTAGAAACTCATAGAAAAGTCCTCTTCATAAAGCGTGGAAGTTTTTCCCCCTTTTTTTTCGATGAACATATTTAGTTGAAGGGTAGATTCCAACCTGTCAAAATGCAAGATAATGACATAATTGGCTGAATGCTTCTAGTGGTACATGTAGCTCACTAGTTAAGAGGTAAGGAAAAGATTGCAAGTGTATCAATTCGTTCCATGAAGGCCACTCCGAATTATGCAGTTGTATTTTCAAAAGAAACAAATAAGAAACTTGAAAATCATTATTACGTTCTTAAATGTGGGAAAATGCAGACAATGGTTTATGCAATACGTCTATTAGTTTCTAGACTTCTACTCAAATTTGTGTTTCATACAAATAGAGCCATTCTCTGTAGGAAGAGCCATTAATGCATTTGCAAAAAAAAAAAAATTCGACCCATTTGTCGAAACTTTTTGCTATTTGTCAATTTGTACAAGGACCATATTACCTCATGATGCAGTCGGTTGTTCGACAAATAGTTTTATGGGACCATAATTGTGTGACTACTTGCTGGGTATAATGCATCACGGAGATCTATTAAACGTCTCTCTTACCAGAGCATAGTTCACAATGAAGATTAATATTGACAGGGCCCCATCCAGAAATAAAATGTCAATGCGTTTTCGAAATTAGAATGAATGATAAGTAAACAATGCGTTCTGAAACGGAATGTTTTATAACAATTAGCTGAATATTGATCACTCGTGACAAGGGGTAATCTACTTATTTTACCCTTACGCTTTATGCAATTAACATTTATCCTGGTAAACAATTTAAATGAAACTTTCAAGCCGATAGTAAAACCCCGAATGACGCTATTTTTTGATGCTATTCATTTTTTGAGAAAAATATCTCCTCATCGGATAGTGTAGATCCAAGAACAGACTGCACGTTTTGTGCAGTCTTATCTTGATCTACACTCTCCGCAAAAGGTCAGTGAGTCACGCTTGGCAATGCTTCAGTGTATAATTCTAACTAAGTTCAGATTGTACATATTTGATTTATTTCATCCATTTCAAGATATACCTGTCTGTACAACTCTAAATACTTATATCTATGGCTATTTTACTATTTCAAAACGTAGCTCAGCCTTAACCATTAACCTGCTTAGTAAGTTAGATGAAACTTTCAGGCCGAAAGTAAAAACCCGAATGTTTGCTTTTTCAAAGTTATCTTTTTCAGGAAAAATATCTGCTTATTGGACAGTGTAGATCCAAGATCAGACTGCATGTTCTGTACAGTCTGATCTTGGTCCACACTGTCCGCCAAAGGTCCTTGAGTCGCGCTTAGCACCCTAATGGTTAAAGCATTCGCTTTGTATGAGAACGACCACAGATTCGATTCCCTGCATCTTGAAGATATTTTTATGTTGCACATGTTTTGTGTAAACACACTTCAACGGATTCTATAATCCTTATTTTTGCATAAACGCTCGAAAGGTCTTACAAGTCTTTTTTTTTTCTTTTTGAAAACAAATTTTTATGTATGTAAATAATAATAATGATAAAAATGGTTGTGGCTTTAATGATAATGACATGCATAAGTGTATAAATTCATCATAGTTACATTGGACTGGATTTCTTTTATGCTTTTCAGTAGTTTATAGAAATGTAACAGTAAATTATATCCGTATAATTCTCCATTTGATATAATAATTCACCGGTGAATCTATAACTTTTATAAAATGAAGCCCTCCTTTTCACTCGATGAAAGAAATTTCGATCATACACCGAAACAGACAATTATCCTCTATTTAATATTCCAAAAATTCATATTCGACTTTCAAATATCTCGAAAACTAATAAGGTATTAATCTGATTAAATAGTTATGCTAATCTTGTTAAATGGCCATAGCTCTGTTAGTCTAGATTAAGCAAATCTTTATTGTCATGTCATATTTACACTCAGAGAGAGAGAGAGAGAGAGAGAGAGAGAGAGAGAGAGAAACCATATGTTAAGCCATCAATGGCTGCAAATTTGACATGCTGTTTGAGTAAATTACTTTCATTGAATAGAATTGATAACTGACGAATCTAAATTTATCTTTGTTGTTTCAAAACGCTGTAAACATAAATGAATTATCGACTGGCCATCTGTTTCATACAAATTCTAAAGACTATTTGTTTTTTAATTAAACCGGGTAACAATGAAAACGTATCATAAAATTTCATTGGTCAAAAGTTCAAATCAACTTCCGGTAACTATTAAAAAACTTTGGACAATTACTTATAGAACTACTACTTATCATTTTTAACTCTTTCACTGCCTAAATTACCTTGGATAGCTTTTGCGGACGGCATAGATCAAGAAAAAAACGTGCAGTCTGATCTTTGATCTACACCGTGTGCTATCTAATGTCAACCTTTAACCAAACAAGCAGATTCAATTGAAACGAAATGATAATTAAAGACGCGTAGAAAAGTCGAATCCATGTAGTTGGCAATGAAAAAATTAACAATTACAACAACAACAACAACTATTTGTAAAAATATACGGCGTTTCCAAGTTACCCTTAACTTTATTTTGACTTTAAGTGAAAGCACAACTACAAGGCAATCTTTACAAGCGATTGTTATTTATAAACGACTATTTTCCTTAACCTGCTAAGTAAGTGAAATGAAACTTTCAAGTCGATTGAAAAAACAAATTTTGCTACTTCAAAAGTAATTTATAGGGAGAAATACGTTCTAATCGGAGAGAGTAGATCAAAGATCCGGCTGCACGTTCTGTGCAGTCTTATCTTGATCTACAATATCGGTGAAAGGTCTTTGAGTCGCGCTTAGCAGCCTTAGAGTTAATGTGTGCTATAAGCAATCAATTTCCACGTTTAATCGACATAAAACTAGTTAAGTTGTGCGCTTTCCATGGCTGTTATACTGTGTTTTTACGGCATATATCGTATAATGAAGGGCTCTCAGGCTTGATAAAAAGAGTACAAATCAAATTGCGAGTAAGTGTGGGGTAAACTTTAAATGGATTCTGATCCATTTACGATCTAAAACATGGTGATATACTTTTGATCCTATTGGTTGAACAGACCAAAAGAATCTAGGGTAGAAAAGATATGTTAGTTTACCATACTCTGACCTGCGTTAGAGGTACTCATGTTTATCAAGAAGAGATTTTCCGACATAAACAGCTTCGGTGCAAGGGAAACAATTCATTAGTCAGTCTTGAAATTCAGAATGTGGTTTGAAATATTGAAGTCATGAAAAAAAAGTTACAGATATGTTTTTATGGTTTTTGACTCCGTTTTCAACAGCATTTCAAACCTTTATCATTGCTTGGTGGAAAATCTTGGTATTGTGGTACCAGAGGAAATGTGATGCATTAGGATTAACCCTTATCCTGCTCAATAAATTGAATGAAACTTTCAAGCCGATAGTATAAGCCCGAATGATGGTAATTCAAATTCATTTCTTGGAGAAAAATTATCTCCTCTTCGGACAGTGTAGATCCAAGATCAGACTGCACGTTCTGTGCAGTCTGATCTTGATCTGCACTGTCCGCAAAAGGTCAGTGAGTCGAGCTTAGCTGCATAAGTGTTCAACTCGCCGGTTGTACAGATTCAAATACATACCTACGAACGGTCGCCTTATCAGGGGAGGTAACCAATTAAAACTAGAACGGCACTACCATGTCCGGCTGAAGTTTGAATCAAACTGGAGACATTGAGGTTGTTTTCTACTCCGCACTACTCCACTCGGCGTTAGGAGGTTAGTGTAAACAGTGAATCCTACCGGCTATAGTAACATAGGAGAATACTTGGTATATGGACTCCAGTCAAGTAATCTGTCCTGTAACCTGTCTCCGTGATATGACTGAAATCATGTTGAAAGCAGATTTAGACACCAACCAAACAAGTAAAGGAAACAGATTCCAGTGCTACAGAACAGCTTATACTGTACTTCTTAACAAGTAATCGTTTTCCCCACAGTATTTCCCATTTTATTATTTAAAAGATATTTCTTCCGTTTCAATTATGCCTCAGCTAATATTTTTGGTTAAAATGGCATAGTGCTGATTTAAAAACGTCTGTAACATACGACAAAATTTAAGCCCTTTCCGAATGGAATTTTTTTTGCAGACGACAATACAAACGCGGCTGAAATGATTGGATTCCCGCATGGAGGAACAGGAAACATTGTGGGAAAATTAGAAAGTGCAGGTTACCAGCAGTTTCTCCTTATCCCCCAATCATTTCAAAAGTCGTTTTTACCAAAGTCGTAATGTGCGGAATTGCTCAGTGTAGAATAAAATGGCTACTGTTTCTATTTTTGTCAATTTCCTGAATCAATCAATCGATCGATCGATCGATCATTCATTCATTCATTCATTCATTCATTCAATCGATCAATCCGATCAATCAATCAATCAATCCTAAAACCTACCTAATCATTTTCAATACTTGGTCATACATCCATAAGCTTTTAAAACTTATCTCATTCCTCTAGGTAAATTCGTGTATAAGGATTTATTATATGTTGGTGTGAGAGATGCCAAATGTCTTGAACATTGTCTATCAGATCTTGTTTTGAATGAATGTTGGTTGCTCTAATTTGGAGTTTAATTTTTTAAGTTCTCGACACATTTTCAATAATATCGATGTCAGGGGACTGTAGGGGCCAATTCATGGTGGGAATATTGTTTTCTCTCTTCCACTGGGATGTTTCATCTGAAAAACAAACCGTGCATTAACTGGAAGTTTGGATAAAACTCGCCAAAGTTGACTGCCAAGCACTTCTATATACTTTTTAATTTCATATAACCATAATCTTGGCCCATTCTCTCTCAACTGTCCAGTGTAGATGGGAACGACTGAAGGCCCTTCTCTTTACTCTGTTTCTGGCTGCAATGGTCGTTGCCTCATTTACAACCCTCTTCTAGTCACCATTTTCATGAAATCTTCTCTGAACTGTCCTTCGAGAGTTTTTGAGGTGTTTTTGAGGCGTACTTTAATTAAATGTTGAAGTTATTTAAGATAATGATTTTCTTCTGTGACATTTTACCACATTCAATAAAAATCTATCAGTCCGGTTACATGGTTTACGTGTCCTTCCACACTGTTCCTCCCTCCCACCTTTTTTTTTTTTTGTTTGAAATATTCAATGCTTTCCTTTCATTCCAGTCTCTTTAAAAATTTACACACGCCTTATCTACTTATTCCTAGTAACTTTGCAATTTCATAATTGTTTTTAATATCCTTGTTTAGACAAAACAATCAGTTCTTTTTGGGAACCCCATGTTTGATAGCAAACGAATTTTCGTTTGTAAACAAAACATTAAAACTTCCCTTGAATTTTAAACAGGTGCAGACATACATATTTACCATGGCAATTAGTCCTATCAATTGAATAGCACTATTTAAATGGGAGAACTTTGTTATTAATTTTGTTAACATTAAAAGTTATTGAGGTCGGCAATGTTTGTTATAAATTGGCACATGTGCTTTGAGCTAATTCTATGACATTTAAGATTTAATTTCATTGTGTAATTGGCTTGTACAGTTTTTCAATCCGCGTGTTATTTTCAAATGTCAAATGACAGACGCGTATCTTCATTGATCCATGTGGACCTATTTTTCTTAAAACTGAGAAGTGATTCGTCGTCACAGGATTTCAGCTTGACGGCTGACATAATAAGGTGGGACCTGAAAGGTTTTTATCTTCTGAAGAGAACATACAAATAAACAAGGTAAAACAACAAAGAAAAGCAATCCTGTGAAAACACAAAGCAAAGGAAGAAAAATAAGAGAAAAACTAACTAACTAACTCACTAACTCACTAAATAAAATAAATAAATACGCGTGTGTGCGTGTGTCTGAATGATATATTCTCACAAGCAACTTATTTTTTTAGGACTACCAAAAAGAAAATATCGGTATTTCTTTTACACAATCTTATCTCCAGGTGCTGTCTTCGAGAGCATGCGCAAACCCCCACCAGGACAAACATATCTATCTAAATAGTAATTGAGCCCAGCCTCGGTTTCTCAGTCAGTAATGTTTTGGCTTGTAATCCTTGGTTTGCGAGTTGGATCCCCGATCTGTCAAACAACCTCTCCAACATGTTACAAAAGTCATTGTGGAAAAGTAATTTCTGTTTCATAGAAGAGAGAATAACATGCACAGCTATTTGGTCAGGTTCCTTAAAATATACTACTCAAAGTTTGCTAAGCACCAAGATTTCCTAGCGTCATAGCAGAGTCTGTAATTTTGTGATGTTAGTATTGGAAATCATTCAGTGGTGTATCGAGAAGGTCTGCAGTACACACATTGCCTTGTATGACAGGCAAATTCCTCGTGCAAGTTGCAAATGCAGATACCCTCAATTTTCAGAGTGTTGAGACACTGCATGCATGTAGTGTACACTTTTAATCTCCACTTTCTTTTGAAAGGCTGAATGTTTTGACATTGATAAGGCAAATGCGAATGTCAGATGACATTTACCGGATTGCAGACATGTGGGGGGCAGTTGGAATGTTGGAACAAGGGTCTCTTCATCGTGAGGTTAGTGAGGCACTTTGTGTGCACTATACTGTGACCACCAGAGCCTGGGTGAGGTACCAGCAGTATACTGCACCTATCAGGCGTAGTGGTGGCAGGAGAAGGGCTACATCTGTAGCTAATGATCGAAATTTGGTCATCCAGGCTCGAAGAAACCGCTTTGCGACTGCAACTCAACTGCATTCTGACCATATATTCGTATCCCACATCTCCAAACCACTGGCAGCATCGGTTTTATTCGGCGACGGCCCATGTTGGTTGGAGGAGAATCGACTGGCGACCTGTCCTCTTTACAGATAAGTCCCGATACTGCTTGAACTACACGGATATGCGTGTTCGAGTGTGGAGAAGGCCAGGGGAGAGGTTTCATGCAGCAAACATTGCTGAGCATGATCGGTATTGGGGGCTGTTCTATCATGGTATGGGGTGGAATAAGCTGGGAGGGACGAACTGATCTGGTTGTGCTCGATCGAGGCACATTGACTGCCCAGTGGTATCGAGAAGAAATTCTCGACACACAGGTAAGGTTATATGCTGGTGCTGTTGGCGATGGGTTCATGTTAATGGACGATAATTCTCGTCCTCACACGGCCCATTTTGTCCAAGAGTACTTGCAAAGGCTATGGATTGGCCATCCCCCTACTTCAGTCAGATTGAACACATGTGGAAAGAGTTACAGATCCGCATTTCAGCCCGCCAGGTGAGTCACAAAGCATTCAGTAACTTGGTGCATTCCTTGTCGAGGAATGGAATTCCATTCCACAAATGGTTACCCAAAATCTAATTTAGGACATGCAAAGACGATGCCAAGCTGTCATTAATAGCAACAGGTCACATACTCGTTATTAGGCCCATAACAAATTAATCGCTAGCTTTTTACGCAAATTCCGTTTTTCACTTGTTTTGGAAAAATAACAGTTTTAGTGACCATCCAGTTAAAAATGAAAATAAAATCAAAAGAGTGTATAATAAGTGTAAAATCTTTATACACAATAATAAATAAAGCGCAAGGTACATGTTAAACAAGAAAAAATACTAAAAATTTAACTACAACTCAAGATATGCACTACAATGTTCTTGGTGCTTAGCAAACTTTGAGTAGTATAATTCTTAAGAATAAAAAAAGGGGTTACAAAAATCTGTTCCATTCTTTCAATGATTTCCTATGTGGATTGCAGACTCCCGGACTCCATTCCTTGGAAAGTCTTCATTCATTGCACCTATTTTCTGAAACGTGCATGAACTCTGTCAGTAGATGACCTTTTTTCACAGTAAAAAATGACATAACTGTTTTCTTTGATGAATTTAAATAAATGCATGCAAAAGAGGATTAAAAACAATGTAGATAAGTGTATTTCAATGAGTAGTTGAATGTATAATAAGGTAGACGTGGTCATTTTCAAAGGTTTTTTTTTTTTATGTAATAACGAAACAAATGATTACTGTAGTATGATAAATAAATAAACAAAAGCAAAACGAAAACATACAAAATGATCTGAATTGTTGTTTTTTGGGTGTGTGTGTGTTGAGTTATCATTCTATTATGATAAAAAGATCAAATGATGTAGTTTAAGGCACTAAAGTGCTAGAAATATTCACATTCTTTTTTGACGCCCTGCAGCGACCAAAAGTAAAATAGTATAGGTGTTAAATGTATTTAAATTTAAATCATACCATTTAAGTATTGAGATTATTGTGAGGATGACAGTCTGTTATTGTACGTTTGTTCCAAGCGTTAGTCGCTGGCAGAAAATGAAGTTTAAAACTACATGTAGGTAAAAAGTTGCAGAGTCGCTCTGTATGTTGTTCACTTTTTACTTGGTTTTAAAATTCATTTTTCTACCGGCGAACAATATTTGGACCGACTGTGCAGTAATAGATTGTCATCTCCAAAATAATTTTCATACTTTTAGATGGAATGATTTAGATGCATTTTAACACCCGCGTTATTTACATTTGGCCGCTATTGGGCCCGAAAATGGAATCCACAAACCACTGGAACAGGACTTTACGATAACAATGACTTTGCACAGCCTCTCTGTGACTTTTTTAAATTAAGAGTTGGAGAAAAGGCCTCAATAAAAAGTCACATGTGTCAATCGAAAGCTTCATATCAATAACAGATGGAGGAAATGTTCCCTTGTAACAGTTGCTATCTATCAAAATAACACCCCGTTATACCGGAATCCAATCAAATACTAAGTGAAAAAGCAAAAGGAAGATTCACCTATAAATGTTGCTGTTATTATCACATCGGCTTATTTTCTTCCGTCTAACAACAACAACTACCTGTTTACTGTCATACAAAGAAATAGAGTAGTGAACACAGTGATTGCTATAAAGGATGTTACAAAGAAAATTTGGTCCAAAGCATAACTGACATCCTCCCACGATACGACATTTCTCACGGAACTCTCCTCCATTCTGTCCACACCGTAACCGCCATTCCAATAAGGTATACTGTTTGGCTGGGATGAGATGTCTGTATATACATTTCCAGTAATGGTCTGTAACCTGATATCTTCCGTGTTGTCAGAGTGACTGCCTTCTCCCGACGATATATGGCCGTTACCTGCTCCGGTATATTGATGACTTGCCGGGGGCTTTTTCCGGCAGGTTTTGCAATTAAGAAACCTTACAAGGAAAGCCCAGTATGCAGGAATATCACCACCTTCAGGATGGTAAAACATTCTCATTGATATTGTTATTTCCAGAATAATTATCAAACTCATGACTAACACTGCCATAATGTAATAACTTAAGTAAGCGATCGACCGTGCCGATTTTGGCATGTTATCACCTACGAGAGTCAAAATTACTGCAATCGCAAGAAGGACTGTTATCGCGTACGAGGTTCTTTCCCCGCAACTTGTCGGCATCAGAAATACTATTGTGTTTAGGTAACCCATAAAGATTATTGGTAATATAAGATTTACTACTACATAAAGTGGTTTTCTTTTCAAAAGCAAAGTGAAACTAACGGTCAAATTGTCATCTTTCAGAAACACGTTCGACCCTTCAAGGTCCCACGTGCCGTGTCCATTATAGTTACTGGTGTAGATCGTGTTGCGGGACGGCTGTAATGCTACTTCGCTGTTAAAATGTCCCCACACTTGAAATTCAAGTGAGCAATTTTGCCTATCCCATGGATAGAATGTGACATCAGCGGAGCAGATAGACGTAAACACATGTCCTGGATAATATACTGCGTCTCCTGTGAATGCAAATCGTATGGGCCAATAGGGCTCATCACCAATCTTTTGGTATTCCTCGTAGGCATTTGTAAGTATAATTGTTGGCGTCCAGAATAGTTCATTGGTGATGATGAAATGGAGTGTATTGCCGTATTCAGCAGGATTCCAAGTCATTCGTTCATCCTTCCAACCCATTAATAATGTGCCAATGACGGATAGTTCCTCATTTACCTCTTGAAATTCTCTGATAGCTTTAAGCTCAAAGGCCAACTTGATGAGGAGAGGTTCTGACTGGTTGGCTGATGGCAACACATAAACATTGTAATCAACTTGCTTGTTTGCGATAAGGCGCTCTATATCCGTTCGGTTTTTGCCATCAACGACTCTACTTAAAAGAAACACGCCAACTGTTAGTATATGGATAAATCTCATTGTTTCATCGTGACGAGTAACTGTTGTTGAAAATGTAAAGTTTTATTTGGTTCTGTTTCCAGGCTAGTCTCTCTGAAATAAATAAAACACGAAGACAATTAAAGAATACTCACGGGTAGGAAACTTCATATTCGGAGCCAATGGCTCCGACGAGAAAATGTTGTGTTGGTCTTCCGTTTTTGAAAATGTCGGCTGAAAAACAACCAAAAAACAGGTAAGCTTGTCATTATTTGTAATCATGTGTTCTTGTGTCTTTGTTATTCCAAAAAAGGAGAATGTCATACAATGCTGTGGGCCCGGTTTCACGAAACAACTTAAGTCCGTTATTTTGCTCAAATCCGGTAACGGACTCAGTTTCTGACTTAAGTTGAGTTCATTATTTAAGTTGCGTTTCACGAAAGTTAACAGACTCAGTAACGATCTAAAAACCTTGAGTTGAGTCTGTTAATTTGAGTCTACCCCTATACTGGCTTAGGTTGCTTGTTGTCGACTCAAATATGGCGGACATGTCGCCGCTGGAAAGATGTAAACCGACAGAACGTCTATTAAGAGACAGAATTTCTCTATTTCAAATCTTAAACATGGAGGAAATTTTTCAAGGATCGTCTTTGTTCGAAATATACATGACAGATGTTGTGTAGGATCCTTTCTAAGCTGCTGGAGAAATCGTCCCTTGGAGAAATCGACCTTAAACTCAGAAATCGTCCCTAAACACGGCTTTCAAAGACAAATACGATGACTACAAACAAGAATATGTCTTAGGTAAGATCTGAGTATTTTATATTTTGCAATGAGACTTTCTATCGCAATATTTCGTAGCGAAAATACAAATTTTGCACATTTTCAATGACCCGGAAATTGTGTCATCGGTAACTAATCAGTAAGGTTTGTTTATGACAACTGTCTTGTTGTACGTTGTCCGCCAAAATTTGAAAAGAAAATGAAAAAAATCAGTGCATAAATTCACTTGTCCACTGAATACGATTCTACATTTATGGAAATAATCGTGTATCAGGACAATGTTTTGATTGAATGATTCAGAACAATGTATCGGTTAAATATCATGATATGGGTAAAAAAACTACCAACTTTTTAAAAACAAACTCGGTACAGAATCCAGTGTTTTAAATGTAGATATATTGATCTACTGTATAGATCTACTATGAGTCCGATAATTATTCAGGTAATGGCAAAAATTTTATATTTGAAACAGAAAACTCAAAATCTGTATGTATGTGTGTTCGCCTATATTTTTGTTTAAAGTTAAAGGTTTTGGTTATTCATTACAAAGGCAGATATTGAAGAGAAATTGTGTTTTGCATCTTTTGTTAACTTGACTAAAAATTAGATGAAAGTGTAATAGGATGAATGTTAGATGTTGAAAGTTATCACTATTTGCCTATTTATCAATTATCACCTGGCTTCAGTTAGGCTTCAAATTAACTGGGGCTGGGAGCTCTATGGCAAACAATCAGGCATATAGGAAGAAACATTCTTTCTCAAGTAACTTGACAGAGGATCGGATAACTGGTTGATTTCTGATTATCAGATGGTGATTGGAATTCTAAAACCTGTATGGTAGATATCCATCTGTAATTCCAATGAGCACCCACAACATAGGTTTCATCTTGTTTTCATTTTTGTATTTTAGTTTTATTTTTTTAAATACAAAACTTTCATTTCTGTCACTCTCATTCTAGGTAAATGAACACATATTTGAGTGATGACGGTGAAGTGATTGAAAAAGGGATGGTGTACTTAGCATTGCACAACATTTCTGATTCAGGACCTGGAGGTCAGCATTCTAAGAAATTGACAGGTATGTCTTGTTTAACAACCTTGCAAATTGATTGTTTCTTTGAACTCTGTTGCTGCCAAAATAAATAAATTTAATTTATTTCATAGTCTGAAAGTTGATAACTAGTGCACTGTAAGATGGTTTTGGTAAAATATTAGCATCAGGTAGCAGACTGCAATCTCTGATCATGATCTACAGCCTCCAAAAGCTATTTTAGTGCCCACTGGCAGGGAGAGGTAAAAGAAAATTAGGTTACTGGAAAAATATCTGTCGTGTCCATAGAGTAATGAAGTTGCTCATAGATCATCTTCAAATATATACATGTAGAGGCAACTTTTTCTATCACATTTAACATGCATAGATGATTTTTTTCCTGTCACATTTGTGTTCTATGATTATGCACTATTTTTCACAAAGATACTTTTGCAACAAATCCAGTTTATGATTGCAAGTGATAGAGAAACAATTGTTTTACAGACTTCAATCAATCTTCCAGTTTTATACTGATACCTTACTTAATATATCTTTTCTGAAACTGACATACATTTACAAACATGAGCATCGAAATCCATAGTCTGTGAAACAGTGCTGCATCAATGGTCATAAAAAATATTGTGAAATCTTTTTCATATCCACTGTGGTAAATAGATCTACTATCAACAGAAAAAAAGAAGTGTTTTAGAATCTACTTCATTGTTGATAGTTTTAATAGGTTTGTGTATTTTCTTGTCAAAGATATATTCTTTGTAGAAATGAAAAGATGAACATTGTGAGAAAACATGGTTGTTGTTGCTTTCATTCCAGTAGGTATCAGACTTTGTAAACATTACTAGTAACTGCATAGTCAAGTTAAAAACAGAAATCTGTGGCAGTCATAATACACTTTAAAAGGATATTTCAGTACAGTATCCATAACCTTGACTGCCACATCTTTAGAGTTTTCAATATGACTTTTATGCCCCCCTTCAACGAAGTGGGGGTATATTGCTTTGCTAATGTCGGTCGGTCGGTCGGTCGGTAGACCTTACCTTGTCCGGATGATAACTAGACACAGAATTGAACTAGGTTCGTCAAATATGGCACAGACATGCGTCTCGGAGTGTAAATGATCCCTATTGATTTTGAGGTCAATCGGTCAAAGGTCAAGGTCACAGTGACCCTCAACATGTTGATATATAGACCAAACAACGTCCGGATGATAACTAGACACAGAATTGACCTAGGTTTGTCAAATTTGGCACAGACATGCGTCTCGGAGTGTAGATGATCCCTATTGATTTTGAGGTCAATTGGTCAAAGGTCAAGGTCACAGTGACCGTCAACATGTTGATATATAGACCAAACCTTGTCCGGATGATAACTAGACACAGAATTGACCTAGGTTCGTCAAATTTGGCACAGACATGCGTCTCGGAGTGTAGATGATCCCTATTGATTTTGAGGTCAATCGGTCTAAGGTCAAGGTCACAGTGACCGTCAAAATGTTGATATATAGACCAAACCTTGTCCGGATGATAACTAGACACAGAATTGACCTAGGTTCGTCAAATTTGGCACAGACATGCGTCTCGGAGTGTAGATGATCCCTATTGATTTTGAGGTCAATCGGTCAAGGTCGCACTGACCCTCAACATGTTGATATATAGACCAAACTTTGTCCGGATGATAACTAGACACAGAATTGACCTAGGTTTGTCAAATTTGGCACAGACATGCGTCTCGGAGTGTAGATGATCCCTATTGATTTTGAGGTCAATCGGTCAAAGGTCAAGGTCACACTGACCGTCAACATGTTGATATATAGACCAAACAACGTCCGGATGATAACTAGACACAAAATTGACCTAGGTTCGTCAAATTTGGCACAGACATGCGTCTCGGAGTGTAGATGATCCCAATTGATTTTGAGGTCAATCGGTCAAAGGTCAAGGTCACAGTGACCCTCAACATGTTGATATATAGACCAAACAACGTCCGGATGATAACTAGACACAGAATTGACCTAGGTTCGTCAAATTTGGCACAGACATGCGTCTCGGAGTGTAAATGATCTCTATTGATTTTGAGGTCAACCAGTCAAAGGTCAAGGTCACAGTGACCGTCAACATGTTGATATATAGACCAAACCTTATCCGGATGATAACTAGACACAGAATTGACCTAGGTTTGTCAAATTTGGCACAGACATTTGTCTTGGAGTGTAAATGATCCCTATCGATTTTGAGATTAATCCATCAAAGGTCAAGGTCACAGTGGCCTTCAACTTAATGATATATAGACCAAACCTTGTCCGGATGATAACTAGACACAGAATTGACATAGATTCTTCAAATTCTGTACAGATATTTGTCTTGGAGTGTAAATGATCCCTATCGATTTTGAGATTAATCCATCAAAGGTCAAGGTCACAGTGGCCTTCAACTTAATGATATATAGACCAAACCTTGTGCAGATGATAACTACACACAGAATTTACCTAGGTCCTTCAAATTCTGTACAGATATTCATCTTGGAGTGTAAATGATCCCTATCGATTTTAAGGTTAATCCGTGAAAGGTCAAGGTCACAGTGAACACCAGATGATTCAGGGCCCGCACTGCCGTTCGCCACTTGAGCCATTTGCTAAAAAAGAATTAAAGTGTCTCAAAAATCATCATATTAGGCTCAACTTGTGGCTCCAATATTTTATTCGCGTGTTATCGGGGACGTAGTAAGCATCGAAGTCGACTGGGAAAAAGCGGAAGTCGAACACCACTCGTCACAACTCGGCCGATTCCGTACCTACATCTAACCTCGTCCGTATTAAGGAGGTCGCCATTAAAACTACTTTCAATCACATGATCAATATATGGCGGCGTCCATGTATCAGTTGTCGATAAAAAATTTAAGCTAGTTATTTAAAATATTTCAGAGATAATAACCAGTTGTCGATGGAAATTTTCAGCTAAATAGTTCCAAAAGGCTTTGACGGAACTGAATTGAAGATGACAATGCCCGTGAAACCGTGACGTTGGTTTTGAACTGTCAATGTGTTGAAACAACCTTTTTTTTTAATTAGTAGCACAAAAGAGCAAATACCAGAGATGGAGAAAAAAGTTTGGTTTGATACATGGCTTGGATGATGAATACTTAACAGACATAGATGGTGCTATGCAGTCTGTAAGCAAGCATAGAAACAGTATACTGTTTCAAAGGCAACCACAGTTTTTACATTCCAACAATTGGTATGTTGACATCATAGAAGAAATGGAATTAACCCTTTACCAACCAATCCCTAGTTTTTACGACCCTGAGATAGAAGCCTTTTGAAAACATTGTGGGAAAAGGAGAAAATGCTGGTAACCAGCATTTTCTCCTTTTCCCACATTGTTTTTGACTCTTCACAAAACATTTCAAATTTTCAGTCACTTTTATTTTGTCGTCTGCAAAGGCTTTCAGTTTGGAGGAGTATAAAATTTTGTCATTTGGTAAAGAGTTTAAGTGTCCAGACTTGCTTCATGTATTGGTGTGCGCTATAGGTTAGTCCATTACTATTTACTTTTAACGAAATAGTAGTTTATTTCAAGTCAAACTTCTGCCGAGATTTCCTGGTTACATCGGCTCCGGGCTTGTTCGTCCCAAAACCAGTTCGTCCCTGGGTTTGTTCGTCCCTGGGCTTATTGATCCTATTGGAATAAACATTGCTGTGTGCCCTCTAAAATGAATCGTTATTTTACACATAAAACTACTTTGAATTAAACTTTCTCTCGGTCGTTTATCGACTATCTTCTCTTCTCCAAGACACACTGACATGTTTATTGCCTTTTGTTGGCGAAATAACATTTACCATTTGGTTGTTTAAAAATATGATTGTATGTTAAAAGCTACTATGATAAGGAACACAGAGTTTGTTTGTTTTGTTGTTCAACGCCGTTTTCAGCAATACTGCAGTTATATGGCGGCAGCCAGTACTACACCGCCTCTTGCCTAAGGCTTACCGTCCTACAACACACTATGAATTGAAAATTCATGTCCATATGCATAAATATTTTCCTTACTTTGATTTCATCTCAAAGATGAGGATGACTATTTTTGCACAATTATATATCTGAGGTTGAGTAAGATGATCGGGGATTATGTGTAGTTAAGACCTATTCATATATACCTGTCAAAATCGGTGAATTATGCACTATTAACACCATCGGTTGGCAGGTAAATAAATTGGGACAAACAAGCCCGGACAAACGAGAAATCAGTTGGGATGAACGAGCCCGGATAAACGAGCCCGGACGAACAAGCCCGGGCGAACAAGCACAGGGACGAAAAAGCCTGTTACCATTACATCATTTTTACTGACATGACATACTCCACAAATTTAAATTTCTTTTTCAAAAACTACTAATGTGGTTTCTTTGCTACTCTATTTATGTTCTTAGACTTAAGATACAAAAGAGCCAAAATGGTGTTAAATGCATCCCCATGATACATTATACCAAGCACTTCATCACATAATGATGGACCCATAATTGTCTAACAACCAACTTTTACAGAGCATAGCTCAAATTTATGTGTCCCCAAAAGACTCATGCTGCACTGAAACTAAGCTCTTTACCAAACAATCCCATGTTAAGTGACCTTGATGCTTTTACACATTTCTGAAAATAAGGAGAATGCATATTGCAAGTAATTTCTTCTTTTTCTGCAATGTCATCTCCCTTTTCAAAGACAAATCCTGTCACTTAAGTCATAATTAATTACTGATCTCACATTTATACATGTGCAGTGGAATTGGAAGTTTCTTTGATATCTTTTGTAGTTAAGGAGAGAATAGTTATGATAAGGTCTTTGTGGACAACAAAACAAACCAAGTTAAAAGATTAATTCTTTCTGTAAAAGGGTAGAAAACATTGCTGGAAAAAAGAGAAAATATTGGTTTTTCCAGTATTTTCTCATTTTCTAACAATGTTTTCAAAAGAATTCTTCTTCAGAGCCAGTATACATGTACTTGCATAAAGATATTGTATTGTTGTAAAATACAGGATTGTTTGGTAAAATGTTAAAAGTTACATATTTACCTCTACTTTAATTAAAAGGGAAAAAATATGTTGTATACAGGAAAAGTATATCAGCATACTTTACTGAACCTGATATCAGTGGCTGATGTTCAAGGCTCTTGCTCTTCTGATCTTTTATTACTAACATGGATATTTCTTATTATGATTATTGTCATAATTTGCAAAAAATGTAGATTCATAATCAGGCATTATGATCTCATACTTTTTGCAGTTACATATAAATAAGTGTATTAGAGGATGTAAATAATTTCTTTTGCAAATGACTTTGTATTGATTGAAAAGAAAGAAAAATATTCAAATTAAACCAGCAGTAGAGTTGTTTACCACACAATCCCCTTCCCACAATGTTTTCTACCATTTGAGAGACAGAAGTCATCCTTTGACCTACATATGAAGTGCTTTCAATTTAGGCGATTCCAAACTTTTGCTCCTGTGGAAAAGAAATCAGGGTTAGTTCAGTGAAGGAAATAAAAGATTTTGTAAATTATGATATTATGAAATATATATTTTAGGAAATGGATGAAAGAACTGTAGGGAATTTTTTTATGTTATCTCATTGTATGGTTTCATTTAAACGCATTGAATGTCTACATCAGGACACATGCATAAATGAGTGCTTCGTAAATCTGCCTGTCAATTTTTATTTTTTCAAGTAGAGTAGTAACTCCGCCATTGCCAGTTCCAAGCCCGGATGCAAAAGGAGGAGGGTTATGCGTAGGGCTAGCACCTCTACCATGTAAAACAAACTAACCTCTACAAAAACCAAGTAGTGTATCCTGCTATTTTCAGTAGGTTTACTATGGTGATGGGTTTATAAATAAAGATGGTCAGTAATTTTGTAATTAACCATTTGATGTTATTTTATCATCATTTGGAATGCTTTCCAGACCAAACATTTCTGATCTGTAGAAGTATTCTTACAGCTCTTAAAAGTTTAAAAATGTAAATGTATACCAGGACATAAGTTCACAGTAATGGGTTAACCCATTACCACACAGTCTTAACTTTTAATGCCTCTGAGAAATAAGCCTTTTGAAAACACTGTGGGAAGAGGAAGAAATGCTGGTTCACCTTTTCCCGCAATGTTTTCTATCCTTTCCAGTACAACTTTCAATTTCTGAGTCATATTCATTTTGTCGTCTGCATATGTTTTCAGTTTGGACTTGTCTAGAATTGCTTCATTAGGTAAAAGGTTAATAAATATTTGTTGTTATTAGTTATTTTGTATAATCTCCGTTCTATCTATGTGAATGAAAAAGACATGTCACTCAGCATGAGACAATCTACATGTAAAAGTTGCAAATTCAGTTTTTTTTTACTCCTGAAATACATTACAAGATATCAAATAGTGTAGATTCAGAACCATATCATATGCTTTTTGTGGTCTGATCTTGATCAATACTGTCCGTAAATGCTCCATATGTTTTACTAAGCTGTTTCATGTTTAAATATGGTCTTTTTAGCATTAACCCTTTACCAAATAACAAAATTTTAGACATGTCCATATTGAAAGTATTTTCTGATGACAAAGTAAATGTGAATGTTATTAGAGCTGTCTTTGAAAGGAAAGAATACAATTTGTACAAAAGAAATTTTGATTACCTGCAGTTTTTCCTTTTCCTTTATTGTTTTCAAAAGCCTTCCTTCTCCAGATTGTTTAAAAACTATTATCCATAATCCTTTATTATGTGTGTGGAGGTGTTATAAATAAACATTTACCACATAACAAAATTTTACACAGATTCAAATTGTAAGCATTTCCAAAGAACATAGTAAATATGGCAGAAGTAATGGGATTTGTCTGTAAAAGATAAGAAAACATTAAAAGAAATGCAGAAAATGCTGGTTATTTTCCATATCTAGTGGGTAAAACTGCTATACAGTCATTTCCTACGTACAAACTGTTAAAAACCTAGTTGTTTCTCTTTCAGCGTTTTTCCTTCAAATACTAATACTGTGAGTCTTTGCATATTCAATACACTCTTCAAGTGATGCCATTTCAAAGTTCATAGAGATAGAATCCAGAGTGAAGGCTGTAATACAAGGAAGAACCTAGCTCTTGGAGTATACTCCTTCATTCTGTTAGGTGTGTAGAGCTATGCAATGTTGCATTAGAGGCTTTCAAAATGTTGGCAGATCAAAACTAAATGGTCCTAATATAGAAAAAAAAAGGTTAAAAAAAATGCTTGAAAAAAAATTACTATCTGTGTCGTGACTCGAACGCTAGATCACTGGCATGCAAAGTCTCAGTCTAACCGCTAGGCTATTCTTCTCTGTTTGTTGTCGGTTGAGTAATCTGTATATAATTAAAAATAAAATGATTCTAAATATGTCAAGGCGAAAGCGAAATCTGCTTATTGGAAGCCGCTCGAAAGCGGCTTCCAGTAGGAATGCACCTAAACTATTTACCATGTAGATGATCAGTAATTATTCGATAAGTCATAATTTTTGTAAAATTTCTAATAATGTTGTGTTGTTGTGACAGAATTGCTCCACATGACTCTTTCTTAAGTATTCCAACAGACCTACATGAAATCCAAACCTGGTTTTCTTGCAATATATAGTTCATTCCCAAATAACAATAAAAAATACAGAAAGATAAACATCCTTTAATTGGCTAGTCCCCCGAAGTTTTCAAACATATAGGATTCCGTCTATTTTCCCAAACGAAGTTGTTATGCTTTCCGTTTATCACAAGCTTTCCCATCTCTCAATGGTTTTCGCGTTTGTCTACTTTTTTACAAAACAAAATAATGATGATTATGATATAGAGAGCATCTTAGAATATGATAATCAGAAGCAATTTTATGCACAAGTTTTTCGTCCAATTTTAATTTGTAAAGGATAAAACGTCGGTTAATCTTTGATCAAGGTATAGACTGGTTACCTCCCTACACAAGAGGCGTCTACATCAGCTATTTATAGAATACTTGCGAAAAGATAACCCTTTTTCTTCCCTTCGTCGACACTTTAGCCGAATGGATTTTTGTTACACGGAATATCTACCTTATGAGACCTGTAAAATTTAGCATTTACTGTGTTGTGTGTCGAAGCTGTTATGATCAGACTGTACGTGCTGTACGGTATGGTCCTGATCTACGGAACCCTTGAAACAAGGCCTGCTTGAATCATGACGTTTGGATCGTGATGTACATTGACTACAGTAATTATCATGGTGGTGCCTGGTGCTCTAAGGGTGGAAGCTGCTCGAAAATGACGGAAATAGATGAAGATCAGACAGCACATAGCCCGTGTAATATTTTTTTAATATTCTATAAGATATTTCGTAAACATAAAAGAAAATCTTGTTTGTTTTCCTTACTCAGTGTATTTATTTCGTTGTGTAGTCGAAGGGTTAAATTTATTACAGAACCTATTACTGTGAATATACAACTTTTTACGTCGCTGCTGGTCAAAGGTTTAGAATAGCTCTTGAAATTTACATTAGAAGTTTTACACTAGGTATGTACAAGGCCTATGCAAAAAATGGTTCAAACTACTGTTTATTAAACGAAATATGTATAGTAATAGTTATTATGTTGTGGTTGAATAGATCCAGATCTTTAAAGACTTAAAAAATAGGGGGGGGGGGTTGTGTGTGTGTGGCTGCCATTCCAGGAATAAAAGAAACGTGGTTTGTGCCAACTGTGCAGGCTATGATCAGAATAATTTTGGAGAAGCCATGCAAAAGTTTTTGTTTCTAGAGTAGAAATGTAAAGATTCACTGTGTTACAAGCATGCTAAGATACTTTTGACAAGCAAGATCATCTTTTAGAAAAAAGTTGTTGAATATTTTCTTTTTTTTCTTTTTCTTTTTCTTTTTTTCTTGTTTGTTGTAAAAAAAGAAGAAACACAAAGAAGAGATCACTGATAAAAATTGTAAATACATATAAACATCATATGTGAATAACGATCTTAATATCACTTTGAATGAATAATTGGTAACTTAAATAATTCTGTAGTATTGCCTTTAATGCCGCTATATAGGTTTCCTTTCTAAAATCATTTAATAAATGGAAAATGCTGTATTTGAATGCGCAATTTCTCCATTTTCAAATTTCGAGTAGAAATTTAAAAATTCCGATGCTTTTACGTGTTTTTTTTCCCCAAATAAACATCACTTTATAATAATAATATAATAACAAGATTATTTAAGATTCCTCTGTAAACTTCTTTTTTTTTTAAGAATTAGAATACATATACATATTATTTTCTGTTTCTTTTTTCCTTGCATTTTAGTACCATTTGTCATGATTTTCCGCTGGTGGGGGTAAAACAGATACAAAAAATGTAATCACAATTTCTCAAGAGAGTCAATATTTCTGAAATTGTCCACCAAAAGATTGCGGCTTCTATGATGCTATGCATCATAAATTTGTCTTGTCAGTCCATTAAACGTTAATAAAGAAATGCTGTTGAACACAACCTTAACTTTAATATTGAAAGACAGATAATTTTGAAGCCGTTGCTGAAATAATTCACTAACTTGCGGCTGAGTTATTGACAATCAATGTAACCCTTATAAAAATGCCTTCACCAAACGTTTTTAACGAAGTGTGTGTCAAAATAACTCTGCTAAGATCTATTCCGAAAAAATTCTAAAGGGGAGGTATTTTTTTTTTTCAAGTGTAGTGTTATATTACGAGCAGTAAAGCGGTGTACTTCCGGATATGTATCAATCTGATGCATATTAATCCACCAGTTACAGCCGAGGGATATGATGGCTCCCATCACCCGAGTGTGCCGAATGAGTCGAACACGTGTGCCGAAAAGAAAATCGATAACCCAGTCTGTGTATCAGCGACTGTTTACAATCTTGTATGTATACACACGGCGTGTATAATTATGCGAACTGTTGACAGATTATCATGTTTAACAATTGAAGTGGGCTATAAATCAAAAAGATGACATCGATATTTCCCAATCAATTCTTTTGATATCAGTTTATGAACTGTGCCACTTCCTGTATCAATGTGGCAGTAGTGGGGGGGCATGGCTGTTTTACAAACAGACATCTTGTCAATTAATCATTTCCAATAGACTTTTTTGTGAATTTTCACCCTTTAAATATTTAATTTTTATTTTTAAATAGGTAAAATCAAAGGCATTCGGTACAGTATGATGATTTCTAGACAGTACCAGACCAATTTTTCTCCAGACTGGTCCTTTGGTGTCATGAGGGGTTCAAATGGACAGCCATTGCAAAATTTACATTCAATCATTTGAACTTTTGTGTAATAGTGTGTATTAGTCAACTGTGTGTCATAATTGGTAAAAGATCCTTGAATATGTTATTTGTGCAATAAATATTTTTCTTTTAAACCCAGGTTATTTAAACCACTTCAGTATATATATGAAAACATACATGTACCAACATATCCTATCAAATACTCTGTAAGTGAAAAAGTAGTTTATTCAAAAGTTGAGTTGCAAAGGTACAGTCAGCTAGATACTCTTTTTTTAAAGGACAATTAGTTCAATATCAGACTTCCTCAGATAGACAGTGTAGACCAAGATCAGAGAGCAAAGAATATGCTATCTGATCTTTGATCTATACTGTTCTTTTGTCTTTTGTATTATGGCAGATGTCTTGGAAATAATATTGCTATTGTCCTTTTTATCCCATACTAGAAGAAGAAGTCCATTAATTTTGATTTAACACTTTACCAAAAGACAAAATTCTAGACTGGACCAAACTGAAAACATTTGCGGATGACAAATTAACTGTGATAGAAAGATGATTACTCTTTTTGATGGGTAAAAAAAATATTATGGGAAAAGGAAAAAAGGCTAATTACGAATTTTCTCCTTTTCCAACAATGTTTTCTGGACTTTTTGATATAGGGGTTAAATTGCATTCTAGGGGTACCATTAAAACAATTTGTATATTTCAGTGCATGTATTTTTGACTAATTTGGATATTTGCTCAGTTTAGTACAAAAGTTACATGTACTGTACATATACAATTATCAGTAATGGCATGTTACAGAAATAAGTAACACAATAATATTGTTTTTGACACTGACCCACATTCAAATTTATATTGTCATTCCTCTTCAGCTGCAGTTATTATAATTTTTATGCCCCTGAGGTTGAGGTTGTTAGCTTCAAAAAGAGATTGTGCTTGTAAAAGTGTATGGTCCTTTTATGTTTTTGATGCTGCTAAAAAATAATATTTTCCTCAGCCATAAGTATATGCCCTATGTGAGTAAGTTCAAGAGTCATGAGAAAAATTAATGTTCAACTATCAATGTGCCGTAACTAATGTGTCATTTGTATGTATGTGAACACATGGAGGCTCCCATTTTTCTGATTGACTGTTCCAAACGTGTAATTCTGCTACTTCATAAAAGCTCAAAAACTCATACCTAGATTGGCTCGAGTCACTTCTGCAAACCTAGTCAGTCATAATCTATCATCCAATGATATTTTAGCTTTTTGAAACTTTTTGGTGAAATAAATATTCAAAATCAATAAAGCTCTCACTTCTTTTTAACTCACAGTTTATTTAAAAGCTTAGTCACAAATGTCCAATCAGCTGGATATTCCATTTTCATGGACAATCAGCTCAGGATCAAGCTACCTTTTACAGACAATGTAGATCAAGATCAGACTGCAAAGAGTGTACAGGCTGATCTTTGATCTATATTGTTTTTTGTGTTAACAATATTATAGTAGATAATCTACTTGTGAAATTTTATTGCTATTTTCTATTTTCCAAGACTGAAAAAGTCCATTTAACTCTTCACCGAACAACAATATTCTAGACTGGACCAAATTGAGAGGTTAAAAAACATAGATGCAGATGACAAATTATCTGTTGATAAAATGATAATTTCTCTTTTTGATTAGGTGGAAAACATTTAGACAAAAAGAGAAAATACTGCTCACAAACATTTTCTCCTTTTCCAACCATGTTTTCAAAAGCTTTTTTTCTTGGGGTATTTAAAACTGTGGATTGTGTGGTAAAAGGTTAAACTGCACTGTAGGACACTTAAAGAATGTCGGACACTGAATACTTTTTTCGGAGCAAGGTTTTTCTTTTTCGATGTTATAGACTTGTATATACCCCATCCACCTGACATACTGTCGTGTCGTGTTAAGTGTTAAAAAGAGTTAAGAGTGTTCACACATATAGCCTGAGGTGTGTATTGGGAATAGGTCAATTTTATTTCTCACGCTTTGTAAAAGTTTTTTTTTTCTATTCAATATCTCTGCTACGGTCTGTACATTTTCCATTTAGCTTTTTAATGACTGTTTCAAGACCTAATAGCTTTCCGAAGATGCCAATGCTTTTCATGATTTTTGCTTACGTGTTCGCTGCACTTACATTGAAAGCATGACAAATGCTATATACAAGTATAGACCATTCTGTTAATCAAAAGCTACACAAAAGTATTTTCAAAATTTAGATAGATTAATGTTCGACAGCATTTTTCAATCGTGACAATACCAGTCCTTTGTATTTTCATAAATTCGGTCATGTTCCATCAAACAAATGTACTACATTTTGGAGTGAAAGGTTTTAATGGAAAAACAAAGCCTACTTCCTAAGTATTTTTTGAAATGAAGCCCTCATCAATCGGTGCCGCCATACATTTCAGAGCCGGTCCACATAATCGGAGCCCTTCTTTATTTTTATAATTTTTTGTGCTATTTCTTTTCAATTCTTTACAAGCAGTCAATGTAACATTTCAGGACATTAATTCACGCTTTTGGGACAGCAAGACTCTCTCTTATTTGCCAATTAAATGGCAATAATAGACTGAATTTAGGTCCGTGACGTATTTTTTCGGCTACGGTCAACCCACGCCACAAATGATTCAGACGACATCATACACTTGTTACAACTTTCCGTAGTGTAGAAAACACGTTAAAAGACCAGAGCTTGCATGACATTCTCTTTTTTTTTTTAATTTCAAAGATACAAGAACACACGATTACAAATAATGACAAGCTTACCTGTTTTTTGGTTGTTTTTCAGCCGACATTTTCAGAAACGGAAGACCAACACAACATTTTCTCGTCGGAGCCATTGGCTCCGAATATGAAGTTTCCTACCCGTGATACTGGGAGCATCAATACAAAGTAGACGATTATTTCGGCAGTAGATTACTTTGAAACGAATTTTGGCAAAAGCGGGAAGTTACACGTAACGGGGACTCACTACTTGTATTTTTAATAGACAACTTTTGAAAACCATTTGTTGTAAAACCGGAAGTTACTCTAACATAGGCAGAAACCTAGTTCTTTCGCGGGGGGGTGGGGGGATAGATAGATAAGTTTTGAAGGCAAAGGAATGGGTGACACTGTTGGAATAAATTTCTCTTTTGTACAGTGTCCTTACTTTTATTTATGTCTTCAGACTGAATTTCTTTTGAATATCCATATTTTATAGGGAAACAGATTACGTGAGGAGATCGAAAAATGCAAAAGGTTAAATCATTTTTTAGGCAGGAAAACGGGAATAAAACACTTTCTGAAAGAAAAGCACGGTACTTGTATTTTGAAATTAAATACATTAAAGGAAACAAAGAACAGGCTAAAAAGAGAAAACCCATTTATTTCCAATGCTAAATAAATATAAGCATCACATTTTCTAACCAAGTGAAAAAAAAAAAAAAAAAAAAACAGAGGGTCCGTATTCTCCAATCATACTTTGGAATATTCTTTGTCCTATTCTCCAAGACTTCCTACATTTGAAAGTAACACAGCTTCTGATTGGCATAAAGCATGAAGGGGAAGTAAGGTTGTGCCGTTAATCTTTTAGTTTTAGGTACATCTCTACTCGTTTTCAGCGGCAGTTTTCAACCAGTTTTTTAACCATATCATCCTTATTTTATGCAACTATAATCATTCTTGTATATTCATGCCAAACGTTACCCCTGATGGCTTTAAGATTGCACAGATAACAAAAAAATAGAAAATGCATTTCATGTTATGGAGGCATTCAAAGCAATCGCTGTTGTCGTTTCCGGTGTTTCTCGTAAATGAGGCCAAATCCATCGTATTTTTCTATCCCTTAGACCATATATATATTGGTCATTTATCTATGTTTACACAGCTGAGCTATTATACACACTTTTTTGGTTTTAATAGGTTTTTCTTTTTTTTGTCTGTAGCTGTAAGGGTTTATCTTTAAAGTAAAGAATGATTTTACATGTAGTCATTCACAAAAAACTAGGGAATACAATTATACCGTGATTCAACTCTTCAACTTGATATGTGGATTGGTTGAATACGTGGTGTTAAACGGCGTTTTCAATAATATTTCAAGTATATCGTGGCGGCCAGTGCACACATCCAAGCGTTCTTGGAGATTTTCTAACATGCTTCGCTCAAAATTGTTCACTTTGCCGTTGGTTTAAAAATAAAATTGAGGTTCAAATTATTGGTCAGAAATACTGTGTTATTGGATGCCACTATGATTTTTGTAACTTTGAAATCGTTAAACCTTAGCTAAGCCCTGGAAGCCCAGTGTTACCACGTAAGATTTGTAAGCCAGAAGTTGTGAGTCATAATCTCTGGTCGACCACAATTCTGTCCGAGGAATGATGAAACCTATTCAATTTAAATCATACTTCCTAAAAGTATGGAAGCTATTGTGAAGATGACAATCTGTTAGTGTATACATTCGGTCCAAGTGTTAGTCGCTGGCTGAGAAATAAAGTTTAAATCCAGGTAAAAAGTAAACAAAACAAAGAGGGACCTGAAAACAATTCACCTACCTCTGAAATACATTTTGTGCCCGCGACTAACTCTTGGACCGACCGTGTAATAACTGATTGTCATTTTCACAATCATTGCAATACTTTTAAATGATACAATTTAAATCTAAATGCATTTTAACACACCCATTGTTTACTTTTGGCCGCTACTTGGTCTTTAAGAATAATAACTGTAAACCGGAGCAAATCCACAAAGATAAAACAGAGAAATATAAATCAATAATCAGATTGAAAAGGGTAACAAAATAAATAAATAAATAAATAAATAAATAAATAAATAATAGTGATTATCATTGCTATAAATTAACCTCTTAACCAAACAATCCCGAGTTTTAAAGACTCTGAGGAAGGAGGCCTCTAGAAAACATTCTAGGAAAAGAAGAAAATGCTTGGAACCAGGATTTTCTACTTTTCCCACTTTGTTTTCTTCCCTGCATAAAACAAATTTAAAATTTTTAGTTACGTTTAATTTGTCATCTGCGAATGCTTTCAGTTTGGACAATTCTAGAATTTTGTCTTTTGTTGAAGAATTCAAAAGACCTACCTTTTGGCTAACCGTTTGGGGATTATCCGTTTAAAAAACAACACATTCCTCTGATTTTCCCTTTATTCCGCTCTCAAAGGACATAAGACTTTTTAGCGAAGTAATTTAGTAACATGACTACTAAACGTGCGTAATAACTATGTGAATGTAAAGTAAACCTTTATTATGACAAAGACTAAACCCTTTACCAAAATGACAAAATTTCAAAGTTGCCCAAATCGAAAGTTTTTGCAGATCACAAAATAATTGTGACTCAAGAGTGTGAATTCGCTTTTAGAAGGGTAGAAAACATTGAGGAAAAAAGGAGAAAACGTTGGTTTTCCTGCAGTTTCTTCGTTTCCAATTATGATTTAAAAAGGCTTCTTTCTCAGGGACGTTAAAACGCGGGATGATGCGGTAAAGGTTTAAACTGAATTATATTCTTGTGTATGGAACAAAAGCGTACTTGTACATAAAGACATGCACCTAGTATTTTTTATATTCTGGGTATGAATACTCTATTGTTTTAGCCCGGAACACTTTACCCAAACAGATTTTTTTTTTTAAATTTAAACACAGTAATGATCCGCGCTCTGGCAAAATGGGACTTAATGCATTTCTGTGATACTTTATACCTGGCAATTCATTTCTTAATCATGGATCCATAGAATCCATTTAGTCTACCCATCGGCTGAATCGTGAGGTAAACTGGTCCTTTTACATGCCAAAAATTGACCATTAGCAAAAAGTTTCGGCTCGGGTCAGCCTGCGCGGACTGCGCAGGCTGACCTGGGTCGATACTTTTTGCAGATGTATTAAGCCCCTTTTCACACAGGACTGGTCATTTTTTTTTCAGCTCGATTGTGAAACAAGCTTTTACAACCTACATCAATCACTCTGGATGATTGTTTGCTGGAAATCTTAACCAGTACTCGTACCATGACTTGGATGGTACACGATTCGAACCAGGGGCCAGGGTTTTTTTTTCCGTTTTGCAGCGGACCATTTTTGAGAATATTTGACAAAAGCGAACAACTCTCTCATGACGAGTAATTTCTTCTTTGAGCACAACGTTTATATGAGCCATGCTCTGGAAAAAGGGGGCTTAATGCACCTCCGTGATACATAATGCCAGACAAGTCATCACATAATTATGGATCCATAATAGCCACATTTTTAAACAACCGACTCGATCATGGGGTAGACTTGTCCTTTGACATACAGAAAATTGACCAATAGCGAAAAGTTTCGGCCCAAGTCAGCTTTAGCGGATTGCGCAGGCTGACCTGAGTCGATACTTTTGGCAGATGAATTAAGCCCCCTTTTCACAGGGCATGACTCATATGTATTTCCTCATTCAGGTTCAAGTCATGATAGATATGACCCACGCTCTGTGAAAAGGGTGCCTAATGCATCTGCGAAAATTCGCTTTGTTAGGCTGAGCATTCCTCAGAGGCTGACCTGGGCCAAAAGTTTTTTGCTATAGAGTGGTAAATTTTCTGCATGCCCATTTAGATCTACCAGTCAACCTCTGGATTTTTCTTGCTGTAAGGCAAAATGGATTTTATGGATCCATAATGATTTGATGACATGCTTGGTAAAATGGATCATGGATATACATTAAACCCCCTTTTGCCAGAGCGAGGAACATATCTATATCCTACAAGGATGTTTTCTAAGTTGTCCGCTGTAATTTGTTCAAGAAGGTAATGATTTGAAATGTCTTTAATGAATCAACCTTTTTTTTATCTATGGAAAAACAACACAAGATATTGCTGGTTCAAGCTGTTTCGGCCAGATTTTTTTTTCAAATTATTCGATAGCGTAAATAAATTGTCAGATTGTGTGGTCTGATTTTTATTTACCCTGTCTGAAAAACTATAATTAACGCTTAGGCTCAAAAGCACTACACAAGGACCTTTTGCGGACAGTGTAGATTCAAGATCAGACTGCACGGAAGGTGCAGACTGATCTTGGATATACACTGTCCGATACAGAGATTTTTTTTTGCCAGAAGTAATTTTGAAATAGCAAATTTGAGTTTTCACTATTGGCTTGAAAGTTCATTCAAATGATTTGCAGCTTAAGAGTTAATTATATGCAGTATGCTAAGGGTTGGTTCACACCAGACCACGGCAACATGTACCATACATATGCACTCAACAAAACTCGGCCGATTCCGTAACTATGTCTAACCTCGTCCGTATCAAGGGGTTTCCATTTTAAAATACATGTACTACCAGTCACATGATCTTAAACATAGCGGCGCCCATGTAAATCGATTAGCAACGGCAACAACAGCCACGGTGATAAGCAACCTGTCACTGAAAAAGGCCAACGTAATTGAGAGATCGAGCAAGAAAATAAATGTAGAAGTTTGTCATTGGAAATGTATATAGAAGGATTCCTACAGAAAATTTTGACGAGTGTTTTCTTTTTTCTATGTGGAATGTTACGATTTTGAAAACGATAAAACAACGTATTTCCGGTGAAGAAATGTACCGTGAAGGTGCATATCCACTCGTCACAACGCGGTCGCTTCCGTTACTACATCTAACCTCGTCCTTATCAAGGGGGTTTCCTTTGAAATACTGCGAGTCACATGCTTTAAACATGGCGGCGCCCATGTAATCGATTAGCAACGGCAACACCAGCCAGTGATACAGTGATAATCAAGCTATCGCTGAAAAATGCCAACATAATTGATAGACCGGCCTGAAAAAATGTCCAAACTGTTTTTCATTGGAAATGTAGTCAGAAAGATTCCGATGGAAAATTGTGATTAGTGTTTACTTTCTAAGTAGCGTTACACTTTTAAGAATGGTGAAGCGGAATCCTCCAGGCGAAGAAATGTCCCGTGTAAGTGCATATCAAGCTATGTGATACAGCCGAGTGACTTGATCAACGGATCACCGAGGTATGCCGAATGGGTGCAAATCAAGCTACGTGATTCAGCCGTGGGACTTGATCAATGGATCACCCGAGGTTTGCGAAATGCATGCATAGCCTTGTCCGCCATATTGAATGTTCTAAGGCTCTATCCGATTTCAAGCCTCGGTTACAGTTTGATAATTTTTTTTCCCTTTTCTATACTCTAGCGATACTTCGATAATATTACGGAAGAGGTTAACTCTTTGTTACTACTGAACTTAATAGGTAGTGAAAGGAAATCACGATAAGGAGTGGTTAAAAATTATTACCACCTGGACCGAGGCTAGTCAATGCTACGGAGGTGACTTTGTAAGCAAAATCTGGTTAAATATCAGTCGGTGGTGCAAGTCACTCGCGATGCGCTAGAATTAGAAATCAAACCCCGAACTTCTAATATACCCCGTTTTCTATTTCACGTGTATTTTATTCCCAAATCTGGGATAGGCCGAATTCTTAACCCTTATCTTGCTAAATAAGTTAGATGAAACTTTCAAGCCGATTGTAAAAACCCAACAAATGTTATTTCAAAGAAATCGCATTTTCTCTTTCCCCACAATGTTTTCTATCCTTTCAAAGACAAACCTCACCCTATGAGCCGCATTTAGCTGCAAATGCTGTCAATTCGGACAAATCTAAAACTTGTAGTTCGCTAAAGAATTCAAACGGGAATCAGCTGGCAGGTTTCTTGGAAGGAAAAGAAAGGTGAAAGAAATATCTCTTTATCGGACAGTGTAAATCCAAGATCAGACTGCACGTTCTGTGCAGTCTGACCTGTATCTGCACTGTCCGCAAAAGATCCTTGAGTCGCGCTTAGCAGCCTAAGGGTTAACTTCCTACTTTCTTGTTACGTTTAACTTCAATGTGTGGACTGAGGAAATATAGGATTGGTTGGCCTAATCTCTTAGTTCTCAGCTGTATACATCCTGGGCCCGTATTCACCGACCATTCTTAAGGACGCTCTTGGTTTTATTCTCTAGAATTTTCTAAATTGAAAGTAACACAACTTCTGATTGGCTGAACCATTAGTTTTAAATAGCCACTGATCGTAAACAACATACGATCCCTGTTTTAGCCAGTCAGAAGTTGTTACTTTCAGACTTACAGATACACTTTTACTCGTTTTCAGCCAGTTTTAACCCATTTCATCTTTATTTCAATGAATTTTTGTATCCTCATGCCAAATGTTGTCCCTGACGGCTGCAAGGTTGCACAGATTAAGGCGGATAGAAAATGCATTTTTTGCATTGGGGTCCTTTCAAACTTTTGCTGTTGTCGTTTCCGGTTTTAAATGAGGACAAATCTCCTGAGTTTCTTTATCTCGTTCACCATACCCATCGATTATTTAATGTTTGCACAACTGACCAGTATCTGAATCATTATACACACAATAAAGGTTAAACTGCGTTTTTTCTCTCAGGCTGTAGAGAATAAGACTAAGATTTGTCTTAAGAACGTTCGGTGAATACAGACCCTAGTTTCGTTTAACACTTGTGTGAAAACAACTTCAACGTCCTTTTTTACCGGATAATTGTACAGTATTTCAGATACTCATCAGACTGCCTAAAAACAGTATCTCGATCTTGGATCTACAACGTTCGAGACTTAGAAGTTCTGGCCGAAAGAGACTTTATATTACGTAATGGAGCCCGTGTGTTTGATGGGGGCATCTTTTTAATACATATCTTGCTAAATACGTTAAGTGAAACTTTCAAGTCGATAGTAAAAACCCGAATAATGCTATTTCAAATTTATCTTTTTGAGAAAATATCTTCTTATCGGACAGTGTAGAACCAAGATCAGACTGCACGTTCTGTGCAGTCTGATCTTGATTTACACTGTCCGCAAAAGGTCAGTGAGTCGCGCTTAGCAACCTAAGAGTTAATGGGCATTATTTTTGTATAACTCATATAATATTAGTTAACTTTGAAGATGTGAAATCAGTTCGACTAAAGGAGAAATTGTTCACTTTCTCCTTTATCGACGCCTCAAAATATAATTCACTGAACCCAAGAAAGATTTTGACCTTATAGGCTTAACTAACCAGGCGGGTGGTATAGATCGAAAATCAGTATGTTCGTCTTTGCGGTCTGATGTTGAGCTATACTGTTTGCAAATGCCCGTGTTTTGCCCATGTCACTACACCGGTTAAAGATTGTCTCTCATAAGACTTGGAAAAAAAAAAGTCGTTTATGAGAGGAAATGTCGTAATCTGTGTATTAGCCTGAAGATTAGGTATACGTGAGACGGAAGGAAACCCTTTAAAATTGTGGATATTTGAAACTCGTAAATGTAAAAATTACCAATAATTCTTCGTATGCTCAAACGCTCTTTATCTGCTTAACATTTCCAGCCACTAGTTAATATTGCGTTTTCTAACTTCTTTTTCGCTGGAAAAAATCTCTCGGTATCGGACGCTGTGGATCTAAGATCAGACTGCACGTTATGTGCAGTCTGATCTTGATCTACACCGTCCGCAGGAGCGTATTATTGTGCTTAAGGTTGAAATACATATCAAATTACGGAAAGGTGCATTTTGGGTCGTATAACGCGTGAATAAACAATTGGAACGTAGTGCTTATTATAGCGATTCACGCTTGTTACAAGTTGATTCTCTAACTTCCTTTTTGTAGCCTTTGCCTTTTCTTTATGTTTCTGCTGAAAACCACGGTTGAAAACATAAGAACAGAAGCAGAAATTGCTAGAGCGATTTCTCTTTTTGTCGCAATGTGTTACCAGTAGGCTGAAGTGTATTTTACCCCTATTCCTTTGATTGGGTCATAGGCATTTTTACGAGGGTATTTTCAAAGTTATTTGCTACAATTTCAGAACATGTTTGTTTGTATGTAGTGTAACGTCATTTTCAACATTATTTCAGTTACTAGTATTTCGCTGCAGCCAGTGCACATATCCATGCTTTTTTGGAGTTTCTTTACCAGTGTTTCGCACAACATTCTTTTCAAAAACCACTGGCTGCTTTCTCATTAAACCATTGTTGAAAAAATGATCTGCAATGAGAAAAGAATGAGAGCTAGGGATTCGAAGCAGCGACCCCTTGGTTTCCAGCCCAGTACGTTATCCTCTGAGGTACCGAGCCCGAGGTTTCGGAACATAATGAGGAAAAGAAATTATAAGGGTAATCCGGTAGTGTCGTAAAACTGTTGACCCTTTACCAAACGATACACGGTTTTAGACTTTTCCATAATCAAAACACAAGCAGACGACAATTCAAATGTGGCACAACTAGTGGGATTTGCCTCTCGTAGGATAGAAAACATTGAGAGAAAAGGAGAAAATAATGGTTACTAGCGTTTTCTCTATTTCTTAAGAATGTTTTCAAAGGGCCTTTATCCTAAGAGTTGGTAATACACGGGACTGTTTAGTAAAGAGTTAAAAAGTTTTTGTGCCATGCTCTGGCAAAAGGGGAGTTAATGCGTATCTGTAATGTATGATACCAAGCAATTTATCATATAATTATAGATCCATAACGTCCATTCTGTACAACAACAAAATGAATAATGTGGTAAACTGGTCCTTGGACATACAGAAAATTGACCAAAATCAAAAAGGTTCGGCACAGGTCAGCCTGCGCTAACAGCGCAGGCTGACCTGAGTCGATTCTTTTTGTAGATGCATTAAGCCCTCTTTTCAAAGAGCATGGCTTATTTCTTTTTTTACTTAAGCGACTTACGTCTTTTAAATATTACAATAATTATGGTAGGCCTACTGTCAAATTATGGTTTTGTTTAAGTTACTAATTTTAGAAATACATGTGACACTTTTCAAACTAGTATTCTATGCGGTGCGCCTGCACCGGATCTTAAGTCACTTTTGAGTGTATAGCACACAGATTTAGGTCATGCTCTGTGAAAAGGTGGTTAAATACATTTGTTAAAAAGTATTGACACACAGCAGCATGCGCAGTCCGTGCAGGCCGACTTAAGTCGACACTTTCTGCTATTAGTAAATGCTCTGCTTATCAAAGGACCACTGTATGATTTTGTCGGTTTTACACAAAATGGATCCATATAAGCGACGGCTTAGTTGGTATCGTGTTTATCTCTGTCACATTTGGTTCCAGCAGCAAAAAGTAAACAAAAGAATAGAGCGACCTTGCAAATTTTGACCTAGTTTTAAAATTCATTTTCCTGTCGGTGACTAAAACTTGAACCTACCGTACAATATTAGTTGTACGGTCAGGTGGCAGGAGACTTGGAGACTTGTTCACGGCTGTAGCGATTCATGTCGTCCCGCAGGAGCTGAAGGCGAGGTGGCGACATGATTTGCCCCAACCGTGAACAAGTTTCCGAGTCCCCTGCCACCTCACCTTACAACGAATTTATTATACTGCAAAGTTTTACCATTCCAACGTGTATTCAGCGGAATTTCTCTGTTTTATGGTCTCCCGAAGTGAGTACGCTGACAAAATAGAATTACTCTTCTGATTGCCCTTATTCAATGAAAACTGACGTCACTGAGAACAACATCATTGAAACCTTGGTAAAACGTGTAGTTTGGTGAATGAACTTGATGATGTCACTGCAATAGACATTCGAGGTATTTTTATTTAAACATGGATTTAAGCAACTTCAAGGTAAATAACTATGCATTTTAATGATTTGTTGGGAAAAGGTAGCCTGGGTTCCAGTCCGTTCTTTTTTTTCCCTTTTCTGTCATTCGGACGTTACTTTGTCAAAAATGACGGCTTGAGGACATTTGAAAACCGATCGCAGCGACATCTAGTTTACCCCATCTCACAGTGGGGTAAAGTAGATGCCGCTGCAATCGTTTTCAAATGTAAATGGCTAGAAATAGATACAGAAATTCCAATAACCTCGATTTGGTCACTTCCTGTTTGTGGTCCGTCTTTGAAAATATTGAAAACAAAATTTCAAACGAGTTCTCACAATGACTTTGGAGGATAGTTTAACAATAGCTGCTAATTGTTTCGTCTGTTTGACTCTGAAAGCTTTTCAAAAGGATGCTTTTTACTAGTTTTGTTGAAGGTCGCGATGATTTTTTGATAAAATAACAGTTTTGGGAAAATCACTCGTCCCCGTTGTACTTGAATAAGTCGAAAAATGCGCCAATTCATCGTTTATCAATATTGTGGCGTCACGCGATAAACAAATCTATAATTAGATTATCGGTACAATTCATAATCATGGGGAGACCCATCGACAGCAGACCGAGATTAGGACAGTGTGATACGAAGTTATTAATAAATTATTACCGCCTGGACCCAGGCTAGGCAAAAGTAAACGACCATTAGGTTATCCTGTAAACGTTACAATATGGCTGCAACACGCGAAAAGGGACATTCGGACATTTGCGTAAAGTGTCGTCTCGGATCAGCCTGCGCAGTCCGCGCAGGCTGATCCGAGACGTCAATTTACGACTACATTAGATTTTGTCCTACAGTGTTGTAGACCATATAATATGTAACTATATTCATTTGATTTAAAAGAATAATCCATTCTTTCCGCTTTAATGACAACCATCAAAAGGAAACCAGTAATAATATGGCGAAGGCTACTTAGTATGTTTGTCTTGTGGGCGGCTCATATGGATCGACGCTGCCATTTTGGATGTTGTGTTGAAAAGGTAGTTAAATAAACTGGGCTCCGAAAAGGAGATTTTGTGGATTTTGTCAGTGTACATAAATATATGTTCGGGGCATGTTATCCAATCAGATCGCGAGAAATTTCTTTGCAGTATAATAATACAATATCGTCAGTTCGCAATAATTTTACACTTTTATAAGGTATGATTAAGATTTAAATGCATTTTGCCACCCCTTTGTTTACTTTTGGCCGCTTTTGGGCCTTGAAGGCTATCTGGGCATTAACAAAATAGCGGATATTTGGTCTTGGTGTAAGCATGGTTGTAAAATTTAGTGTGATTAGATCAGATGAACATTAACCATCACAATAATACTTTCACTTTTGATTATTGTTGTTGTTAGAATAATCCTCATCCTTTACGAGATATTTGTCTTTAAGATAAGTCTCGTCTCGTCTCGTCTCGTCTCGTCTCGTCTCTCTGTCTCTGTCTTTCAGCATAAATATAGAAACAGGTATTGCAACACCTCATTTTATTTTAGTGGCACCATGTTAATGAAATGCTCCCAACAGGACGAACGTGTTGCTTTTCATGTTTTATATGAACGAAAAAGTAGTAAACGGTTATGACTGAGATCAGACTGCTTGAACTGCAGTTTGATCTTCAACACTTTCCGCCAAATTCCGTTCACTCGTCGATGAAAGTCAAAGAGTTAACTTTTTAACAAACGACAAAAGTTTAGACAGGTCCAAATTAAAAGTATGAGCAGACGACCTATCAAATTCAGCTGAAATGGTGGTAATTGTCTGTGAAAATCTAGAAAACCTTGTGGGAAAAGAAGAAAATGCTGGTAACCACGGTTTTCTCCTTTTCCCACAAAGTTTTCGTAGGGTTGTCTATTCCCCAAGGGCGTTAAAACTTTGAATTGTGTGGTAAGGGAAATTACCAGCACAGTCTCTAAACGCAGTCGATACGCATGTAGATGATTATTTCCCTTAGTCCGGTTCTTTTTGCAGTGTGATGTATTTTCCTCAAACAAAAGGTTCTTTGGGGATTTTATTAAATGATATTTTTGCCCCAAGACAGTCATAAACAACTTGTTTTCGTTGACAGTTAAAAGACCAGACAGCATAGAAAGAATGGTCTGATCTTTGATCTACGCTGTTTGATAAGAGATATTTTCATCAAAATGTCCTCTGACTTTGTCCCTGAGAATAATATTTTTTTTTATGACATTCATTAGTTTGACAATGTGTTAACCGTAAATTAGACATCAGAAATTTATGCCTGTCGTTATCCAACGTGTGCTCAACGACAGCAACATAACGATTTACGTTCCTTTCCAAACATCAACCCTAACATCGGAAAAACACATGTGAAAAGCATAATATCCAACCATTGTTTACTAACCATATTCATATTTTTCTATTTTTCATACTACAGTTTGCTTCCACTGTCGATGATTTGTCGATCGATTGAGGGAGAGAGAGAGAGAGAGAGACGGAAAATTGCGCTGTATTCGACTGACAAGAAATAGGTTCATCACGTGACAACTGCCTGTTATGGAAACATGACGAAAATGATCAATGTTATATATAACAGGAAAACTTCATGAGTCAGCGCGGATTATTTGATTTGAAATATTGCAGATGTTGTTTAGGGACTCATAAGTTACAAAATAAAACATAGAACGAACCTATCTTTAGTAAATAAAAGTTTTGCTATATGACTGGTCCGAAATTGCACACACACACACACACACACACACACACACACACACACACACACACACACACACACATATATATATATATATTTTTTTTTTCAGTAACATAGTCAGTAAGTGGCGGGGCACTACCTGCACGAACACATCTGATAAAGAATCGGTACTTTGCTAGAATTCGAAAATTAACCCTTAGGCTGCTAAGCGCGACTCACTGACCTTTTTGTGGACAGTGCAGATCAAGATCAGACTGCACAGAACGTGCAGTCTGATCCTGCATTGCCGCTGTCCGATGAGGACATATTTCTCCTCCAAACATACCTTTAAAATAGCAAAACTATGGTTTTTACAATCAGCTTACAAGTTTCATTTCACTTATTTAGCAGGAGAAGGAATAAATGAAAATCAGCGACCCAAAGCATTAATGATTCTTGCTCGAAGCGACAACGTCATTTACATCAGTAGGATGCTCGGCTGCCATAGGAATGTGATTATGCGTTTGCGTGAGGGTTTTCAGAAAAAAAAAAAATTGTCGTGTCGCAGACAGCCCCCTATCCGGCAGACCTCGACTGACTGACGTCAGAACGGATCGCGTAATTAAGTTGACGCACGTGAGGGAACGCGTTAAAACGGCTTCAAGTACGGCAAGATACTATGGTGTAAGGAAGTCTCCTGTTTCCCTACCTTGGGCATGCTCATTTACCTGTTCGAGCAAGAAGACCATATATTGGACCAGTACTGTCCCTGCGCAATCGGGCTAATCGTTTGCAATAAAGGCCTGTTTACACATTCACGATTTTTGGCTACGGTGCCGCTACGATTCGCCACGATTTGTAAAATCGTCGTGTACCGTGGTGATTCGTAGTAGAACCGTGGTGAATCGTGGTGAATCTTGATGAATCGTGATGATTCGGGAAACTCCACGGTAGCGCTACGGAAGTTTTAAACTGTTTAAAACATTCGTGGCGAATCGCGGTGGTTATTGGGCGTGGCCTAATTCGTAGCGCAACCGTAGCGGAATCGTGCTTATTCGTACTGACACCGTAGCTATATTCGCAGCTATTCGTGAGAGATCGTAGCCAGTCGTGGAATCTTTGACACCACGAATTCTCACGATTCACCACGAATTGTGTACGGTTATCCTACGAATCATCCACGGTTTCGCTACGGAGCTCCACGATTGGCCACGACCAAGGCCGGTAGGAAGACGATCAATCACGGTTTGAGTACGATACATCACGGTTACGTACGAATCTAGCCGACTTACCACGATTTTGAGCCGTTTCGCTACAATTCTTGCATATAATTCACAGGGCTGCATTGAAGGAATCATTTTGAAGAGCGAATCAGAAGTATACACATCATGGATTATGTACAGAGACTACAAATCGCCAATCTACAGCTTCAATTAGACAGAAATGTAGCAGATGTTTTTCCCTTGGCCGCAGTTGCCTTCTTTCTTGGTGGCATGTCTGACCTCGTCAACAGTTGAGGAGATAATGATTTTCTGATGTCATACTTTGAGAACTTGTCACGTGAAAACCGTTAAATCGTGGTCAGTCGTGGGAGCTCGTGTCGCTACCGCCGTGAATCGTACTAGTACCGTATCGAACCGTACAAGCACCGTGAGCATTCGTTGTGCCACCGTGGTCAATCCTCATTGACCGTAGCGTTGCCGTCATGAATCGTCATTGATTCGTAGCGATACCTTAAGCCTGTCTCACACAGAACACACGGCTTATACGGTTGGCCACCCGTGTAAACCGTACATACAACCGAACCAACCGTGGCCTTATCCGAGTTACACTCGGGCCATTCGAGTGTATCCGTGAAAGCCGTGTATGATTTTTAAAACTTTTAAAAAACTGGCACGGGTGCCATGTCCGTGTATGATCGTATTAGCGATCGTACAAGACCGTGAGAGACCGTGTGAGACCGTACGAGACCGTATATACAACCGCACATGAAGTCCACTCCACGAGTCAGCTCAACCGTGTCAATATCGTATATAAATCGTATGGAATCGTGTGAAACCGTTCCCGAGTCCTATATCCAACACCCGGATTAACACTCGAATGTCACACGATCACCGTACGATTCACACGAGTGTACACACGGTTTTATACGATCGCCATACGACCAATACGGTTTCATACGATCGCCATACGACCAATACGGTTCAAGTACGAATTATACATGGTCAAGTACGACCAGACACGGTCTCTACGTCTGTACAAAGCTCGTGTATGAAGAAGAAGAAGAAGGTCCCCAAAAGAATCCCCACCATGGAAGATTCTCCCAGCGAGAATACAAAAAGGGCCACCAAGGCCCTCCGACCACTTCAACCTGTTGACCCTGTCGACCCTGATGAGCTGGAGGACCCGCTGGCACTACCTGACGAGATACCCAGAGATTCAGACTCGGATGCCAGCTCCATGGGCCCTCCAGGAACTGCCGCACCCACGAAAAAAAGGTACATTTTACATAATCTCAATGTCTATCAGTCTTATCATGATTTCTAATTCCCTTATTCTGTCATCTGCCATTTTTATAACTTCTCTGTTGAAAGTTCGAAAATTTATGAAGCCAAGCCATCAAAACGAGTCAATTTATATCAAAACATACACGAATGTGTGATAATTCGAGCATAACTCGAACAAAAGTCGGTGGGACCGTATGTAAACCCTGTAAATGTCCAGTTAATCGAGTAAAAGTCGTGTTTAATCGTACTAGGCCGTAACAGACCGTACTAGACCGTACTTGGAACCGTACAACAATCGTATGAAAATCGTTTGCAAATCGTGTTCAAACCGTGACAAACCTTGCTTGACCGAGTATATCCGTGCTTTGTTCGTACATACTCGTGCTACATTCGAGTCTAAATCGTACCAACTCATCCCCAGGCACGGTTGGAGCTCAATACTCGTACCAGTCAACCCGTGTATAACCGAGTATACCGTATTGGAACCGTGTGCCCAACCGTGTTCTGTGTGAGACAGGCTTTACAGACACCGTACTAATATCGTGGACATTCTTACTGGAATCGTAGTGACACTGAATATTTCTACTTTTCGCCACGATTCATCCCGATCCATCCCGATTTTTCTGACCATGAGAAATCTGGGTGAATCGTGGTGAATCGTAGAGAAAATCGTGAATGTGTAAACGGGTTTTAAGCAAGACGTCATTCACCCTGGTGGGCATGCATAGTGGGCTCGCGTTCTTTTCTCTGATGAGTCAGGATTCAATCTTAGTAACCATGATTCTCGGATACGGTTTACAGAAGGAGAGGTAAACGTTTTGGAAACTCCTACGTGTTGGAAAAGGGGCAGATTTAGCGGTGGCAGTGTTAGGTTTTGGGTTGACTTATGTGTGGATAAGAAATACCATTTTTATTGTTGTTTAGGGCGGTGTTAATGCCCAGGGCAATGTGAATCAGATTGTGCTACCTGAGGCTGTTCCATTGATGCAGAGACACGCACCTGCCGTTCTATTACAGTACTTCGCACAACATTCTTCGCAAGCCACTGGCTGCTTTCCTGCATAACCATCGTGGAAAAAATGATCAGCACAATGTTAAAAAGGGATTTACTTGTGGATGTTATGGTAAAAGGAGAAAATGCTGGCGATCAGCATTTTTTCCTTTCCCCATATTTTTTTTATCTTTTCAAAAGATTACTTCTTAAAAAAACCAGGAAAGTAAAGTATTAACATGTTATTAGTTGCACAATAAGTAGATCAAGATCAGAATAGGTAGAAGAGAATCGGATAGGTCTGAATAACGGGAGTCAGTGCACCTAGAGCACATAGAGCTCCGTTCCTTGGAGTTTCATTTACCAAACTTGTATATAATAAGTGTCAATCTCCTATGAGCCATGCTATGCGAAAAAGGGGTTTCGTGCATCTGCAAAAAGTAGCGACCCAGGTCAGCCTGCGCAATCCACACAGGTTGATCCGAGTCTTAACTTTTTGCTTTTCGTAAACTTTCCTAATGTATGAGGACTAATTCATTTCATGATTCAGTCGATTGTTAGTCAAAAAGGATTTTATTGACCCATAATGATGTGATGCCTGGCTCGGTATAATAGATCACGGGGATGCACTCAATCCCCTCCTGCAAGAGCGCCGTTCATATAAGTTAGAATCTGAACACTGTTCAGTTTATTTCTTACGGGTTTTGTAAAGAAGTATCTTATATAAACCTTAGAGTCCTTGACTCTCAAGACGACAGCACTTAGCCGAGCCCCGATAGCTCAGTCGGTAGCGTACGGGACTTGAGAACAGGAGGTCGAGGGTTCGATCCCCGGCTCGGCAAATTTCTTTCCGACGATTGATGATATTCATTGCGACAGGATTCATTCCTCTCCCACCGCTGCCATTGTTTTGACAATGGTTATGTGGGAAAGCTTGGAAACAATATTGTGCGGAGTACTGGTAACAGAAACTCCAGGAAAGCATGGATAGGTGCACTGACCGCCGCGATATAACTATAGTAATGTTGAAAACGGCGTTAAACATCATACAATCAATCAATCAACGACAGCACTTTTTTTATTGGAGGGAAACAACTCGTACTTTACCCATCCATTTTTACATTAATAGTAACGTGTTTAACGTACTAGTATATGCAATATTATTTCAGTTTTATACCGGCGACCAGTGCACCTATCCACGCTTTCCGGAGTGTCTTTTACCAGTACTTCGCACAATATTCTTTGCAAGCCACTGGCTGCTTTCCTGCATAACCATCGTAGAAACAGTTATAAGCTCAACTTTTACACAGCATATATTTACGAATGACATTGATATTTCATGCAGCTGCAAAAACAGAGAGTATCATAATGAGGTGAGAAGTGCTTGTCCTCTGTCCATAAAAGTTGTCAGTAGCAACTGCTGATAAATCTCGATAAATTCTAGTCGGAAATAGTAGAATGAGTGAGTGAGTGAGTGAGTACTTTTTGCATATGCATTAAGCATCATTTTCACAGAGAACAAATTAGGAATTTTTTCATTGTAAGGGTAGAAAAAGAAAGAGAAAATGCTGGTTATCACCATTTTCTACTTTTCCCACAATGTTTTAAAAGTCCGTTTCCCTGGGGTCATCAAAACTCGGGATTGTGCTACTGATCATGTAACATTCCCACGGGGCTTTTCAACTTTGATTGCAAAAGATTAAAGACAGGTATGCAACCAAAAGACTTATTGTCACATTTTTTTAAACTTATGGAATATTTATCAAGAATTGACTTTTTCTATACATAAATAGAGATACGTATTTTCTTCAAAATTTGTTATCATAATGAAAATTCAGAAACTCAGTACTAAAAGAAGCTAGTAACCATTTTTTTTCTCCTTTTCTCACAACGTTTCCTATCGTTTCAAAGTGCAATAATTGATTTATCGTCAAAAAATGCTTTCCATTGGGACCAGTCTAAAATTTTGCCGTCTGGAAAAGGATTAACTCTTTCTCTCCTGTTTAGGACTAATCATACTCGTATAATAGCCAGTACATGACCTTTTGGTAACCAGCATTTCCTCCTTTTGCCACAATATTTTCGAAAGCCGCCTTCCTCTCGATGGTTAAAACACGGAATCCTTTGGTAAAAGGACTAACAGAAGGTTATGGAGCAGAGCCGGGTGGATGAAGCTGGATGGACGTGTTCTTCTGCCACAATGATTTCAGAACAGATCTACTGCCAGACGAGACAAAATCGTCTTAACTCTTTCACTGCCGAAGACGACTTATGTCGCTTAAGCGGGTGACGTAGATCAAGATCAGACCGCACTGAATTTGCAGTTAGATCTTGGATCGACACCGTTCACTATGTGATGCTAGACTGTGAAATAAAAAAATCTTAGCCATGCTCTGTGAAAAGAGGGCTAAATGTATCCGCAAAAAGTATCGACTTATGTCAGCCTGCGCAGTCCGCGCAGGCTGACATGGGTCAATACTTTTTGCTATTAGTAAATTTTCTGCATGTTTAAAGACCATTCTACCTCATGATTCAGTTGGTTATCAGAAAAATCTTATGTAATGCAATTAATCCATAATTATGTGATCACTTGCTTGGTCATTAGGCATCACAATAGCCGCTCTTCAAAACTACTCAGATCTCAGAAAAAAAGGGTCGCAATTCTTGAAATGGTAATAAAGAATTAAATCCTCTGTCACGAAAAAAAAAAAAGAAACTCTTCCTTTTTTACCGACCCTGAAGAAGAGGGCTTTTGAGGACATCGTGGATAAATTACAAAATACTGATTACCACCATTTTCTACAATGTTTTCTATCCATTCAAAGACAAAACCCCTCATTTAAACAACATTTAATCACTAGGCTGCTAGGCGACACTCAAGGACCTGTTGTGGACAGTGTAGATCAAGATATTCGTTAAATAAAGATATTATTATTATTTTTATTATCAGAAAACATGCAGGCTGATCTTGGATCTACACTGTCCGATAAGGAGATATCTTTTTTCAAGAAAATTCCTTTGAAACAGCAACATTTAGGTTTCTGCTATCGGTTTGGAAGTTTCATTTCACTCATCTAACAGGATAAAGGTGACCTTGTCGTATGTAAATGCTTTCAACTTGGATAGTGTAAAATTTTATCGTTTGGTACCAGCATTTTCTCCATTTTTTACAATGTTTACTACGCTTTTACAGACAAAACCATCATTTGAACTGCATTTAATTTGTCGACTGCAAATACTTTCAACTTGGATTGTGTAAAATTTTGGCGTTTGGTAAAAAGTTACGGTGATAATTTAAAAAAAAAAAATACTTACGATATACAACAGCAGGTATGATACTCATCAAGTTCTGTTTACAGAAGGTTCCCTCGCAGAGGGGAGTGAAGGAACTTTGGCCGGTTGTGTTCTCCTTCGTTTGGGTGCAATCCTTGTAAAATCTGAGAGTCTATACAGTCTCTGACGGGCTATAAAACACTCCAGGGAATTTTAGCCGAAGTTCGTCAATAATCAATGGTTGGACGATCACTGCAGGCTTGTGGTTCGCCGGGGATTTCCTATTCGTTGGACCTAGTTTACAAGTTTGAACAGTTCAACCCTTTACCTGACGATACAATTTGAACTTGTACAAACCCTAAGTTTTTGCTGACGACAAATTAAATAAGGCACAAATCGTGGAAACTGTCTTTGAAAGGGAAGAAAAGGCAGGCTGAAACTTTTTGCTTTTGGAAAATTTTCTGCATGTTCAAAGACCACTGTTCCTCATGATTCAGTTTGTTGATAGATAATATGGAGTTTATAGATCCATGATAATTATATAGTGACTTTTTAGTATCATGGATCATGGATCACGGAGATAAATTAACTCCCCTTTCCTGCATCGGTTACAACAATTAGAAGAAGATAAAAGGCCTCAGAGTAGCACACGAAAGTTTTTTTTTCTTTATCGGTGTTGTCATTATGACCAAGAATATAATTACATAATTTTGAACCATGCCCGAAAATTGCATGGATGGCAAAAAAAAATAGTTAAGTTTTCAGCGAGAGGACGTTTAAGCGCTTTGATCAAAATAGGGTAATAGTTTCTTTAAATTCTGGTGTTCAAACCGGCCGAAATACAGTAATTTTGTTTTCCACGCATAAAATAATGATAGAAAAGACTTTTTTATGGACAAGGAAATTAATTTCCGTTTTTAAGATATTGTCTTCACTGAGATTTTTTGTTAAAAGAGAGATGACACAAGTGTTTGAATAAATCTGCACAAAAAACGATACAAGTTTTTTTTTTTTTTCAGTACATGCACTTTTAATCCCTGTTCAAAAAGATGAGTGACTGATATCTTGATTATATCCTAGCAATTTTCATGAAAAAACCTTGCAGGAAAAGAAGCATTAACGCTGGACGTCTTCTTTAACCAGATTGTCTCTAGGCTATGAATCTAAATGGGTTACACAGGTATGCAGACATGGGCAAGTAAAACAAAAAAAATGTTACAAAATTTGTTTTGGGTCCGACTTTGAAATGTACATGTACTCGTGCCCGCCCGGGTGGCTCAGTGGTGAGCGTGTCGGATTCATGACCTGGTGGTTGTGAGTTCGATACCCGGTTGAGGCGAACTTTCTTTCCGGCGTATTTTCGCCTCTCACCTCTGCTGAAGCATGTGAGCAAAGTAGTCGGTGGCTTTGGAAAGAAAGTTGTGTTAGTACTGGTGTGAGAAAGACAGGAAACACATGTGCGTCACCGACCGCCATGATATGACCTGAGCTGTTAAAGTGGCGTTAAACCCCAATACAACCAACCAACCAACATGTACTCGTATTTATTGGATAGCCGAACTTGAAACTTCATTTGAGAAGTAAGAATAAAGTCACTTGGTTTTTTTTTGCAAAACGTTACCTTGTCGTGACGCTGTCACCTTGTTCATCATAATCGTAACAATATTAGAGGAACTGTTCACCTATGGTTAAAAAATCCCGTCGCGGTGTTCGTCGGTGGATCGCCACGTTTTATGGTGATCGGCTTTGGTCCGCGTTTTACTTGTAGCCTATTTCAAATCTTCGCTTTTCGCGCGCTTAGTCCGCAAAAGTCCTACAGTTGAAATAAGTAAGCAGTATTAAAAATTTCAAGTACAATTTCTGAATATGAGATTAACTCTTAGAAACATATAAATAAATCTAAAACATGGGTTGACGCCATGTATGGTTACAATGACAAGTAAACCCTTCACTACCAAGGGAGGCCCGTATGAATTTTGTCAAGATGACGTGGTAGGCCTATTACCGCCTTTATAGGGAAATATGTAATAAAATCTCATCTAATACAGCAGATTATGTCTCACGATTTATTCATATTTGATATTAATTGTTGTGTCAAAATTCAGCGAATGACTGCTGAAAACGAAAACCCGCTGGGAGGCGCCACAGTCGGCTGGCGACAGGAATGGCGTGTTTCGCTCAATTTGTCTCTCACGTTTTCGTTTTTGTCTTGTGATGAAAGTTTCATTTTATCCATTTTACACTCCTATGTGTCTTTGTGTACATATTCCAAACTTTGTGTAAATCGATATAGACACTTTCCCTAAATTTTCATGTAAAAATGGGTCGGCCATTTTACCAAACAATCCCATGTTTTTAGGAATCTGGGGCAGGAGATTGTACGACTTGCTGAACATGGTCCCTGGTCATTTGCCAGTGTTTTTTTTTTTTTTCGATTATTTCCAAGGAGTTGGATGCCTCTGGTATTAGGGATTAGGAATAAAGGGCAAGGTCTCCTCCCGACCCAAAAGAAAAAGAATGTGCATGTGCAATTAACTGATTGATGGCTTCTTTCTGCGTTTGTAGAGGATAATTTAGATGTGGTTCAACTGACAGGATTTGTCTTTCGAAGATTAGAAAATGTTTTGGGCATAAAGAAATGCTGTTTATCAGCCTTTCTCCCTTTTCCGCCCAGACTGATATGGGCCGAAACCTTTTGCTGTTGGTCAATTTAGTGCATGTCAAAGGACAATTCTACCTCATGATTCAGTGGAGTGTAAGGGTAGATTTTCTGGATGTCCGAGGACCATTCTAACTCATGATACAGTCGGTTGTTAAACAAGATGGGTTTTAAGAATGTTTTTATGCATGTGTATTTATGTTTTACCATGTAGTGTCATGCATATTTTACCTAAATAGATCTATCTATCAATCTAGTATCCATTTATTATATGATGACTTGCTTGTTGTAATGTATCACAGTGATGCAGTAATCTCCCTTTTTCCCGGAGTATGGCTCATAGGACAATATGTTCATCTCTATGAATGGCCTGCAACACGCGAAAAGGGGCATTCGGACATTTGCGTAAAGTGTCGTCTCGGATCAGCCTGCGCAGTGCGCGCAGGCTAATCCGAAACGACACTTTCCGTTTTTATGTAATTTTCTGTTTTGCGAAAGTCTTCTGTAGTACAAGATCTAATATCGTCGTAAAGTGCCGTCTCGGATTAGCCTGCGCGGACTGCGCAGGCTGATCCGAGACGATGCTTTACGCAAATGTCCGAATGCCCCTTTTCGCGTGTTGCAGGCCAATTATCCTACCAAACACGATCCCGGTCATTTGTCAGAATTTTGCACACATCTCTAAACCTGAATGGAACAAAGAAAGTCCTTACTTTCACTGTGTTCTCAGATAGTTTGTCTTCTACCTGGTGCGTATAACAAAACAAATGTATAGCTATCAAGAGATTTATACGGGTCGAAACCTACCCCAGCATCGTGAGCTAAAAATTTTTACACTTTAACTCCTAAGCCCGACTTATTGACCTTTTGCAGAAATTGTAGATCAAGATCAGGCTGCAAAAAAAGCATGCAGCCTGATCTTGACTCCGATAGGGAGATAGATTTCCCTTAAAGATAACTGAAATAACAAGATTTGGGTTGTAATGATAGGCATGAAAGTTTCATTTAATTTATATAGCAGGTTAAGGGTTACAGATATTGCCATGCTGTGGCAAAAGGGGGCTTAATATATCTCCGAGATGCATGATACCATGCAAGACATCACATTATTCTCGATCTACAAAATTCATTATGTCTTACAACCGACTGTATCATAAGGTAGAGTGGTTTATTGGCATACAGAAAATTGACCGATAGCGAAAAGTTTCGGCCAGGTCAGCCTGCGCGAATTGCACAGGCTGACCTGGGCAGATACTTTTCGCAGATGCATTAAGCCCCATTTTCACAGTGCTTGGCTCATATATATGAAGCGAATCTTATTGGTCAACGCTACCTTTAACATCTTGTAGGTATTTCAAAAGCCGATCGCTTAGTTTTATTAACGTATTAGGGTTTTATTTCTATACTAGAGTTTTGTTTACTGTAATACTTATATACTGATATTTCAGATCCCTATATTCTCGACTTATCCCAAGCAAATTGTCGAAGAAAATGCACGGAGATATGTATTACTGAGTAGAACTATTTAAATAAACGTAGGTATGGGCTGCGGAAACTAACTGAAAGTTCACTTTTTCGCCAGATACTAAGAATTTACTGATAATTTACTGATAACTAGAACAGAAATGATGGTTCCTCTGATATTTGAAATATTAACGTTTTGCTGTGTACATGCAAACTTGTATTTTCTATCACGTAACTGAGGATAGAAGATGCAATTACAGAGAACAGTTCAAAAGGATAAACACTTGAGCCGCAAATAAATCACGTGGGTAAGTTCAATTGGTAATTAACACAGATTTATTTTATTGTCCGCGTTCATTTTTTTTTTTGAAATATCGGACAGTGCAGCTCCAGGACAAAACTACACCTCTCGTGCAGTATGATTTTTATCTACACTTTCCACGATAACAACGAAACTCGCCCCTGGTGCCTAAAGGGTTAAGAATGCAAAGAAGATTTGGTTTTCCGTCTGGAAGAGATAGATAATCCGCTCTCAGATTTGTGTAAGATATAAACAAGGATTTAAAACGTCACCAGTCTCGTTTAGGAGAGGCTGAAATGCGTCCATGTTGGAAAACCATCATGATCAAAACAAAAATCAAACCACTGTCCCTATTTATCGATCATTCTTTACTCTATTCTCAGTCTAATGCTAGATATAGAAAGTATTACAAATTTCTAATTGGCTAAACCAAATTTGCTAAACTGTTTGGTTTAGGCAGTCAGAAATCGGGTTACTTTGAAATTAGAAATTTTTTGAGAATAAATATGGTTGGTTGTATTTAGTAAAAAAAAAAAAAGAAAAGGCCGAATCATGAGTTAGAATGGTACTTTGATATGAAAATGATTTACCAACAGCAAAAGGTTTAGACCCAGGTCAGCCTGTTATTAAGCAGGCAGCCTCAAGTCCTGTCATTTAGCACCTGGCATTTACTAGGAGGCGTCAAAACCGTTCTTGGAGCAGGCAGCGTTAGGTCCGACCGTTGGGCGGGCAGTGTAAGAGACTGGGCAGAAAATTGACTGTATCTGTTATATAAAAGAATGAATAAAGAATCTGACATTATAAGTTATGAAAAAAACACAGATAAGCAAAACAAAATAGATCTATATAATTAATTTGGTAGGTTCATTTTATTATCAGGTTTTTTGTCCTCAGGATATCCATCGTTACAAAGCGAGATTTGGTGAACGGTCTTCCGGATAAAATACCACGGGAAGGCCTCTGTAGTAATTTTAGAATTGTACAGAAAAATGTTACACGACAGTTCTAGAATTGCACCGATTCCCGATGTAAGAAGTACATTTAGATTTCTACAGTAACCGTAATAGGTATGTAAAAGTGCAAATCTAATGGAGTATATTGTGCTTATCTTTCCCACAACATTTGTTTTCTTTTCGAAAAGCGTGAGTAAGGGATAAACAGTGTACGAATGGCACTCTTCCTGAACTTGTCCGCTGTTCCATATTAACGTTCTGAAACCAGTCTTGTATATCGACAAACCCAATGACACCATGATTGTTTCTGTTTGTCTTTTTCCTATCATTCTACGAGAATTTTGTTGTTTTCATGGAGGTAGAGAAAAAAGTGTGAAATTAGGTTTTTTTCATACTTCAATGAAAAAAAATATCTCTTCATTCCTTAATATGAAAAAGGCAAAGCCTCAGTACGAGCGACATGAATGATTTGTGGAACAAATATCTATGACGACCTAGATTCTAGATCTTGAAATCAAGGGGTTTTGAGTTCGAATTCCGGCTTTGCCAAAACTAATTTTGAGCGTTGTTAAATATAGAAAGCATGCTCCTTTCGTGGATGTATACGTGTGAAAAAGGGCAAATGGTCCCGGATTCCCTTAACAAAATTAAGACAGTTCCTCGGCAATTTTGTTAATTTATAGCCAGAAAAAAAAAACTTAGAGTGATTATTGGTTCACGTACTTTTAAAGAACATTTTACAGGGACATTTCCTCACTGCATGTAGATCTAGATCTATAAGAGAGAGAAAAAAAGAAAAGACAGATAGAAAGAAATTCACGGTCACATTTTCATATTGCATGTAAAAAGGAGAAGGGGAAAAAAACACTTCACTTTTTATAGATCTGTATAGTTCCATGGAACGCTGCTGTCTTTCTGCAATACCACCAGTGGCTTTGATCGCCAGGAAATCATGTGACCGCCACATTTTGAAGGGTTTAGTTGGTGATTAACGTCTTTCCACCGCTACCCGGGCACAGCGACATCTGATCATTCTCAGACCTGATTCACATCATGATCTCTCCATCTTTGGAGAATTATGTTTTTTTCGACTATGACTTTTACCACTTTAACACTTCCACATTATTTCACTTGTAGATCTGTCAATGGCGGCATGTTTTTCATTGAGTTTCTTTAAAATGAAAGTGCGTAGATCGCCAAAATCAGATTATTTGTAGATTTCCTTTTTCATCCAATCTGCTTTCCTACACGTCCACCGTTGAAACAGTGATCAGCCTAGAGACAGGAATGAATTCTGTCGCAAAGACTAGATCTATCATCAATCCTAGGACAGAAATTTGCTGAGTTATCGGATAGATATCCAACTTATGGTTTAAAAACCCCAAACTTTTAGATCTATCAACAAGCTTCTAACGTTATAACATTTTAATAAATATGAGCCATACTCTGGCAAAAGGGGGCTTAATGTATGTCCGCGATGCATGATACCAAAGCAAGCAATCAAATACTCATGCATCCATAATAGCCATGTATTAAACAGACGACTTAATCATGAGGTAGACTGGGCAATGGTCATACAGAAAATTGACCAATAGCGAAAAGTTTCGGCCCAGGTCAGAGCGTGGCTCATATATTTAAACCATGTTGCGGTAAAAGAGGGTTTAATGCATCTTCGTGATGCATGATACCAAGCAGGGAAATCACATAATTATAGATCCATAATATGAAAAAGGCAAAGCCTCAATACGAGCGACGTGAATGGTTTGTGGAACAAATATCTATTAATTCGAATGACGACTTAGTTCTATAGATCTTAAAATCAAAGGGTTTTGAGTTCGAATTCCGTCTTTGCCAAAACTAATTTTGAGCGTTGTCAAAAGTAGAAAGCATTCTTCTTTCGTAGATTTATACATGTGAAATAGGGCGAACTGTCTCTGATTTCCTGAACAAAATAAAGGCAGTTCCTTGACAATTTCGTTCATTTATGTCCAGAAAAATATCTTGGAATGATTATTGGTTCACATACTTGTAAAGACCATTTTACGGGAACATTTCCTCACTTCATGTAGATCTAGATCTATATAAGAGAGACTTTGATTTTTACGAGGACTCGGTCAGTAGGTTGGGAAGAATACTAGTATTGAGCAGAGTACTTGTAAAAGAAACTTCAGGAACGCATGGTAGGTGCACTTGCCGCCGCAATGAGTATAGATCTACACACATAAGGAAAACAAACAAACAAACAAACAAACAAACAAAATCTTTCTTTCATTTCTTCGTTAGTGCGCAGGTCTACCCACGTTTTACCTGGAGTTTCTTTAAAATCAGAGTGCTTAGATCGCTAAAATCAGATTATAGATTATTTGGCTTTCCTTTTTCATCCCATCTGCTTTCCTACACATCCATCGTTGAAACAGTGATCAGTGCAGAGACAGGAATGAGTTCTGTCGCAATGACTAGATCTAGATTTATCATCAGTCCTAGGAAAGAAATTTGCCGAGTTTTCGGATAGATATCCAACTTATGGCAAAAAAACGCCAAACTTTTCGATCTATTAACAAGCTTTCGTAACATTAAATGAATATATTTGAGCCATGCTGCGGTAAAAGAGGGCTTAATGCATCTCTGTGATGCATGATACGAAGCAAGTCATCACATAATTATACATCCATATTGTATGATAACTGACTGAATCAAAAGGCATGCAAACTGGTCCTTTGACATGTAGAACGTTGAAAAATAGATCTAGCAAAGAGTTTTGACCCAGGTTAGCTTGCGTGGAATGCAAAGGCCGACCTGGGTCGATAGTTTTTGCAAATGCATTAAGGCCCCTTTTTACAGATCATAAATCCGGCTTTCTCTGTAAATGGTATTTTGAAACAGCCAAAAAACTAGTTTAGTAATGATTTCTACGACACAATATTTTCCGCGGAAAAACGGCTTGTGCATGACGTAAGAATAGTATGATTAATGACGTCATTATTTGCTAGCATAGATCATTGCGTATGTTTATACACAAATAGACGCTTAATACGCTGAAAGTAAGTAAGAAATTAGATAATCTGTAGGCCTACTCATTCAACTGATAACGATTTTTAAGCAATCATCCGATCGGTGGATAATTTTTGTCATTTTTGACCAATAAGGTACTTGTGCGCAAGATTGTAATACGTGTGACGCTGTGCGACTAACCGGAAGACACTCAATTTTTAGTCATCCCTATTTAGATTTAGACTAAAACCCAGAACGAAGTCGGAATTTCATTTTTGAAAATCTAGAACGGTGTTACCGCAAAACGAGCTTCGCTCGTTACGGGCTTAGCCCGTAACTCGCTGTCGCTCGTTATAATCCATTTTGTATGATAACTGACTGAATCACGAGGCATGCATACTACTCCTTTGAAATGCAAAAAATTGATCAAATAGATCTAACATAGAGTTTTGATTCAGGTCAGCTTGCGCGGACTGCACAGGCAGACCTGGGTCGATAGTTTTTGCAGATGCATTAAACCCCCTTTTCACGGATCATAAATCCGACTTTCTCTGTAAACGGTATTTTGAAACAGTAAAAAAAACTAGTTACCGAGCCCCAGTAGTGCAGTCGGTAGCGCATAGGACTCAAGAACAGGGGATCGCTGGTTCGATCCCCGGCTCGGCCAATTTCTTTCCAAGGATTGATGATAGTCATTGCGACAGGATTCATTCCTCTCTCACCGCTGATCATTGTTTCGACGATGGTTATGTGGGAAAGCAGTCAGTGGCTTGGAAAGAAAATTGTGCAGAGTACTGGTAAAAAAACTCCATGAAAGCATGGATAGGTGCACTGGCCGCCGTGATATACCTGAAATAATGTTGATTAAACACCATACAATCAATCAATCATCAATCAAAAAACTAGTTTAGTCGTGATTTCTTCGACACAGTATTTTCCGCGAAAACCGGCTCGTGCATGACGTAAAAGTAGTATGATTAATGACGTCATCATTTGCTAGCATAGATCATCGCGTATATTTATACAAAAATAGACGTTTAATACGCTGAAAGTAAGGAGGAAAGTAGATAATCTTTACTTATTAAACTGACGATGATTTTTAAAGTCTCAGTAAAGTCCAAATGTAAAGAGGCCTGTTTATAAAATAAAAGTAAATTTCATTTTTACCATGTAAAAATATGGTGATTATTATGACTTGCACGATATGTAAAGGTGCAGTTTGTAAAAGTTCCAGTCAATGGCAGAAAAAAAAAATTGAAACTAGAACAGTTCCTACCATGCCGCATTATAGATCTGTTTTTTTACATCGATGATCGCGACGATTAGCCGATTTTTCATCGTAAATCTCCGCAGTGATGTGATAGTGACGTAAACACCAAGTGATCATTCAAGGCGTCGAAACAAACCCTTCATTCACTTGATCGTTTAGTCCCCATTCTAGGCTTGAAAAACGTAAGATTATCGACATTGTAAACAAAACGACGACACAGGCTGATAATCGCTTATTCATTTATCATCAATACAGGAAGAGTTTACTACATCTAAATAAGAAAGCTGGTTCAGAATGAGCAATCTTACTCTCCAATGACATACTATTGGAAGTGTAAACAGTAGTCCTGTGTAGCACTAATGAGATGCAATGGTATCACGTGACGTTCTCGAATGCATAGTTCGAACATACACGAACGATAACGAAGGTTGTCTCGATCAATGGCGTCCCTGAAACCGACTGGCTTCTCCATGCATTTTCGTACCCGTATTTCACGGCAACCAATGCAGTAACTGACTCGTTCGAGTTTTCTCCGATCTTATATATGTGTGTTGTGATTGGTAATCCGATATATTTTCGAGTTATAATCGGTGAAAATTACCTGTATTTGGACTTTACAGGGGCTTTAAGTTATCATCCGATCGGTAGATAATTATTGTCATTTTTGACCAATCAGGTAATTGTGCGAAAGATTGTGATACGTGTGACGCTGTGCGACCAACCGGAAGACACTCAATTTTTAGTCATCCCCTTCTAGATTTAGACTAAAACCCAGAACGAAGTCGGAATTTTATTTTTAAAAATCTAGAACGGTGTTAGCGCAAAACGAGCTTCGCTCGTTATAACGAGTGAAGGTCGTTTTGCGCTAACACCGTTCTAGATTTTTTAAGAATAAAATTCCGACCTCGTACTGGGTTTTAATCTGAATCTAGATGGGATTGACTACAATAAGACTGTCTTCCGGTTGATCGCACAGCGCCACACTATCACAATCTTTCGCATATTTACTTGATTGGACAAAAATAGAACAAATGATCTACCGATCGGATGATAACTTAAAAATCATCGTCAGTTAAATGTGTACAGATTATCCAATTTCCAACTTACATTTAGCCTAAAAAACTTCTATTTCTGTATTTATGTCCCTAATGTTCCATGCTAGGAAATAATGACGTCATAAATCTTACTATTTTTACATCATGCACAAGCCGTTTTCCCCCAGAAAAAAATGTGTCGAAGAAAGGACAAAATCTGAAACAAAAAGAAGAGAAAATCAGAGAACTACGAGAAACTAAAGACTCAGACAGTACAATGCCATGTAAATTGAAAAATAATGTGCCAAATCCATCTGGAAGAGCAGGCACTGGTCAGCGAAGACTATATTCCTGAACTAAGCTTACAAGTTTAAGAAAAACAAGCAATCAAATAAAAAGCTATCAATTAATCAACAAAACAAAAAGAACAATTCACAGAAAAAACAACCAGGCAGTCCTAAAGCAAGCAACAGTGGACGGATAAAAAGTGTGAGTGGCGACAGTGATATGGAAGTGAAATATCTTTATATTGAAAAATGCTGTGTTTGTAAACCTTTTGAACCAGAAGGATTGAAACACCTGCCTTATTTCAAACTTGTAAAATGGGCAAAATGTGATTATTACGAGCACTGGGTACATCTGATCTTGTGTACAGCCGGAAAAATAATTAGGAGACAGAGTAAATTTCACAGTCCCCATTGTGTAGCCAGTTTAACTTTCGAATGAATATACGGATGGGGCATGTCAGCTCTATCCTTTTTATTTATATTTTTTAAATAGTTGGGTTTTATATTTATTTGAATAAAGTTAAAAAAAATAAATAAATAAAATAGAAAGTGTTCCCATTTTATTACGTAGAATATATAATTTGAACTGCACTGTAGTTTTATCGCGATACGGCAACCATAACCTTTTTAGCGGATTTGCTATATAGCAAATCCGCTTACTGTGATCGTTTTGACCGGAACCAAATACATCATGCATAACGACGCATGCGCGCTTACTTTCGGTTTTGCATGGCTGGCGTTGGGACGAACAACGCAGATCTACCAATGCTATTCAGCTCTGACTTTGAACAAATCATACAAATTATGGTCGATTTCTTTATCGAAATTTCGTCAAAACTACAAAAATTGTCAGTCTGAAATACTTTAAATACTTACACAAAGTTTGTTCTTTTTTTTCATTAAATATTGCCATATGCGTATTAACATTGTTTACACAGACTGCCCCCGTTTTCATTCAAGAAATGTTCATTAACAACCTGTGTCGTCCGCTGCCGAAATAAACAAGGAGATTAAGCAATTAATTTTCGGAATGAAATTACATTTTTCATCTATGCATTGTATCAAATATCTTTAACTGTTCAGATAGCTAGCTAGAATTTGGCCGTAAATAATTTAAAACCCTTTCTATAACGAATACGCAGAACCCCTATAAAGTCGATTCGACACCTTGTTAGGTCGCCCTTCGTCCAGCACTATCGATGAATGTCCGAATTGTTTGAAACATTTCTGTGAAACGTTTAAAGAAATGGAGATCGTGTAGATCTAGTCTATAAAAAATATTTGACGTTTGATTTATGCAAGACTGCTTCCAAGATTTCTCTCCAGTTATCGATGGGCACAAAGAAATCCCTCGTACGCAAACGGCCCCGATCAAGTACGAACTCGTGACATGAATTTATACTGTAGATTTTTCATGGGAAATAGTGTTCTTCTCAGTTAACTAGACATCCACTTACTTAACCTAACATCCTTGACTTTAAGCCTCAGAGACTCAATTGTCTTCAAGGTGTAAAACCAATCATAGTCTTTCTAATACGCTTTAATTTCATTTTGTTACGTTTCATGCAAAAGAATAAAAAAAGAATGCAGGGTTTGCAGATAGATGTATGATAAAGGGTCCACAGGAATGCATCTATACATCTTACTGTTTGGACTTGTAGATTTAAATTCTTTGATATATTTTTATGCTTGAAGATCAAAGTAAATGTACACAGAGCAAGTTGAAAATATTTGTGCTTTATTAAATAAAGTACATATTTATGATGAACTGCTGCTCAACCAGTATTAGAGACAGTTCTGTGCTTCATGTAAACAGCAAGTAATTCAAACCTCAGAATGAAAGTATGCCTATAGTTTTTAAAGTTTTTATAGAGGGACTAATTCCTTTGACCCTTAGGCTGCTAAGTGCTACTCAAGAACCTTTTGCAGACAGTGTAGATCAAGATCAGATTGCACCGAACGTGCAGTCTGATCTTTGATCAATACTACCCAGTAAGGAGGTATTTTTCCCCCCAAAAATAATTTTGAAATAGAAATATTTAGATTTGTACTATCGACTTGGAAGTTGCATTTTAGTTATGTAAAAGTCAATTTTTACTTTGCATGGCAACTTGTCACACTGAGTGTGATCTTGGTCCATTCTGGCTGCTATAGTGCCTTCATCTGTACCCAGGGCAGGGATTTACAGATATCAAAAAACAAATAATTTCTGGACTATGTTCTTCCAGGTGATGAGTGATGATTTTAATTCTTTTCATTAGACCATGAAAAATGGATTCACTCAAAACTGCATTGGATGTAATGAATAGCCTTTTTACCAGTGTTAATACTGAATTTCAAGTATCTCATAATGCTACATCATGCTTTTTTTTTTTTTGCACTTATCCCTGCAATGGTTCAATTATGTAGTATGACTCAAATTCACAAAGATATGCCACACAGTGGCTCAAAACTTCAAAAAGGAATCTAGATCCATATGTAAATGAATAAAACTTACATAATCACTGACAAAATTTCAAAATCCCATCACACTTTAACTGTAACTTTCAATATAATGTGAGACTTAAGTCCACTTTTTACGATTTACATCGAACTTATTCACACCTGCATTTTTTGACTGAATAGAAATAGAACAAAGAATGTGAGTTTGCATATTACATATAGGTCTCTTATGTTTTATTTGATACTCATAAAATGAACTTGAAATAATTAATTATGTGTATCAGTACATTTTTATAGTTAAGTGTAACACCAGTTTTTTTTTTTTTTAAACTGTATGATAATCTATTCTAAGTTCAGACTGCGCAGAATATCAGGTCTAAGCTTGAATCTATACAGCCTATGTTTTTTTTTTTTTATATTTTCACCAATATAGCGGTGAAAGGACATTATCTCGTTCATTTATTTAGTGAGGTTATGTGAGATTGTGGCTGATTGGTGAAGGTGTAGGATGGGTTATCCTGGGTTTTATCCTCACCAAGTTGCCAGGATTTGGTAGGAGTGCTTATGGACAAGACACTGTGGAGAACCAGCCTAGCCCTAGTAAAACACAAGTGGTACACAAATAAATGAGTTGTTGTCACTGTAAGACTGAAACAGTGTTGAAACTAATGTAACCACCAGAAATCAAACATCAAATTATTCTTGAAGGTAGTTACAATCAATTTCATGTTTTATGGCAGTGTATGAGTTAACCTTACTTTTCTTTTGTGATATTATTTTCTTGACTTGTGTCTTTATGATGATACAAGGTGAATTTTCATTTATGTAACAGAAGGGAGGTATATCCAGAATTCATGAATTACACATGGCCTAAATCTCAGAAAATACTGAACACACCATTTAGTTTTCACTTTTCAGACTATTACATAACATTTTTTTAGTTCAGGAATAAAACCAAAAATATTCTTTTCAAAAGAAAGAAGAAATCATTGTATCTGAACAATCAAATTGTTGTTTCTAGTTTGATTTTGTATTTCATTTTGAAATTAATAGTTTCAAGTTGTATAGTAATTAGGAAGAACCCTTGAAGGGATTCCTCGGTGTTAAAATCATGGAAAGGACAACATGCTTTCAGTAGGAAATTACATACAAAATGCCATTGTTTCTATTTCCCCGAAAGGACTCTAGTGTTTTTTTTTTTTGTTTTTTGTTTGTCTTCCTCCTTTTTAATTAACACATTACCATCATATTAACATAACATAACTTCACTTCTGGTCATATTTGCCAGGAAACAACACAAAGCAATGTCAGTCAATATAAATTATTAACCCTTAGTCTTTACCGCACAACAAAATTTAGACTTGTCCAAACGGAAAGCACTTGCAGATAACAGAATCAATGTGACTCAGAAAATGAATTTTATTTTTGGAAGGTCAGAAGACATTGTGGGAAAAGGAAAAATGCTGGTAACCAGCATTTTCTTTTACATGTTTTCCCAAATTCTTTTTAAAAGCCTTCTTCCTCAGGGTTGTTAAAAGTCAGGATTGTTTGATAAGGGGTTAAACTAAACCATACTAGTTTCAAAAAAATACATGCTTTATACTTCAGAATGAGGCCAGTTTGTTTGCTTTGTAGCAAGAGTAGATTAAGATCAGACCACCTAACATAGTAAAATTCCACTCCTATAGGCACACTATTTTAGATTTGAATTGTTTGCAGTACCGGTATATATGATTACACCCGCTATATAAAAGTTTAGAAAGTGTTGTGTTTATGTTCTGACTAGATTTGTAAAATGCTGTTTTAAAAATCAAGACCTTGATGTCCGAGTTCAGAAGTTTCAATATATTAAAAGAGTCTTGCATAATGATGAATAATAATGATTTTAGAAATGCTTAAAATGCTATGGTAAAGAAAAATATAGTCATCATGTTTAGTGTATCTATTTAAGCTAACATGTTTACAAACCCTAGGGTGAGCTGTTAATATTTTTAATCTGACTTAAAGCATAATCTCAAACAAAAACTGCCTTCACTAGTTCTTCTGAAAACCCTTAATTATTAGTATAGCTAGATAAAGCTCAGCCAATTGGGTAAGTTGTTTCAAAAAATTTTCTGAACATCCTTCAAAATGGGACAATATAGCCACACTTACCTAAGTTAAAACACATTGTATCCTTTATGGTGTTATGGAATGGGGAAAAATGACTTTTGTAAGAATGAAAAAAATAAAAAGTCTGTTTGTCTACCAATGCTTTCAAAAACTTGAAAGCTACATTTTGTGAGGCTGACAGAAATGTCAGATAAAGGTTAACCTGGCAGGAGGCCAATGTTAGATCCACATTTTGATGAATTGAATGGTGTTTAATGTTGCTTTCAACATTATTTCAGTCATATAACTGCTACAGTTAGCTTATTTATGTATGTCTGGGTTTCAGCTGTACTAGGCTAGGGCTCTGAAGTGTCTTGCCTAAGGACACTCCCACAGAAAAATATGGTGTTTCCAGTGAGGCTGGAACCTAGGCCATCAGGTAACAAGTTCTCAACTTTACTGGTAAGCCATGCAGGACCCCAGATCCACATTTAGCGGGGAGTTAATTTTTGTCAGATTGTTCAGATTTGTACACCATCTATGCATAAATTACTTTTTGTTTTTTAATAAAAAATGGTAATCAAATGGATGCTATTTCGTTATTCATTCCTTCCCCATATGACAAGTTTTAGGCTCTTTAAATGTATCTGCAGACAATAATTCAGAAATTGATACAAATGAGCTGAAGTTCACTCATATGATTGAAAACACTGTTGGAACGGAAGAAAATACTGTTTACCAGAATTTTGTCCTTGTCCCATGATGCTTTCAACTGCATATTTCCTTCAGGGTTATTAACATGAGTGTTCAGTAAAGTGTTAAAATAAATCAAAATCAAAATTTTGTCCAGATCCAGTTGTCAGATGCCAAGGAAACCTGACATGGATATGTTGTATACTGGTCTATCCCACAGATGGATATAAATGTATAGCTTGTGTTTGTATAAGGGGACACTTATTCTGTCTTGCTATAGAGGTAGCTTTTGTAGGGATGTGGTAAAGCGTTTGCCTTGGGAGTTGGGACCTAAAGGTTCTGGGTTCAATCCCAGCCTTTGGGGGCCATTTAACAGAAATGTTACAGATACATCTAATCAGCATTCAGAATACCTTACGGTTTGTCCAAACATGGCCTATATTTGACCCTTAAATTTTGTGTCATACAAAGTTAAATTGGGAGAATTGTTGAGGATTTTTCTTGTTTTAGTCCTTTAACACACAATAAATTCTATGTTTTATGAGTCCTGTGTAAAAGGGCTTATGAAAACAGTGTTGGAAAAAGAAGACATCAGTATTTCTTTTCTTTTTTTCTTCCAGAATTTTTTCTACCTTTTACAGATACAAACCATATAATCTGAGGGCTCCATATTTATTGAATTGTTTGTTAATGCTCTAAATAGGGAGCTATTTAGTTTTTATGCCACAAATCAAAATTATTTTGTAAAAGGCCAGTAAATACTACCAGATATATATTTCTTTTCATATAAAGTGAAGAGATAAATTCAGTAAAATGATGCAATTTTGGGCGTCTGTTAATGGAATTGTAGGCTACTTAACCAGTAGGTCACTCTGTTTAATTCTATTACACCAGATATGACATCTTGATACTGATTCGAATATAAATCCTTGTAGACGGCACATGTTATTGTTTAAGTAGCATTCCCACAAGGCTTTCCAAAACTGTGGCATGAAATCTAATAATACCCAAAGAGGCTGTGTAGCCCATTAAGGAAATATCAATTCAGATTTTTTTTTTCTAAATCTGATCTTTCTTCTTTACTAATGTTTTTCCAGCTATAATTCAGTAAGTCATTTTTGATTTTGTTGAGAGTATGAAAATCTGAATAGTTGGTTTTAATTTCGGAGAGTCATAAATTTTGTCCTCTGGTAAAGAGTTCAACAAGAAGGTACAAAAATTTCATATTGCGTTCATGTGTAAGTAGCAATATATTGTACACTTTGATCAAATTTGTTCATGATTGCTGAAACTGATTGACAGCTGTATACCTTAACATTTTGCTTCTACAGAAATATCATTATATATCATCGTCCTATTTTGTATATTTTATTCTTACTCATCAACAACTGAAGTGTTCTATATATTTGTCAAATAATTTTCACTTACATAAATCCATCTTGTTTTTTTTTTTTTTTTTTCAGTCCTACGCGTGTAGTCCTAAATATAATACTAGCATAAAAAAAAAAAACATAAAATTTTTGGATCAAATTACTACTCTAATAAGTAGCAAAATAACAGTTGCTGCGCTGCACACTTGGTAGAACAACTTCGATTCCCATTTCCTTGCTTACTCTACTAATAACTTACATATTGTATATGTATTACATGTGATAAAAAAGAATTATTTTCATTACATCAAATCATAGCTTAAAACTGTTTAACAAATCAGCTTTTCAGGACTTTCAGTCCTTTGATTTTTCATCAGACCAATCAGACGGGTCGCATTTACAAGACAAGCACTTGAGTGATTCAGAGCAGTGACCCGATTTGTTTAGGTACCGATGTTTTCACTTAGAACTATGTGTTTTACATCTTATTTTGTTCATGGTTTTGGAAATTGATAGTTCAATTTACAGTTTAAATAATGACAAGTCAGCTAATATCATCTATGCGCATGCGCGAGCATCAATACTAAAGGGGTCGAAACCCAGGTCAACAGGCTAATTGTCGTATTCCTCCCGTCTCTCTTTTATTTTTCTCTATCTCACCCCTCTATCGCGTCCCTCACTCACCTATCTCCTACTTTCACCCGGTCTCCCTTCCTCTTCTCTCTCAACACTCTTCCCCGCCTCTCTCTCTCTTACTTTCACCCAGTCTCTCTCACCCAACGTTCTTTTACCACTCTCCTACTTTCACCCATTCTCTCTCCTCCACTTTTCTCTCAACTTTCTCACCCACCATTCTCTTACCACTCTCCTTTTTTCGCCCGATCGCTCTCTTGGTAATCTCTCTCATCCCTCCTACTCTCTCTCTCTTTTCACTCTCATTCCGTCTGTCAGAAGTCTAACGAAAAAAAGTCTGTAAACAAAGAACAGCTACTATGGAAGGAGAAACATAAAACCTTCCTGTAATGTAAGTCCGCGTAGCAGTTGACAATCACAGTAACCGAGATTTCGTCGCAGTATACGTCAAAGTTCTTGTCGATATTTGGCGAAGCTTAACCACGAGATGGTCGTTACTAAGGATTTCATGAAATTCAAAGTTAGCCGTTCCGAGATGTCTGTCTTCGCCTTAGGTATACAACAGTCAAGTTAATGTCGCGCAGTGTTAGTCTTGTTCTTGTCAGTAAGACAAAGCATAACCTCGAGTTGGCCGTAACTAAGGATTTAATGAAATCCAAAGTCAGCCGTTCCGAGATGTTTGTCTTCGCCCTGAAATAGTCAAGTTACGTCACAGTGTTAGTCTAGTTCTTGTCGGCATGGCTAAGCATAACCTCGAGTTGGCCGTTACCAGAGATTTAGTGTAATCCAAAGTCAGCCATTCGGAGATGTCTGTCTTCGCCCTAAAACAGTCAAGTTAGGTGTTGGTCGTCAGTAAGTGTAAATGCTTTGAATGTTTCAAAGTGCCATTTATCGATAAAGCAGAATTTCAAGTTTGTTATTCCTTTTCCAATAGATCTTTATAGAATCTAGATCTATATTTATTCATATGTTATGAAAGCTTGTTAATAGATCTAGACCTGTAAGATTTTTCTTCGAAGTCATCTAAACCAAATATCTATATCCACCCGATATTTTAAAAGCGAATATAGATTCTATTTCCAAGGATTGGTATTCTAACTAGACTAGTCATTGCGACACCACTGATCACTGTTTCGACATGTAGGAAAGCAGATAAGAAACAAGAAATATCTTTAAAAAAGATAGACGGCGAAAGAGATACTTTAATATTGTAACTCTTTTTCGGCTCGATATAAAGTAAAATAATGCGAATTAACCTCACGAGCAATTACCTGTTTTTTCCTCACGGTTTTGCTTTTTGTTGCAAAGTAGTATTTTGTTATTTTGGTGACGAGTAGTAAAGGAAGGGAGACCGCGGACACACCCAAGCCCTGGGTGTGTCCGCGGTCTCCCTTCCCTGAGTGCCCTACATCACCGTCCCTGACAAAAATGTGTCCCTAGTTGCCGTCCCGAAAGAATTTTTTTTAAAAAAATGCCCTAGGCTCTCTTCCCTGAGAGGGATTTTTCTGCAGTTAAAGCAGTAGATGTCGGCCAAAAATGATACATCTTCGAGTGCTCTATAGTGATCTGCCAGGTCTGGTCATTGAGTTGGACTTAGTTTTTTTACCCTATGAATGATTTTTTTCTCTTTCTAAAAGCCTGATCATTGAGTTGGACTTAGTTTTTTCTTCACCTATGAATGATTTTCTCTCTTTCTAAAAGGTTGACCATTGAGTTGGACTTAGTCTTTTTTCTACACCTATGTATGATTCTTACTCTTTGCAGTATAACTCTCTGGAGTATAACTCTTTTGGAGTGCATCTCGGCTCACGTCCCTGAGTGGAATTTTTCTGCAGTTAAAGCAGTAGATGTCGGCCAAAAATGATACATCTTCGAGTGCTCTATAGTGATCTGCCAGGTCTGGTCATTGAGTTGGACTTAGTTTTTTTACCCTATGAATGATTTTTTCTCTTTCTAAAAGCCTGATCATTGAGTTGAACTTAGCTTTTTCTTCACCTATGTATGATTTTTCTTTCTAAATGTTTGATCACTGAGTTGACCTTAGTTTTTTTCACCCTATGAATGATTTTTTCTCTTTCTAAATGTCTGGACATTGAGTTTGACTTAGTTTTTTTCACCCTATGAATGATTTTCTCTCTTTCTAAATGCCTGGACATTGAGTTGGACTTAGTTTTTTAGCCTATGAATGATTTTCTCTCTTTCTAAAAGCCTGACCATTGAGTTGGACTTAGACTTTTTTCTTTCTAAATGCTTGATCACTGAGTTGGACTTAGACTTTTTTCTTCACCTATGAATGAATTTTCTTTTCTAAATGTCAGAACATTGAGTTGAACTTAGTCTTTTTTCTGCATCTATGAATGATTCTTACTCTTTGGAATGTCTGAGCACTGAGTTGAACATAGACTTTTTTTTACCCTATGAATGATTTTCTTTCTAAAAGCCTGACCACTGAGTTGGACTTAGTCTTTTTTCTGCATCTATGAATGATTTTTTCTTTCTAAATGTCTGGACATTGAGTTGGACTTAGACTTTTTCTGCAATTATGAATGAATTCTCTTTTCTAAATGTCTAACCATTGAGTTGAACATAGACTTTTTTTACCCTATGAATGATTTTCTCTCTTTCTAAAAGCCTGACCATTGAGTTGGACTTAGACTTTTTTCTTTCTAAATGCTTGATCACTGAGTTGGACTTAGACTTTTTTCTTCACCTATGAATGAATTTTCTTTTCTAAATGTCAGAACATTGAGTTGAACTTAGTCTTTTTTCTGCATCTATGAATGATTCTTACTCTTTGGAATGTCTGAGCACTGAGTTGAACATAGACTTTTTTTTACCGTATGAATGATTTTCTTTCTAAAAGCCTGACCACTGAGTTGGACTTAGTCTTTTTTCTGCATCTATGAATGATTTTTTCTTTCTAAATGTCTGGACATTGAGTTGGACTTAGACTTTTTCTGCAATTATGAATGAATTCTCTTTTCTAAATGTCTAACCATTGAGTTGAACATAGACTTTTTTTACCCTATGAATGAATTTTCTTTCTAAATGTCTGGACATTGAGTTGGACTTAGACTTTTTTCTGCAATTATGAATGATTTCTCTTTTTTTCTCTCTAAAAGGAATTTATCCCTATATCAGTGAGTTGAACATAGACTTTTTTTACCCTATGAATGATTTTCTTTCTAAAAGCCTGACCATTGAGTTGGACTTAGTTTTTTTCTTATCTATGAATGATTTTTCTCTAAAAGCCTGACCATTGAGTTGGACTTAGTTTTTTCACCCTATGAATGATTTTCTCTCTTTCTAAAAGCCTGACCATTGAGTTGAACTTAGACTTTTTTTACCCTATGAATGAATTTTCTTTCTAAATGTCTGGATATTGAGTTGGACTTAGTCTTTTTCTGCAATTATGGATGATTCTTTCTCTCTAAAAGGAATTTGTCCCTATATCAGTGAGTTGAACATAGACTTTTTTTTACCCTATGAATGATTTTCTTTCTAAAAGCCTGACCACTGAGTTGGACTTAGACTTTTTTCTTATCTATGAATGATTTTTTCTCTCTAAAAGGAATTTGTCCCTATATCAGTGAGTTGGACTTAGACTTTTTTCTTATCTATGGATGATTTCTTCTCTCTAAATGTTTGGCCATTGAGTTGAACTTAGCTTTTTTCATCCTATGAATGATTTTTCTCTCTAAAAGGAATTTGTCCCTATATCAGTGAGTTGTACTTAGTTTTTTCACCTATGAATGAATTCTCTTTTCTAATTGCCTAATCATTGAGTTGAACTTAGACTTTTTTACCCTATGAATAATTTCTCTTTCTAAAAGCCTGACCATTGAGTTGGACTTAGTTTTTTCACCCTATGGATGATTTTTCTCTCTAAAAGACTGACCATTGAGTTGGACTTAGACTTTTTTCTGCATCTATGAATGATTTCTCTAAAAGACTGAGCGCTGAGTTGGACTTAGTCTTTTTTCTGCATCTATGGATGATTTTTCTTTTCTAAAAGGAATTTGTCCCTATATCACTGAGTTGGACTTAGACTTTTTTCTACATCTATGAATGAATTCTCTTTTATAAATGCCTAACCATTGAGTTGAACATAGACTTTTTTTTACCCTATGAATGATTTTCTTTCTAAAAGCCTGACCACTGAGTTGGACTTAGTCTTTTTTCTGCATCTATGAATGATTTTTTCTTTTCTAAAAGGAATTTGTCCCTAAATCACTGAGTTGGACTTAGACTTTTTTCTACATCTATGAATGATTCTTACTCTTTGGAGTGTAACTCTTTGGAGTGTAACTCTTTGGAGTGTAACTCTTCTAAAAGAAAGAAGTTTGACAATTTGAAGAAATGACAATTTTGAAGAAAGATATAACTTTCGTGGTAATGGTTAGTCCTGAAAAGGACTGTTGGGTTAGCTCTGAAAAAGAGCTGTGACAATTTGAAGAAATGACAACTTGAAGATAGAACTTTCGTCTGACAGCTTGAAGGTAGAAGTTTCGTCTGATAGCTTGAAGATAGAACTTTCGTCTGGCATCTTGAAGATAGAACTTTCGTGGTAAATGGTTAGCCCTGAAAAGGACTGTTGGGTTAGCTCTGAAAAGAACTGTTGGGTTAGCCCTGAAAAGGGCTGTTTTGTTTTGGAGGCTGTGTTTTTTCCACTTCTAATGACAGCATCCGAAATTCGCTTGACAAATGGGGCATGCTTCAACTCTTTTTCTGATCACCATTGCTCCATTATCGAAAGTAATCTTTCTCCCAAATTCGATATCAACCAAAATGATGTCAGGCGTTGTCTTTAAAAATAGTTGAACTAATCTTTCGCCGAGATCTTTGTATGGCTGTGTTATACGTTGTAGTTGGTTTTGTTCCTCCTCCGGGTTTGTAATAAGACATATCCAAGTAAGGTCCAATGTAACTCCAAAATTCATCTGTATTTGCCCAGTGAGGAAAGTAACCTTTTTTATTTTCTTGAAGACCAAATATGGCTGGAAATTTTGCCAAACCAAAGCTCATGAAATTGAAAGAATCGACCAGACGTACACCATTCAGTTCTAACTTCATAATATTGTTTCCATTCATGATCAATTTTGGAAGTTTTAACCCAACTTTGACAATATAGCCAAGAATGAACTGACCGTCATAACCTTTGAAATTATGGGCAATAGCCGTGACTCCTTTATGATGTTTTGAAAAGAGCCACTTGCAAAATTGACTCAAAGTTTCTTCACCTTGAAAAATAACTTCCCTACCCTCTTCAAATTCACTGCATGTAGAACAATGAAAATCAAGTGATTTATCGATACATTCATCACATGCTCTGTGTGCAATACAATAATTCGGGATGTGTACACCTGTGTCTTGTTTGCATTCAAAATCAAAGAAAATAAACTGTGGTTTTTTGACTACAGAAGAACTCGTCTCGTCATCGCTGTCATGGTTCAACTTACTTTGGTAAGGCTGAATATAGCATCGATAAAAAAGGTTAACAATTTTCTTACAGATATGACACCTTTTCTTTCCATTGCAAACATGATTTTTCTTTCTGACAAGATATTGCACACCACATTTTGAACAGAGTTTCACTAATTCACAAATGGATTTCTTTTCTCTACCTTGAACAATTCTGTGATTTTCAAAGCATTCAGCACTAAAAAATCGTCTACTGCAATAACTGCAAACATATTCTTTTGAATCTGATGGACATTTTCCTTTGCGGTAACAACCTTTGCAGATAATTGAACAAGCATGACTTTCCCGGTGAGAGTAACCCACATCACAGAACTCACAATAATATCCACAACAAAAAAAACTTTGATAGATTTGATGTAGTCATAATGGTTTTGATGAAACTACAAATGTATGATCTTACTATTGGTTTTCACTTCTGGATGTTCAAATATTTTTTCCACTTTTGAATGCTGTTGATGAACTTTAATGACATAGCCTTTTTCATACAAGAATGCTTGAATTTTTTTGTATTCGTCAATTCCTATAGGTTGTGTTGGTGAAACTCCAGCTTCATTCAACAATTTCTCAGCTTCAGTCTTTTGAAGAGGGCGGTTTGAACGACAAATACGATCCCATTTTCTATTCCATGCCCCGGTGTTTTCACGTTCACTGTAGCAAATTCCCACAACAACGGCTCTTGCAAAACATAGTTGGTCATGATTGCCAATTTGAATAATGGATTTTTTCTTCTGGGTAAAAAACTTTGATTCGAGCATTTCAATCTATTGTTCAGAAATCAAAACGAAAACCTTTGTTGGTACTCTGTGAACTTAAACAACACCGTGTCAACTCAGTGGAAACGCCGTTTAGAGTGACAGGGGCTTAGATCACAATATGTTAGCGTCTGTTGCTATAAATAGACCATTGGGCAGAGGTACACTACGTCAGCGTCTAGTAAAGCTTTTTTATAAATACCTCTATACGCTTAACTAATATAAAAAAGGTGTGAGTTCGAATTTTGAGCGTTGTCAAAAGTAGAAAGCATTTTTTCTTTCGTAGATTTGTACATGTGAAATAGGGTGAATATCCCTGATTTCCTTAACAAAAGAAAGACAGTTCCTTGACACTTTCGTTCATTTATGTCAAGAAAAATAACTTGGAATAATTATTGGTTCACACACTTGTAAAGACCATTTTACGGGAATATTTCCTCACTGCATGTAGATCTAGACCTATATAAGAGAGACTTTTGACTTTTTCTACTTTTAACTTTTTTACTTTGCAATAATCGATAACCGCAGTCAAGAGCCTTGAATAATTCAAAAGTAACCCAAGTTCCGACCAAAGCCCTCTTTTCTTCACCATGGCTACAAATACTTGAACTTTCTTCTGCACATTTCATACAGAGTGGAAACATCATTTTGTTGTTACAGTGAACTGGGAGAACGGGGTGAAACAAAAATCAGTTGGAGACAAAACTTTGCATTTGATTAAGCCCTCATATTGTCGAATATTGTTCATGTCAATATTCTCAGCAGACAAAATTTCTGGCTGACCTACAGGATAGGATTTGTGTTTACAAACATAAGGGTACAGAGAACAGATATCAATGTACTTGATTTCCTTCTTGCTTTTTTTTTCATCAACATCAGGAACGCGATAATAGGCCACGGGAGCTTCGCATTTTTCCTGCGATCTCTTGGCAGTCTGGGAACTTAAACAACACCGTGACAACTCAGTGGAAACGCCGTTTAGTGTGACAAGGGGTTAAATCACAATATGTTAGCGTCTAATGCTATAAATAGATCATTGGGTAGAGGTACACTACGTCAGCGTCTAGTAGTGAAGCGTATTTTTTTATAAATAGCTCTATACGCTGTACTATCAGCTACAGAGTTTTAGATCAAGCGACGCTCGACAAACGATATCGGATGAATGGTGAGAGAACAAATATTTGTTTTACGTGCAACGAAGCAGGACATTGGTCCAGAAATTGTCCAAAAAAGAAAATCAGACAGGAACATTTGTTTTTTTGTCTACGTAAACCCACACAGTCATGACATCGAAATTTCACCATCGTTTTACAACGTTGTCGATCTCCAACATACGAAATTCGTCGGGACACTAAATTCATTCTACAACGAAAATACATGGAAAACAAGTTCACTACAGACTACAATATCACCGGTTGAAAATCAGACCGTAGACATGCAGTCCGACACAACGGATATCACCGATTCAAAAATCTGCAAAATAACAGAACAGGCAGAGAAAAAAATATCTACAAACGATAATCAAAGAAAACAACAAACTTTGGATCTAAAAGAGGAGAAAAAAGCAAAACAACGAAAAGAAGAAAAAACGAGTAACAAAGAACTGTTTCTTTTGCAAATCAACAAAACACAAGAGTAAAAAAAGTATGGTAAAACATTTCCCACACTCTATCAGACATCTGCTTGCACAGTGAGGGCACACAAGAATTCGAACCATTCTGAAACAAATATGATTTTATGTAAAATATCACTGGGCTTTATAGCTTTACAGGAGGATTGAACTAGATGACCCATGACGTCATTTTTCTCCTATGTTTTTCCCGCGTCGGCGTTTCATTAACATTGTGCATTCAAATCGACGGTTATATCGGTGTTTTTTTCACCACTCCCATTTCAATGTCACACAGTACAATCCCGGTGTTTTCGGCCAGGTCCGCACTCTTTAAAAAGTTCAATCCTCTGTAAACGTATAAAGATCGGCGTTATTTTCATACATTCACCATTTCTTTGGTTCTCAGCTAACGATCACTTTGGAAGCAGTATCAATATTCAGAAGCAGTTTCAATATGAAGCACAACTTAGATGAAATCAACTTGGACGATTTTTTCACCAGTGGAAAACAATGGAGACGTTCTTTCATCAGTTATAAATTCGACAATCATCAATCCGCCACCAGAGTTAAATTCGACAACCATCATTCCAGCGACGGTGCTGGACAACATTTATGAAGAGGTAAAGCCGCTAAATTTGAAGCAAGATAGCATGATGACCCGGATCATAGATCAGTTGGAGACTTTAAACAGACATTTGGAGGAAATTAAAACTTTAAGCGCAAGTACTGATCAGCTCAGTAGAAATATCGAGGTACTACGCCAACAGGATCAGTGCATTTCAACAACTCCTGTGAAGATTCCTGTGGAGTTCGACTTTGATAAATCTAATCTTCACAAGTTAGTGGACTCTATCGTAAGTGTTGTGAAGAAAAATCAACCAAAGAAAAACAACCAGAGGAGAAACAACCAAGAAAAACAACAAAGCGGAAATCTGAGGATGATGCTAACCATCTCCACAAGAAACAGCGAGTTGATCAAAAACCAACTACACCAATATTGACAGGCCAGGGTAAATACGGGAAAAACATTGATAATCACGTTGATTTCAAGATCCCAAAAAACCCAAAGACAGAGCGAAAACAACCAAGAAAAAACAACAAAACGGTAGGAATATGAAAACAAATATGAAACTCGTGGTGTTTGCGAATTTGCATTGTAAAAAATTTGTTATATACTGTTTTGAGAATAATTCATTGTAAATAATTCATTGCGAAAAAATAATTCAGTGTGATTTTTTTCATTGTGATTAATTCATTGTGAATAATTCATTGTGAAAAAATATTTCAGTGCGATTTTTTTCATTGTCAAGAAATTGTTTTTTATGCTGTATTGTAAAAATGTTTCCTTGTGATTTTTTTCATTGTCAAGAAATTTTTTATGATGCTTTTGCAAAAAAATGTTTCATTGTGAATTTTTTTCATTGTCAAGAAATTTTTTTCATTGTCAAGAAATTTTTTTATGATGCTTTGCAAAAAAATGTTTCATTGTTTAGTTCTGTTCAGTAAATAAGAGTTCAAAAACAATAGAGCTCTTCATTCTGTCTTCCCCAAAGACTTGTTCTGTCTACATTTTTTCCCATACAACGGGTCATAACTTTTTTGCTATATTAGCATGAAACGTAGCATGGAAAAAAATGTATGTGATTTCTGTCAGATCCGAGCTCTTTAAAAAATTTTCAATCCTCAGTAAACGTATAAAGCTCGGCGTTATTTTCATACATTAACCATTTTTTGACTCTCAGCTAACGATCATTTCGAAAGCGGTATCAATATTCGGAAGCAGTATCAATATTCGGAAGCAGTATTAATATGGAGGAGATAAATTATCAACTACGTGAGGTTCTCCAAGAATATCTAAATGCAGGTCAACAGTTATTACAACTAAACACTCATTTCGTAGGAGAGGAGGAACAAAACCAACTACAACGTATAACACAGCCATACAAAGATCTCGGCGAAAGGTTAGTTCAACTATTTTTAAAGACAACGCCTGACATCATTTTGGTTGATATCGAATTTGGGAGAAAGATTACTTTCGATAATGGAGCAAAGGTGATCAGAAAAAGAGTTGAAGCATGCCCCATTTGTCAAGCGAATTTCGGATGCTGTCATTAGAAGTGGAAAAAACACAGCCTCCAAAACAAAACAGTCCTTTTCAGGGCTAACCCAACAGTTCTTTTCAGAGCTAACCCAACAGTCCTTTTCAGGGCTAACCATTTACCACGAAAGTTCTATCTTCAAGATGCCAGACGAAAGTTCTATCTTCAAGCTATCAGACGAAACTTCTACCTTCAAGCTGTCAGACGAAAGTTCTATCTTCAAGTTGTCATTTCTTCAAATTGTCACAGCTCTTTTTCAGAGCTAACCCAACAGTCCTTTTCAGGACTAACCATTACCACGAAAGTTCTATCTTTCTTCAAAATTGTCATTTCTTCAAATTGTCAAACTTCTTTCTTTTAGAAGAGTTACACTCCAAAGAGTTACACTCCAAAGAGTTACACTCCAAAGAGTAAGAATCATTCATAGATGTAGAAAAAAGTCTAAGTCCAACTCAGTGATTTAGGGACAAATTCCTTTTAGAAAAGAAAAAATCATTCATAGATGCAGAAAAAAGACTAAGTCCAACTCAGTGGTCAGGCTTTTAGAAAGAAAATCATTCATAGGGTAAAAAAAAGTCTATGTTCAACTCAATGGTTAGGCATTTATAAAAGAGAATTCATTCATAGATGTAGAAAAAAGTCTAAGTCCAACTCAGTGATATAGGGACAAATTCCTTTTAGAAAAGAAAAATCATCCATAGATGCAGAAAAAAGACTAAGTCCAACTCAGCGCTCAGTCTTTTAGAGAAATCATTCATAGATGCAGAAAAAAGTCTAAGTCCAACTCAATGGTCAGTCTTTTAGAGAGAAAAATCATCCATAGGGTGAAAAAACTAAGTCCAACTCAATGGTCAGGCTTTTAGAAAGAGAAATTATTCATAGGGTAAAAAAGTCTAAGTTCAACTCAATGATTAGGCAATTAGAAAAGAGAATTCATTCATAGGTGAAAAAACTAAGTACAACTCACTGATATAGGGACAAATTCCTTTTAGAGAGAAAAATCATTCATAGATGCAGAAAAAAGACTAAGTCCAACTCAGTGGTCAGGCTTTTAGAAAGAAAATCATTCATAGGGTAAAAAAAAGTCTATGTTCAACTCAATGGTTAGGCATTTATAAAAGAGAATTCATTCATAGATGTAGAAAAAAGTCTAAGTCCAACTCAGTGATATAGGGACAAATTCCTTTTAGAAAAGAAAAATCATCCATAGATGCAGAAAAAAGACTAAGTCCAACTCAGCGCTCAGTCTTTTAGAGAAATCATTCATAGATGCAGAAAAAAGTCTAAGTCCAACTCAATGGTCAGTCTTTTAGAGAGAAAAATCATCCATAGGGTGAAAAAACTAAGTCCAACTCAATGGTCAGGCTTTTAGAAAGAGAAATTATTCATAGGGTAAAAAAGTCTAAGTTCAACTCAATGATTAGGCAATTAGAAAAGAGAATTCATTCATAGGTGAAAAAACTAAGTACAACTCACTGATATAGGGACAAATTCCTTTTAGAGAGAAAAATCATTCATAGGATGAAAAAAGCTAAGTTCAACTCAATGGCCAAACATTTAGAGAGAAGAAATCATCCATAGATAAGAAAAAAGTCTAAGTCCAACTCACTGATATAGGGACAAATTCCTTTTAGAGAGAAAAAATCATTCATAGATAAGAAAAAAGTCTAAGTCCAACTCAGTGGTCAGGCTTTTAGAAAGAAAATCATTCATAGGGTAAAAAAAAGTCTATGTTCAACTCACTGATATAGGGACAAATTCCTTTTAGAGAGAAAGAATCATCCATAATTGCAGAAAAAGACTAAGTCCAACTCAATATCCAGACATTTAGAAAGAAAATTCATTCATAGGGTAAAAAAAGTCTAAGTTCAACTCAATGGTCAGGCTTTTAGAAAGAGAGAAAATCATTCATAGGGTGAAAAAACTAAGTCCAACTCAATGGTCAGGCTTTTAGAGAAAAATCATTCATAGATAAGAAAAAACTAAGTCCAACTCAATGGTCAGGCTTTTAGAAAGAAAATCATTCATAGATGCAGAAAAAAGACTAAGTCCAACTCAGTGGTCAGGCTTTTAGAAAGAAAATCATTCATAGGGTAAAAAAAAGTCTATGTTCAACTCAGTGCTCAGACATTCCAAAGAGTAAGAATCATTCATAGATGCAGAAAAAAGACTAAGTTTAACTCAATGTTCTGACATTTAGAAAAGAAAATTCATTCATAGGTGAAGAAAAAAGTCTAAGTCCAACTCAGTGATCAAGCATTTAGAAAGAAAAAAGTCTAAGTCCAACTCAATGGTCAGGCTTTTAGAAAGAGAGAAAATCATTCATAGGGTAAAAAAAGTCTATGTTCAACTCAATGGTTAGACATTTAGAAAAGAGAATTCATTCATAATTGCAGAAAAAGTCTAAGTCCAACTCAATGTCCAGACATTTAGAAAGAAAAAATCATTCATAGATGCAGAAAAAAGACTAAGTCCAACTCAGTGGTCAGGCTTTTAGAAAGAAAATCATTCATACGGTAAAAAAAAGTCTATGTTCAACTCAGTGCTCAGACATTCCAAAGAGTAAGAATCATTCATAGATGCAGAAAAAAGACTAAGTTCAACTCAATGTTCTGACATTTAGAAAAGAAAATTCATTCATAGGTGAAGAAAAAAGTCTAAGTCCAACTCAGTGATCAAGCATTTAGAAAGAAAAAAGTCTAAGTCCAACTCAATGGTCAGGCTTTTAGAAAGAGAGAAAATCATTCATAGGGTAAAAAACTAAGTCCAACTCAATGTCCAGGCATTTAGAAAGAGAGAAAATCATTCATAGGGTGAAAAAAACTAAGTCAAACTCAATGTCCAGACATTTAGAAAGAGAAAAAATCATTCATAGGGTGAAAAAAACTAAGGTCAACTCAGTGATCAAACATTTAGAAAGAAAAATCATACATAGGTGAAGAAAAAACTAAGTCCAACTCAATGATCAGGCTTTTAGAAAGAGAAAAAATCATTCATAGGGTAAAAAAACTAAGTCCAACTCAATGACCAGACCTGGCAGATCACTATAGAGCACTCGAAGATGTATCATTTTTGGCCGACATCTGCTGCTTTAACTGCAGAAAAATTCCACTCAGGGACGTGAGCCGAGATGCACTCCAAAAGAGTTATACTCCAGAGAGTTATACTGCAAAGAGTAAGAATCATACATAGGTGTAGAAAAAAGACTAAGTCCAACTCAATGGTCAACCTTTTAGAAAGAGAGAAAATCATTCATAGGTGAAGAAAAAACTAAGTCCAACTCAATGATCAGGCTTTTAGAAAGAGAAAAAAATCATTCATAGGGTAAAAAAACTAAGTCCAACTCAATGACCAGACCTGGCAGATCACTATAGAGCACTCGAAGATGTATCATTTTTGGCCGACATCTACTGCTTTAACTGCAGAAAAATCCCTCTCAGGGAAGAGAGCCTAGGGCATTTTTTTAAAAAAAATTCTTTCGGGACGGCAACTAGGGACACATTTTTGTCAGGGACGGTGATGTAGGGCACTCAGGGAAGGGAGACCGCGGACACACCCAGGGCTTGGGTGTGTCCGCGGTCTCCCTTCCTTTACTACTGTGACGCTTATGAAAATGTCAAATTTCCAAATAGAACAAAAAAGCATCATTCTAGCGGTAGCAACGCTCGTAAATGTTGGTTTCATAGATGCGAGAGCAAATATGGCAGCAGGCATTCGCCGAATAAACATGTGCACATTTTTTACCAATCGCAAATTACCATCTATTCATTATGTATCATTACCAAGAACTAGGTCAAAAGCCAGCGCATTCAGCTACGCCGAAAAAGAGAGAAAGAGCAACAAATGATCTAAATAGGGCAATTAAAGAAACTTCAGGGAAAGCATGGACAGTTGCACTGGCTGCCATGACGGGTGCTTTGGTTCGCAGGGTCACATGTAGATCTATACATTTAAACACTCAAAAATTGTTTTGGCAAAGCCGTGATTCGAACTCAAAACCGCATGATTTCAAGATCTAGCTTGTGGTTTGAATTTTTAGATAGATCTTTTTATCCCACAAGTGATTCATGTCGCTCGTATTGAGGCTTTGCCTTTTTAATATTAATTCAAAATCACAGTCAAGAAATGTAAGCACATAAATTCAGTTTTCTACTTCTAATGCCCATTTCATTAGTATTTCATAACGCGGTTCAACGGCTCGTTCCACGTAAAAATGTGTGATTCGTGACGTCATCATAGCATTGAACATTGCAGATTAAGTAGACCTTTTATTAGAAGTGTAATAGAAGTAAGTTGAAAATTAGATCATTTGTACCCATTAAACTGAAAATGAGTTTTAAGGTTTCTCTTAGACTTTATGAATTTCTTGGATATTTATGATATTCAGAGAAAACAAACTTAGCTAGCATTTGAACTTCCATCCTCGGAACCAGGGTGTGAAACATTACGTTACTCTCCATGCATCACCCCTGGGAAAAATTGACTAGCAAATCGTCGTTTCTTATGAATATTCGTATGATCGGGAAGTACCCTAATAACCAATCGAAAGTTCGATAACATAACGATACTCTCTTGTAGAGAGGATAATTTCATTTCTTCCGTTACTAAAAATAACCCTGGAAAAAACCCGAGGTTGTCAACAAATATGGCGGCCGTCGGCGTGCTTGTCTCCGTGAGATATGCCATTCTGCAATACAGGGACGACACTATCGATCTTTGTGTACGATTTTAACTGACAATCTTTCGGTGTTACGCCGAAAATCTTTTTTAAACGCTTCTCGATTGTGGTGTTGATGGGCGCCGCCATATTTAAAGTATCGCTAAGCTTGATTTGCAACGATGTGATTGGATATCGACAAGTAAAAAATAGAAATGAAGGCGTATTTGTGATAAAGATAGTTTAAATTTTCTCAAAGAAAAACTTGGATCACGAATCAAAATGCTTCATGAATAGTTCATGAGAACGAGGAAACGCCAGCGAAATAACCCAGGGGCGAATACAGAATGAATCGAAACTGGGTCACCGAGGATGTTGAACTTCGGACTCGGTATAAAATTAGAAACGAAAAACATTATAAAATCTCGTATACATGTTTGTTTACATCAGTTCGACAGTAAAAGTAGTTCCAGCACTGCATGATTTTTTTTTCGTGGAACTATAATTCAATATTACTTGTTTTCATCAAAATGGGCGAGTTCTGGTTGGCTGAACTTTTCTTTTTTTCATAGCTCCATGGAAAAAATCATACAGTGCCGGAACTGGGTACGAATTATCTAATTTTCAATTTTAAGCGTATTAAACTTCTAGCATCGGATCTACTGACTCCGCAATCTTTCAAATTCAAAAACTGTTTCTTCACTTTGTCAAACGCATGCACTGGCCCTTGGTTCTGATAGAGTGTATTTTAAGGCCATGCAGACTTTTATTCCTAAATCTGATCTAGTCTTGAACACGTGATATCGTAGAACGCATGTTGCCACTAAAGGGGTTTAATCATCAATATTGAAAATAATGTGTCTTGGTTTTTTTACGTCATTTCAAGACTATTTTAATTCACAACTCTCGTAATACATTTTCTGTTCTATTCTGAATTATCTAAGCGGAGTGAATGGGAAAAAATCCTTTATTTTTTTTCAAAAAAGGTTAGTAGGTATAGACTAGATGCAGAATGTCTAGCAAAAAAAAACAACAGTATCTAACTCATTTGAAAACAACAAATGTTAGACTCGTCTAATGTCAAAACAATTGCAGTCGACGGTTTCAGTGTGGCTTAAATGTGGAAATGCGTTTTCGAATCACCGAGGGAAAAGGAGAAAATGCTTCTTAACAGTATTTTTATTTTATTTATTTATTTATTTTCATTTTCCTACATGTTTTATATATATAAATGGTTCTTTCTCAGCGTCGTAAACAAGATGTTTAAAGAGGTAAAAAAATGTGAGCCAAGTTTTCATGTATCATAAATTTGTAAATGCGCTATTTCGCAGTATATTAGCTAGAATGAATTTGCCATTAAAAAAGTCCTGCAGTAGTTCTGATTGCTCAGGATGCTGTATCATTGTCCTGTAACATTGTTTTTATTGTGCAAGACAGATTTTGTTCTCAAAAGGTGCAATGATTTTTCAGTAATCAGAGCTCGCTGACTTTTCGATATGTGTTAACGGTGTACCAGACGACAAAACCTTCGACTCATCCAAATTGAAAGCATGTGAAAGACGCATAACCAAATGCAGCTCAAATGATGAAACCTGGATAGAAAGGTTAGAAAACATTATGGGAAAAGGAAAAAATGCTGGTTATCAGCATTTTTTTCCTTTTTTCACGATGTTTACAAAAGTTTTTTTTTTCCTTCAGGGCTGTTAAACACTCAGTTGTCATGTAAAAGGGGGGCTGATACTTCCCGGGTTCGAACTGTCGAATTACCGAGTTCTTTACAGTAATCGGTGATGTATTTATACCAGAATTAACAAAGGTCACCGACGAACAATTCACATTAAAGTACCTAAATCTATTTTGTGTGCCTAAATAAAGTTTGACATTTAGTCCGCACCAAATTACATGATTGTCCCATCCATTTGACTGAAAAAAAAAGTACCTGCTGAAGGTCTTTCGAAACGCTCAGATTAGCTCTAAGAAAGGCAAATATCGGTCTCAAAACATCAGTAGCTTTAGCGAAGTTTGTAGAAACTGTTTGGTGTTTGTAAATTTTCTTCATGTCCAGGGACATACTACCTCCATATTTTGTCGCTTATCAGACTAAATGGATTTTATGGGTCCACATTATATCATGAAATATGCCCTTAGATATTCATAATAACCTTGAAATGATATAACATGCTCACCTAATATGTTCCCATCTATATAAACAAGAGCACCATTCATGGTTGTTAGCCCTCGGCCGCAGTTGCATTTTTTTTTTTTTCAGTTAAATCTGAAGTCGAAAAATAGGGACAACACTATCAAAAATTTTTTTGAAGGGATGGATGTCTGCCTCTTCTGTATAATTTCCATATCCATGGACACATAACAACTAGTCGTTGTTTGAAGTAAATGTTTTCAACTATGACACTGGTATAAGAAAATGTCAAAGTTCTTGCACGGAGATTGCAAGGTTATGATTATGCCAAGACGATTTCTCGAACACCAGCAGAGCTGCCATTGTTAAGGCCATTGATACGGACATTTTATGTCTGTAAAAAGACAAATAAATTGAAATTTCAATTCTAATTTCGCTAGTATATGTCTCTAAATAACTGGAGATATTGATCCAAGATCTAGTTTTGAGACATGTATATTCAAATCTTAATATTCGTTGTCCGGAAGAAAATTTTGCTTCAAAATGCTCAAATTATGTGACTTTTTATTGTTGTTGTTGTTCTGGTAGTTAAATTACATACAGAGACATTACAAATTATTTAACAGTTGATGTTTTTATATTACTTCAGTTTGAAAGGGCAAGCACGTTTGGTTTCTATAAACCCTTATCCTGCTAAAGAAGTTGAATGAAACTCTCAAGCCGGTAGTAAAAACCCGAATAATACTATTTCAAACTTATGTTTTGGTAAGATAATATCTCTTTATCAGACATTGTAGATCCAAGATCAGACTGAATTTTCTTCAGGATGATCTTGATCTACACTGTCCGCAAAAGTCAATGAGTCACGCAGCCTCCTAAGGGTTGCACGACAAGGTTTTATACTTATCCAAATTGAAAGCATCTGCAGACGACAAATTTGATGCGTCTGAAATGATTTGAATTTGAAAGTGTAGAAAAAAAATGTAGGAAACGAAGAAAATGCTGGTCACCAGCATTATCTCCTTTTCTTACAACGTTTCCAAAGCCTTCTTTCACGGGGTCCTTAAAACCTGGGATTGCTTGATAAAAGATTAAGTTGTCTAGAGGTGTGCAATTTAATCGGCCGGCGATTTTCAACATCCATCTGCTCTTAGCATTTCACAACTGACTTTTCTAAGCATAATCTTTCTGCACTTTTACCAGCATATTCTGAACAAGCTCTCATGGCCGACTTTTCCCAAATTGTTGTTTGCACGATAATTAGGAGCTAAATGAAGATTAAGAAAGTAACATGGCGAAAAAATCGTAATTTTTCGAGGGTCAAAGTCAAATTACAAGGAAACGGTCGATTAATATATACCAGGTATAAGTGCCTTGAAAGACATTTTTTGTCGTGACAACTCAAAAAAAGCTTTGGACAAAGTCTCGTAGAACTTCCAAAATTCAAAGCCATGCTCTGGCACAAGGGGGTTTGATGCATCTCCTTGATGCAATAAATCAAGCAAGTCTTCACATAATTATGGATCCATAAAATCTATGTAGTCTAACGATCGACTGAATCATGAGGAATACTGGTCCTTTCAGACGCAGAAGATTGCTCAGACTGCATAGGCTGACATGAGTCGATATTTTTTTGCAGACGCATTAAACCTCCTTTTCACAGAGCATGGCTCAAATGTTATTCCTTTTCTACGAAGAACTAAGGCTGGAATTACGAGCTCGTTTGTAGCTTGGTTGAGGAAAACATCAAGGTGTTGTCATAGCCGTGTCATCGTCCGCATTGACCCCATTGTGCCTTAGTTACAGCACCATCAGCCCAGCCCCCCACCCTCCGTACTGTGTACTTTACTGCAAATCTCTTCTTTCGTCGAACACATCGAGTTCCATGCGAATGTTTATGTATATTTTAAGAAGGATATTTGCACCCAATCAAACTGTTCTGTGATAACCGGAGCAACCGTTATCGGTTCATGCATACCTTTGGTTAGACTATACACTCAATTAGCATTTTCATTATACACAAATTCGCCTATTATGCACTTCATTCTATAATTGGACGTAAAGTTAGTATGATACACTCCATTTTTAATCGGTCGGCGTAAGCCGGACGATTAGAGAGACCACAAATTTCGGAAACCCGTCCGCTGAGGGCAAACTGATGTAACTGCAACTCGTAACAGCGTTCATTTACAGCATTACAACGCTTAACAAGCCTGTCGTGACCTTATTACAAATACTACTTTCGGTTGAGCGCAAGAATGAATAAACAGTCCTAGTAAACAGGCGTCAAGTAATCCCGTTCTCAACTTTTCAATTATGCAATAAACGGTGATTACAACTTGTTTAGCATTGAATTTTGTCATATTACCAATGTAATCAAAATGTCTAGCGAGCAGAAATGGAAAAACTCGTAGCAGTTTACTTTCAAAACAGTTATCAGAAATGGGGTCAGAGGTAATGAGTAATTGTATGAATGAAACGAGAGCGAATCAATTGTATCGCGTGATGTAAACACATTCTGTAGCCGTCGACTGTCTATATTATTCGGCAAACTTCGAGTGGGTCGTTGGTCACTATATACGTATTTACGGGATAGGTCGAGTTGTGACGAGTGTTGTCCGTATATGTTGCAGGTGTTGAAAAGTTCACGGGTCATCTAGGGTTGGGGCAAAGATAAAATCGCTACAGAAAGGAGTTTGTAAGGAATATTGCTGTAAAGAATTTAGAAATTTAGATTGTACTGCTTTAGAGCAAAGTGATGTAAATGCAACTCGTAACAGGCGTAGGTTTAAAATAGTGATTGGCCGTGGGTTGTTTAACGCTAGTGAGGCAAAAAAGTGTGAAGCTGTGAGGGAAAGGGATGTAAACTTGTGTAAGGGTTATGACCTCTAACTTCTAAGTAGCGGAGAGGTCATTACGTAAGCATTTTCAGAATGGACTGGTGATCCTACGCCTGCAACTTTACAAGCCAGACTGTCCATTCACAGTACTGACCAGCAGTATCTGATTACGCATTTTTTTAGCGTCAGATGTGTTAAATTTTCATAACCCCTTACAGACACAGCACTATCATTTTGTACGGTCACTGACATGTTTCTTCTTGATGAGCTTAGATTGGAATCAGTCTGTCAGTCTGCTGACCCTTGACAAAACAATCCTGTGGGGCATTGAAAATATAGTGGGAAAGAGAGAGAAATGCTTGTAACCACCATCATCTCTTTTTCCAACAGCATTTTCTTCACCATATGAACGATTTTCAAAATAAAATTTTGTCATTTGGTTGAGTTAATTAGAGCATTTTCTCGGGGGGGGGGGGTGAAACTGCAACATAAATACTCTCACTTAAGATATAATTCTCCATATCTGAATCAACGGACCAGGGAAAAGTTTAGGAGCATGTATTTTTTCCAAGATATTTTTCTTTAGAGGGCTAAGCAAAACATGTTGCCTTTGCAGAGAGTGCAGATTCAGACCAGACTGTATAGAACATGCAGTCAGATCTTGGATCTGTCGTAACATTTTTTATATGAGATATTCTAGTCAAGACAGCAATGGCCCTTCAATAAATAGGCTGCTTTTCCAAGCTTGACATGTCTGTTTCGTTAATTCAGGGTCTTAAGGTAAAACTCTCGACAATATGTATGTCTCACCAGACACTTTATATTAGTTGATTCTCATCCTTTCCACAAGGTCCAGTTTTTCAGATAAAGAGCACAAGGTTTACTGTAGCTATGCTCCTCGCTTATTAGAATGAATCAAATACATAACCTGTATTGGTCAAGGTTAAGAAAAGTTGCTTTTGCAGACAATAAAAGATCGAGATTAGACTGTCCTTTGAGTGCAGTGCAGATCAATATTACACACGTAGATATCTTAGATCATAATTGGATGTTCACGTAGGATATAGATCTGTAAATGAAACTGTAATATTTGTACAGTGGTTTCTGACTGAAAACGGCCAGTAGATTAACTCAGAGTTTTAACTCTTTACCACACAATCCCAGTTTTAACAACCTTGAGGGAAAAGGCTGTTGAAAACATTGCAGAAAAGGGGGAAATGCTGATCCATCATTTTCTCCTTTTACCACGATGTTATCTACCTGTTCAACGATTCAACTCATCATTTGGGCTACAGTCAAATTCGATTCGTAATGTCCAAATGCTTTCGATTTTGACAAGTCTAAAATTTCGTTGGTTGGTGAAGAGATGACGGTTACGTAGATATTAGCTACATTCTTTAGAAGTACGGTTGGAAAATTTGGCAAGCAGACGTTGTGGCCAGGGTGATTCGGCCCAGGAAGATTTAGCCAGCCAAAAATATTAGAGAGGACAATTTATCTCGATAGATACGATGGCTTGTTAAAAATGGAGAAATAGATAGCCCACTAGCGGCCAAAAATAAACAATTCGGGAGTCAAAATGCAAACACATTTTATACGATTTATTCAAATTATTTAAAAGTAAAAAACTAAGGATATTATTAAGAGTCTGGCAATGTGCTACAGTACACTCTGTCTGTGTTCCAATAGTTGGTAGAAAAGTGAGTCTTGTAACTATATTAAAGTTACCAAAGTTGCTAAAGTTAGAATAATAAAGAATATCAAATTTTGTGTTTGTGTGTGTGTGTGTGTTTTTTTTTTTTTTTTTTTCTTAGTAAAAGGCTGGTAGGTACTGTTAATCTTGTAAGAGTGATGTCTAAAGCTTGATAATAAGAATTGCTGATTAGAATTCCGTATCTTTTACGTTCTATTGCTGACGGCTGGCAAATCTCTACTTGGACCATTCCGTTAAACTACTAATTTGTAAAAGACAGGTTGAAAAAAAAAAGGTTCCTAGGTGGTTCAGTTGTATGGTGTAGGATTCGACACTTGTGTTTTTCGTGGGAGTGTCATCAGGTAGGATACCTCAGAGCCCTTGCCTAGTACTAGTGAAATCCTTGACACATATGAATAAGAAGGCTGTCGCCGCGATATGACTGAAATAATGTTCAAAGCGACCAAAAACACAAAACAACCAATTACTCAACCAGTTTATTACTAAATTAGATGATTTCCACATAGTCCTTTGCAAGAATAAGAATGGATTTCTTTATCCATTGTTAAGGTTCTAATTCAGTATAAAAGGCAATATAACATGGGGTTCTTGCTCCCATACACAGTTCAAACAACTACCATTTGATATGTGATTTTCAAAAACAGTGTGGTTATTCAGTGTCGACCGATTACAGTGCTGACAGCACTTTGATATATTTGTGTAATACGCTGCATGTTATAATTTTGGCATCAAGTTCATGCAATACGCTGCATTTTATAATTAGACTTATAGTTCACATTAATGGGTTGAGCTGTAAATTCATTAGATGCTTAAGGATAGTGTCCTTGCCCCGAATAAGTTGTTCCAAAGTAAACAGAAATAATCGCAATGTAAGTTACTTATAGTAATAGATATGAGCGGGGCTCCAGCGGGGGTGGGGGGAGGAATTAATGAATCTCTGTGATGCATTATGCCAAATATCATGTAATTATGAATTCATAGATTCCGTTTTGTCTATAAACCAACTGAATCATGAGGTAGAGTGGTTCTTGACAATAAATTTGATTGACCAATAGCAAAAAGTTTTGACTCAAGTCAGCTTTTCCAGGCTGTGCAGGCTGACCTTGGTCGATACGTTTTGCAAATGCGTTAAACCCCTCTTTTCACAAAGCATGACTCACATATAAGTGTACAAGTGACAGTACGTAGAAACAAAGGACAGTGTCTGACAGCGTCACTGACGGCTTCTATATTGACGTCATACGATCGTCATATATATTTAACCGATCAATGAATTAATCGATTAATCAACCAGTTTAAAAGGCTGGTTTTAGTCAAGGCTCCCATAACATGGGATATCGAATCACATGTATTCAAGCGTCATTGTAAAGGCATCAACGTTAGTATTTCAACTCGTGCCAAAAAGACAAAAAATACCTTACATATATCACACTAGTATAGAGCTATTTACTTTGATCATTCACCGGTTATTGTCTAGATAATTTTAGAGCTACAAACTTGAAAATAGATTCATGTACCGGTACGTATTACGCAAAATTCAGTGTTTCGAAGGGAAAAAAATGTGGTAACATTTTTCCAACAGAGTGAAAACTGGGTGAGAATGAGCCTTTTACTTGCTACATGAAATTATTATTACCACTATTCCCACGATGTTTTCCTAAACTATCAACTGCGAAAGCATTTGTACAGTAATTCATCAGTACATGCATTAATACACGAACTCGTATACCACAGAACTCTGTCCCTTTAAACAAATAACCGCGGCAGCCGTTACACATCTTATCCCAAGTGTACGGCGGTGGATCGTTCAGAAATACTTTGAATAAATACTGTGAATATTCGAACATGTTCAGAAATACTTTGAATAAATACTGTGAATATCCGAACCGGTACATTTTACATTTTTGAACCATCAGTATTTAACTCTTAGGCTGCTAAGCGTGACTCGGGGCGCTTTTGCGGACAAAGAAAGCAAGATCAGACTGCACAAAACGTTGACATACTCTGTCAGATACGGTAATCTCTCTCCAGTTAAATCGACTTTGAAACCGCAATGTTTTGGTTTTTACTACTGAGTGGAACTTTTCGTTTCTTTTATTCAGCAGTTTAAGGGATTAAAAGTTGGAGTTAAAAACCCCAAACACTCTCCCCTGTCGTATCATGATAAGTGCTGGATTTGACTGTCGATTCTCTTACCGATTCTGACGAGCGTATACGAGGGTGGATAAAAAAATACGTGGACATTCGTCACAGTATTTTTCTTTTTACAGATAATGAGATATAATATACTGGTAATTATATGTCGGCTTATTTTTCATATATATATATCTGTTAAAATTGAGTACGATCGGTCCAGTGGGTCGGTCTCCCATAGCATTATATGGTTAGCGTAGTGGTACCGGGGCTAGGTAACGACGTCAAGATGAAAGACAGAGAATCTTGAACACGTTGTTCCTTTTCTACATTTTTTAGTAACCTCGGTACCAAATACACATGAACCTTTGTCATCTTCAGCTTGTTTCTCAAAATCGAATGGACGCTGCCATAACTAACCCCTAATTTTGTTGAAGTGTCGCTAACAGTCAACCTATGATCCTCCTCGATAAGGCTCTTCGCTGCAGCTTCTGTCCCAGTGTTCTCAATTCGTTTCCGTCCTCTCCCAGTGTCGTCGTTTGGAGACTCCCTACCCTCCGAAAATCTTTTATGCCATTCAAAAACAAGAGATATGCTTACACTTGAAGATTGATTAGCATCCTACATCATTTTCATCGTTTCTGTTGGTGTTTTCCCTAGGTCCACGCAAAACTGTATTATTGCACGGTTCTCTTCCTGCGCCGTTGCCGCCATTTTGAACTTATGATTCTCGCGTACACCCTAAGTATAATGACTGTATATTTTAAAGCACCCAACGGATGACGCTCAAATTTGCAACGGTGTTACATCACATAAACAGACGACGTTTGGTATAGTTTGGTGCCAATTTAGGGAACCAACAGAGATATTAACAGTATGCACTGCAGTCATAAGCAGGACTACTAAAATTTGAATTTTGTAAAACACAAGTATAATACATCAATGTAAACCATACTACTCTTTTAACTTTTGATTATTTTATTCGCGTGCAATTTTTTATCGATTTACGCTTAGTAGTTTTAAGTTATAAAAAAGTCCACGTATTTTTTTATCCGCCCTCGTATAATGTAATCCAATAATATGTGAAGTTATTGAAGCTTATATTTATTTCCTAAAATGAAGTCTACTTGATTATCTGTCTGCGAGGTTGCCAATGACTCACTCTCCTATTTGTTTCCGATGTCTATCTGATAATTCTGGTTCCAGTTGTGCCATTTCCTTGTTCGAATGATTGAGAGGATTCTTTGTTTCAATTAGAAAGACATCTTTTTTGCGCGATTTGTCATCTCTTGCCGTAGTTTTTAGTTTTTCTTTTATAAAAGGTTTATTTTCTATTAAGTATATAAATGGGACATGCCTGGTAAAAGAGGGCTTAATGCATCTCCGTGATCCATGGTACCAAGCAAGCCATCACATACCTAGGGATCCATAAGATCCACTTCTTTTTAACAACTTACTTAATCATGACGTAGACTGGTCTTTGTACATACAGAAATATGACCGATAGCGAAACGTTTCGGCCAAGGTCAGCCTGCGTGGACTGCGCAGGCTGACCTGGGTCGATACTTTTCGCAGATACAATAAGCCCCCTTTTCACAGGGCGTGACTCATTTATTTATTAAATCGTGAAACTTTAAATTTAAGTTAAATTTAAATTTAATGGAACGACCGCATCCATTAAATTATCGAGTATAACACGGGATCATGAATTATAAAATATTTACGGTAAAAACGAACATGAAAAAGTTTTTGTGTGTGTGTGTGTGGGGGGGGTGTGTGTGTTTTACATTGTGAGTCTGAGTTTAGGTCCTAAATCACAGAGGTTTCTTATCATCAAAAAATTTTGGATGGTTTTCATTTCTATGAAAATGTATTGCTTGCACAAACATCTTAATTTCTTTACAAAAGCAAGGAATTACGTATATAAATAAATAAATAAATTAAAGAAATAACGAAAAAAAGGGGGGGAAAAAGAAGAAGTCAACAGTAATGATTATGATCATTATTATTACTGAAGTCACATATAAAACATTTTGAGAAAAAATTACATTACATTACACTATGACTGGAGAATACATTTATTTGTATGTTACCTTATTATTCATAATGGGTGCTAACGTTTTCAGTGATCTTCACACCGGTACAAGTGCCTTGGCGCTTGTTACCCCGGTTATAGATTCATCTGTCAGAAAGCAGTACTGGACTTTAAATAGGACATTTCCATAAAATCCGTTTGGCCACTGACCAGAGGTGCAATGCCTATATACATGACAAGTAATAAATTGTATATTATTCTACATACGCTACTCATATCTATAAAAAAATTGTTCTCCAGCCAATTCGTTTAAACCATTTCAGTGTTGGCAGTATGTACTGTCTGTTTTGCATTAAGATTGATTCAGTTATCGTCTGTATTAATATTAAAACAACAGAATGTGATATTTGTCTTCCTCGCTCAGTGAACTAATGTTTAACACCACTACATGTTTCCAGTTGCTCTTGGTAGGTTATCAAAGCGCTATCACTTCACATTTGAACCAAGCTCTGTGAAAAGAAGGCTTAATGCATCTACAAAAAAGATCGACCCAGGTCAACCTGCGCAGACTGCGCATGCTGACCTGGGCCTAACCTTTTGCTATTGGTCAATTTTTTGTTCGTCTACCCCATGATTCAGTTGTTTGTTAAAAAAGCGGATATTGTGGATCTATAAGTATTTGATGGCTTGCTTGGTACCATGGATCACGGAGATGCATTTAGCCCCCTTATGCCGGAGCATGGCTCAATTTATTATCATCTAGACAATTTGCTTTTCCTACAGTGGTTATCCGTTGTCAAGTGGCTGTTGCACTGCACTTCGAATAAAACAAGTGTGCCAGCACTCAGCTTCAGCTGCTTCTTGAAAATGTTAAATCGAAAAGTGGGCATTACTCTGTGATAATATTTTTAGAGTTGCCTACCCTCTCGGTATGAGTTCCCTTTGATACTTTACACGAAGACGAAGACTGGAGTAAATGTGGTTAATAACCCTTGATCACACAATTTCAAGTTTTAATACCCTGATAGGGTAAACTCTTTAAAAAATGTGGGGAAAGTAAAAATGATTGTAACCAGCAATTGTTTTCTTTTCCCAAACTTTTTTTGTGTCTTATCAAGGACTCATTTCGTCATTCAAGCCACCTTTACTTTGTCATTATCTAATGCTTTCAATTTGGACCAGTCTAAAATTTTGTCGTTTGTCAAAGAGGAAATGAGACCAGAAATGAGACCAGAGATATCAGACCATGTCAAAGTTATCGTGCGACGACGACTAGGATGCAGACAACGACTGGGCTAATTGAAATAGAATTTCAGTTCATACTCAACTCTGCTTGTGCTCAAAGATTCAATCTCATTTGTGTTTTTGCGAGTACAACGATGAGAAATAAAGACTTTCATTTATTAAGAAGAAGGAAAGACAATTATGAAATGATAAAAAGTTGCCTTGGAGTTCTATCAAATCAAATGTGTATTATTTTGAAATTTCATGCTGAGTTAAGCACAAAAAAAAAAAAAAAAAAAAATCGAGCGCCCACCCAGGAATTATAACAATACCTCGAAGTTTTCTTCGAAAAAAAAAAATTAAAAATCGTAATGTCGACTTCTGGTGGCGCCTGTGAAGTAGTGAGTGTCCAAGGGCAAGGTACTGAAGGGCCCCATCCTAGCTATGATTAAACTCATGAGATACATCAAAAGTGAACTATTACCGTTATGTAACGTTCAACTGTACTTTCCAAATATTTTTACCTCATTTAACATACGAGCCATACTCTATAAAAAGGGAGCTTATTGCATCTGTGAAAAAGTATCGACGCAATACACTCAGGCAGACCTGTGTCGAAACTGTTTGCATCCTGTGAATTTTCTGCATGATAAAGGACCATTCTACCTCATTATTCAGCCGGTTATCGGAGAAAATGGACTTTGTGGATCCATGGTGATATGATGACTCGATCGGTATAACACATCACGAAGATACTTTAAAGCCCCTTTTACCCAGAGCGTAGCTCATGCAAAGATTTAGATTATGTTAGCCAAAGATGCTGAGATGTCTTCTGAACAAGTAGGAAGGATGTAATTTAAAGAGTTATTATTTATCATACCAAGTTTAACAAGAGACATTTACTGTTTCGGTGCCGTGTTCACAAGTAATGCTTAATTCAATTCTATTTTATTTTCACTATTAACAATTTGATTGGCGAAACAAAATATCTCGGCAAATCAGATTGATTGATTGACTGATTGATTGATTGATTGACTGTATGGTGTTTAACGCCGTTTTCCACATTATTTCAGTTATATCGTGGCGGCCAGTGCACGTATCCATGCTTTCCTGGAGTTTCTGTTACTGGTACTCCGCACAATATTCTTTCCAAGCCACTGGCTGCTTTCCCACATCGTCGAAACAATGGCTAGCGGTGAGAGAGGAATGAATCCTGTCGCAATGACTATCATCAATCCTCTGGGCTCGGCCGGCAAATTAGATGTCGAGATGGCTAATCTTGGAATTTAGAATCGGAACAAATTTAGAACGGTCGGTAACTACCCGTCCCAATCTCATTGTATTATAATACATCCTGTAAGATGTTTGCAGTTTTCTTATGGGAAAAAAGCGTTGTTCAAAATGATTTTCCTCGAAATGATTGCTTTTTCCAGTCGATTGGGGAGTATACCATCTAGACAATTACATGCTTTATTTCAAAGCAGAGGAGTGGCTTTTTATTTCGTCTATGTCAGATTTAATAACCTAAAATAATCCAGAATTATCTGATGGAAGACGCGATGCTTTTTCTCCTAACATCAGCTTTACACTAATAACACTTAAAGTGCCAAATAAAGCCTAACAGTCAATATCACTCGAGAAATAAAGCTCGAGTAATTGTAATTTTAATGTTTCTTCTGTTTAGAATGTCTGAACAAAGCGGACAGTGTAGATCATTGATTAGACTGCATGTTTTGTGCAGTCTGATCTTGAGCTACATTGGCCGCAAATGCAACTATAGTTATGAAAGGCACTTATAGTGTTAAAACAATAAGATAAGCCCAAACATGGATTATGTGAAGCTTCTTGACTGTACTCAGTATAGTGAAACTTCATGGAAGATCGAGCTATTTTGGAGAAAACTTTTAGTCGCAAAATCCTTATTTTTTGCTGTTTATTTTTATCCCCCGCCAAAGGCGGAGGGATATAGTTTTAGCGTTGTCCGTCCGTCTTTCCGTCCGTCCGTCCGGGAGAATATCTCCAATACCATTGGACAGAATTTCGTGAAACTTTATACATGTGTACAATAACCCATTCCGCCGATATACACTTTTTTTTTATTCAATGCAAAATGGCCGACTGGGAGTGATTTTAAGTTACGCGGTCGAGTAAATTTTTGATGTTTTGAGTCTTATCTTGAAAACTATACAGAGTTTATACATCGGACTTGTTACATCTATCAACCACCATTTGTAAATGCAGGACAACAAGTTTCACCCAGATTGACCATGCAACACCACAGTTATATACCCTTGTTTTTTTAATGCCGTGTAATGGAAAAAGGAGGCTTGATGTATATTTTCATTATGGACCAATATCTCTTTAACTACGGGACAAAATGTCAGGAAACTTCATCTTTATATTGTTTATCACAAGCCACAGACAAAAATTATTTGTTTTTATTTCATGGAATGCTATGTCATGAAAAAAGGGGGCTAAATGTATAATGTCATCATGGACCAATGACCGTCTGTTCGTCCGTCTTTCCGGACAGATGTCTTCTAAAATCCTTGACAAAAACTAATACAAATTCATACACGTGTTCTTTATGATATCCGCCGATTATTATTATTATTATTATTATTATTTTTTTTTCTTTTTCTTTTTTTTTTTAATATAATACAGTGTCATAGAAAAAGAGGCCTTCATGTATATTTCCATTATGGATCAGTATCTCTTTAACTCAAAATCCTTGACGAAAAGTTATAAAACTTCATACATGTGTTCCTTATGAGAGTCCGCCAATATCGTTATTGTAGCTTTTTTGATTAAATGTTGTGTCACGGAAAAAGGGGAATTGGTGTATTTTTCCATTATGGACAATATCTTTGACTACTGGACAAAATGTTATAAAACTTCATCTATATGTTGTTTATCACAAGCCACAGACAATAGTTATTTGTTTTTATTTCATAAAATGCCATGTCATGAAAAAAGGGGGCTAAATGTATAATTTCATTATGGACCAATAACAGTCTGTTCGCCCATCCGTCCGTCCGCCTGGACAGATATCTTCTAAAGTCCTTGATGAAAATTGATGAAACTTCATGCATGTCTTCCTTTGGATAGTCCGTTGATACAATTTTCTTCTATATATAATGACGTGTCATGGAAAAAGGGGGCTTGATGTATATTTTCATTATTTGTTTTCATTTAATGAAATGCCATGTCATGGAAAAAGGGAACTTAATGTATAATCTCATTATGGACCTCTTATATATTTTTTATCGAATGAAGTGCTGTGCCATGCAAAAAGGGGGCTTAATGAGTAATTTCATCATGAACCAATAACAAAAACGCCACATGTACATGTAAAACACAATACCTCTAATATGTTTGTATCAAAAAAGGTCTTTTTCGGCGGGAGATATCATTTCAACGAAATTGCTTGTAATATTTCAAGTCAGTAGACAAATGATATGAGCCATGCTCTTTGAAAAGGTGGTTTAATGCATCTGCAAAAAACTATCGACCCTGGTCAGCCTGCTCAGTCCGCACAGGCTGACCCAGGTTGAAACTTTTTGCTATTGGTCAATTTTCTGCCGCACAAAGGACCAGATTACCCAGTAAGCAAGTTGGTTATTATATAAAGTGGATCTTATGGATCCATAATCATATGATGGCTTGCTTGGTATGACGCATTACGGAGATACATTTAGCTCCCCTTTCACAGGGCACGGTTCACATATATATAATCCCCCAACTTCTCTTGCTGCAGTTATAGACCTCGATAGTTGCATGAATAGTTTGAGGAACCTACGCCCCTATTCACCTACCACGTTGAAGTGCGTTTTTTGTCTAATTCTATATATAGAAAGTAACACAATTTGGTTTATTCAATCACAAACTAAGTTACTTTGATATTAAAGAAAAAAATCTGGAAAAAATTAAACTAACAATGTTACTTAGAACAGATGGTGAATACGGATTATTTTAAGTACTGTTCAGAAATTTTGATCTTGTTTTTTTTTTGGTTTGTTTGTTTATTTTTTCCAGATCAGAAGTAACCTAAAAGTTAGCTTAATTTTGACTTAACTGTAAGCTTAGCTACCTGGCAACATGAAATTTGTTTCGATAGAGATAGGCAAATCTAACTTTTAATAAGTAACTAGAATGTAGGACGTTGTGGCCAGGACGTTTTGGCCACGAGATTTTTTGGCCAGCTGAAAGTACAAAGTAGGACGCTTTGTCCAAATGTTATTTTAAAGCATAAAGTGCAATAAAAGAAGTTATTAGTGTGTCTTAATTTTAATGCTTTGATCTTTTTTATCCTTTTAACCTTTTTACAAACATCTTTTAATGTGGCTGCAGTAGATGTCTTTTAAAAACATTGTTGGATATGAATCATTTTTGATATGATAACAATGGTATGGTATCAGATAATAATGAAATGAAGAGAAGGTCCTGCAATGATATGTTTTTATTTCTTGTTTTGTGCACGTTTTGGCCAAATATTATTTAAAAGCAGAAAAATGCAATAAATGAAATTTCTATACTTCTCTTTTTCTAAAACTGTATACTCAAAAGCATCGGAATTTCAATTATTGCATTTTTTTTTTCTTAAAAAATAATTTGACCAAAACGTCCTACTTAGTACGTTTAACTAGCCAAAAAATCCGTGACCAAAAAATCCTGGGCAAAACGTACCGGCCTAAACATCCTTGACCGAAACGCCCGTCCACCTGGTGCCAAAGAGAGCAAAGTTACTCATTTATTTGAAATACTTGGACTTACCTAACACAAAGGCTCATAAGAGAAGATCTACATAAAAAAAGAAAATTATATATGTACAGATACAATTTGAATACGTGAAAGTTCGAATCACATTATAACTAACTCAGCATTTTTTATTTCTTTTTTAAGACAGGATTGTTCACAGACCTAAGATGAAGTTCTAAAGAGTTAGGAGTTCTCAGCAATTCACTTGTTAATCCCTATCCTGCTGATTGATTGAAATGAATTTTTCGAGCCGATGGTAAAAACAAAATTTTGCTATTTTTGTATTTTTGTCCTTATCGGACAGTGTAGATCAAAGATCAGACTACACGTTCTGTGGAGTCTGATCTTGATCTACACTGTCCGCAAAAGGTCAGTGAGTCGCGCCTAGCAGCCTAGGGATTAATGGGTTGGATTTGTGGTCATCAAATCCAGAATCATTTCCTACTTGTGTCTCTGCAGTAGTCACGAGGGTTTCCATGGGCAAGGCACAGCAGAGCCCTAGGCTGTGAAATCCAGTAAAGGCATAGAAAAGTGGGCTGTAGTCGTTGGTTGTTTGACCGAAATATTGTTGTATAGACCCATGAATCGTATTCCATAATAATAATAATCTTTATCAGAGTCTCATTCATGTACAACAATATTTACAAATGACATAAAAGACATGGAAGTACATGTACATTACCATTCGATAAAGAATTATAAGTAGTCCAGTCAACCTGACAGATGGGTTAGAACTAATTGCAAAAGTTTTTATTTTTACATTCCACGAAAGAAAATGAACATAGTAATCCCAAGAAAAAAGTTGCACTGAAAATTCATTGCCCGAAAAGAGATATTTGTAATTTAAATTTGCAAATTTCGGGAAAAATATACGTCCTCGATGATGGCCCGAATAGCCGCCGTATTCAATACCTATCCAACCTACGTCAAAGTTACCACGCGCCATTCTGCGAGTTAAATGTAAACACAGGGGATGGTGACCAGCAAAACGTACTTCGACAAAGAAATTTAAACTACCGATATATCGACGAAACTTCGACGATTACTTTAAAGGTATTTTTCTTTTACTTACTGTATCTTTTATTACAGATGGGTGTTTAAATTCAAAAATAGACCAGTTTGTGCGACCACTATTCAAAAATCGTCGATGATCTTCTGACGAGTGTCAGATCATACAATACCCATTTCTGTGTTTATATAATTGTATATCAGCTTTATAGATCGCCGAAATAAGGTTTAAAAGATAACAGAATGAGTTTCCGAGCCATCTGTTGTGTGCGTGCTAAGTGTGAAAGAAATCTAAAGATGTTGATAAAATGATGACGTCACTACAAGCGATGGTTGCAAAAACAAGTACGGAAGCACCAGTGTTTCACCCATATCACAGCAAACTTAGCTTAATCATGTAGTCCATTGGTTTTACCAGTGCTAAGCTGCCTATCGAAAAGACACTTCCACGTGACCAATGACGCTAGAAGGATTCCATTCAAGGTCCCCTTGATTAAAAATCCAACCTTTAAGCAGTGAAACACAGATGGTCTTACGTTAGTGCTAAGAGCTGTTTAGACTTACTATACAGTTACTTGTAGAACGAAAGCATGCTTGTTTTCTGAACAGAATTATACTATTTATCTTTAAGCATTCCCTGTGAACATGAAACACAAAATAAGATGCTACATGTACACAACCTATGATAATCAACAGATTTAGATAATAAGGTGATTTTTACGACAAATGTAGTGTTTTCCCCTTTATAGTGAAAAAAAAAATGGCTGATGCCATTCAAAAGAGGAATTTACTGTCGAATCATTTACCATTAGGAGAATCAATGAATGAAAACTGTTAGATTTTTCAGCCTAAAAACTGGGGCAAAAGATACGTTAAAGATATGAGAATAAAGCAAACTATCGACTGTAATTTTATCAAAATAAATTCAATGAAATTTTGCCAATGAAAAAGCAGATACCTTTAAAAAAAAAAAACAATAGGTCTTACTCATTTCAAAGCCTAATTTATGTTTTAATTAATCTATTGACTGGTACTTTTTGAAAATTTTCTGAAAATGATATGACCTGAAGATGTGTTTGTTTCTCTACTGTATGAACCCAATACATTTAAAAACGCAGCACTTGTAATTTATAAACATTAGCTGGAAATTAACAAGTTTTGATCAAATTTACCCTTTTATGAAATTCAGTGTTATTCCATTTAGTGATGCGAAAAGTTTCATTAGATTGCTTAAAGCCTTTCAAATGGAAAATGATACAAAAAGTTCCCTACAGAAAATCAAAAAGTCACAAGATTAAATCGAGTATGGCCACTCCTTGCATTTATCAAAACTTGCCAGCTTGTCTCATTAACAAAATTGTGAAGTTAGTCCCTACTATGGGATGTTCTCCATTTCCTCAAGAAGAGCACTTTTTTTTAAGGTCTACGGCCCCTAACTCTCATATTAAAAGACGGAAGCTGCTGAGATAGGCCGAATAGCCTTTACGAAAACGTCAATGTTACACGATATTTACCGATGAGTTAGTGAGTTTACAGCCCCTTACTCTCATATAAAGAGACGGAAGCTGCCGAGATTGGCCGAATAGTCTTTACGAAAACGTCGATGTTTACCGATAAGTTAGGGGTCGTAATCCTTAAGTGGATTATTGCTGCTCAAGGCTTTGCTAGACGTCCATGCAAAGCAGTGTGACTTATGGAACTGAGGATAAAAGATTACCATGGCCAAGGAGACACCTCCATTTTAACAGGCTTCAAATGAACGGTTTTCTGTTCTCGAATGAATCTAGGATTCCATTATTTAAACTAGAGGGGTTATGGTACTAGAGTTTGGCGTTGGAAGAATGAGCATTTTAGTGATGCTTGCATTATCGAGCATGACAAAAAGGTTTGATCAGTTCATTTATGGGCAGGCATAACCCAGCTAATCAAAACACAACTCATCTTTTTATACGCCCGTCGAAGACGTGACGTATTATGGGATCACCCATGGCGTACGGGCGAGCGGGCGGGCGTCTCTCCGGCCGGGCGAGCGGGCGGGCGGCGTCCAGTTCTTTGTCCGGAGCATAACTTTGTCATCTCCAGTCCGATTGACTTGAAACTTGGCATTTGTGTTTGTTGCAATAATACGGAGTGCAGAGGGAAAGAACCATAACTCTACCTGGTGCTGTCTTTGAGTTATTTCCCTTTGATCGTCATTTTTACAGCATTTTCTGCTTGTTCGGAGCATAACTGTCATCTCAAGTCAAATTGACTTGAGACTTTGGTAAACATGTTTGTTGCATTACCTGCCCTTTACGATTATTATACCCCCTCGACAACTGGTGGTGGGACGGGCGTATCTTGCGACAATTTGCCGCTCTTGTTTTAAAATGAAAGTTAATTCTAATTATAACGCCCTCATCAAAGAAGTTTGGCGTTTTGTTTTTTTAGGTCAAATTTTGGACGAGCATACAATAGATTGCAGCATGATGGTACTGCTGCACATCCAGCTGTTTTCACAAGAAACTTTTTTTATCAGAACAACATTAAATTGTTTGACAGGGCCCATTATCAGTTGATATGGCACTCAGTTAGCATGTGTGGGATGCCTGGAAAATAATGTGTGTATACCAGTGCTAAACCCCAACAACCCCTCCAGAACTTTGCATAGCCTTTCTGGTGGAATTGAACTGCATTCTAGATCATTGAACAACCTTTCAGTGTTGTCAGAGAGACGAAGCAGGCAAGGTTTGATAAATGCAAGGTATGGCTAAACTCGATGTTAATCATGTGATTTTGATTAGTTTCTTTGTATTTGTAAAGCTGTTCCCTGGTAATATCTAATACTCAACCAAACTTGAAGGAATCTCCAGATGAAAAATTAGACTTTGTAAGGATGATAAGAATATAAAATGCAGGGGAAATGCGAATTCCCCGTTACTGGCAATTTCACTCTTTTCCTCAACGTTTACAACTGTTGTCAGCTATAGACGGTCCAAAGTCCGACGGGGGAGAGAGAAAGATTAAAAATCAATAACAAATAGTAATTTAACCCTTTACCCTGGACGAGAAAATTGGATTTGTCCAACTTTTAAGCACTTGCACACCACAAATTAAATGTGACTCACATGTCAGAGTTTGTGAGTGAAAGGACAGAAACCATTGTCTAAAAAGGAAGAAATGCTGGTTATCAGCATTTTCTCTTTTTCCCATAATTTTTTTTTTTTTTTTTTTTTGAAAACCTTCTCCGTAAGGATTATTAAAACTTCGGACTGTGTGGTAAAGGGCTAAGTATCAAAATTTTTATTTCATACCCAAATTTCTGTCATAAAGGAACAAAGTTTAAATTTGTTACAACTGTGTTGAACCGTTTGTATTAGGCAATGCTAAAAGTTAACTATGCAGGCATCATGCAGAAATGATACAGCCCTAGAATGCAACCTTTTTACCGAATTTAAACGGTAAACTGGATGGGCCGCTCTCCCAAATAAGTCTATATCAGTCACATGTAGCCAAGAAAATTTGAGGAATTAATCGTATAAACATCCTGTTTGAGAAGAAACTTATTGGACAAGAATTTGAGTTTCCTAGGGTTTTCAGAGCTTGATTTCGATTATTGACAGCGTCGTACCTGAAATGAAACTGCTAAAAGTTTTGTTGCTAAGCTTTGTACCAGACCAAAGACGCTGAAATTGTTAACACATTACATAATACATGGATCCGTGGTGTAAAGATAAACCGACTTCCTTGGTTACTGTTGCCAAGGGCTCCCAAACAACCACGGTAAATACATATACAGTATAGCAGATAGGCTACTTATATCGTGCTGTCATGACTGTTTCTCTCAATAAAATTTCGAAAAAAAAAAAAAAATTCTGCCATAATTATGTTTCAGCCGTTGATGAATTCTCGGTAAGAAATTTAAAGATGCTTGAAGTAATTTACACAAAGATATGTACAAAAAGGGTGATTTACGGGGGCTACGGACAGTGTTAAAGATCTACTTGTTTTAGCAAAGTTTTAAACTTCAATATGAAAAAAGAATAAAATACCTGAAGAAAACTCTGTTTTGCCACAGAATAATAGAATTATAGATACTTGTTGTTTTCGTAAGGCTAGTAAAGTCGTCTCAACATCGTACCCAAATAAACAACACTGAATTACAAGCATTTCGTAAACATTCTCTGATTCTACAGAGAGGTATAAGTTTATGAAAAATTGACCATGAAAAAATTCAATTTCAGGTTAAGGGAAAAAGGGTTTCAAAATGTGTTAAGTGTGCTATCAATTAACAAACTTGTTAATATCAGTGACGGTAGTTTGTTTTATCTTATGATATACTGAAGACAACGGGTGGTCAAGTTGATTAAGAGCGGCAAATTGGTTCGCAATCAAACACACTTCTTATCAGTTAACAGTTTACCGACACATCGATCCTTTGAAATGGCAGATGTGTTAATGCACTTTAATACGACTAAGTAAAAAGTTTATTTAATTAAAATAAGTTGCCCTTTTAGTTGAACTTCCACCGGTACAAAATAGAGTTAGACTTAATTTCAAAACTGAATTCTACTTTTAGTGTGGAATATGTAGTGAGGAATACACGTCAATATGCCTATTGTAAATAGCAGATAGTTTTAATCCAAGATTAAACTGCATGTTATTTGCAATCTGATCTATATCTACACATGTAGCATATTCTTCATGCACCAAGGGTTAAGATTAACGTCAAACTGAAACATTGATGACAACTGCCACTTTTTGGATGTGCATAGGTTACTGAAAAAGGTTAGCTATTCAAGTAAACATATTATATTTTGATTAGTATTTCATACAGATCTATTTTTACCTTTGTTTTCCACTTTAAAACATTTTTTTTCCAAATCTTTCAGAGGGAAAAAAAACTAAAGCAATAATTAATCCATTGTGTAATGTAGCGCTGATCAGAACCCTTTTTGCATATGTCCCATTTTCAGTCATTATCATAATTCAAACTGGTCTACAGCCTCTGCGTGATCTCACGTCAGCGGTACACGTTCGAAAAGCACATATTCTAAACTTTTTCTTAAATTCAAACGTTTAAAAGCACAAAATAAATAAAAACCATCGCATCCCTCCAACGTTAACAGTCGTTTGTTTGGGAGCCGAAATAGCAGACAACAAGGCTGCACATCGGGTAAAATAAATGCGATGACCTGATTGGTCAAATATCGATTTCCACGGATCCATGTATTGTAGATTCTTCTAAATTTAAAGCTCCTGCAGATGAAAAAGTAAACGTGGTACATTTATACGGGTTTTTATTGGAGGAAATACTATGGATATAAGAGAATTTGCTCGTCATGAGCCATTTCGCTGTTTCCCAAAAATTTTCAAAACGCATGTATGTCAGACTCGTAAAACATGGGATTGTTCATAAAGGGTTAAAAAGTGAAATTAAAAGGTGAAATTACAAAGGGAAATGTTGCGATATTGGCAACTGTAGTACTGTAAGAATTCTAAATTTGATTGTTCTCTTGCAATCATTTATGTTACAGAGCAAGTAATGTATTTGGGCTATGCCAAAGACTCGGATACATGTATTATTTACATCTACATGTATATAGGCCCCGCCCCCCCCTACCCTGGATCTGCATTTGCATTGCATATGCACATGATGATGATGTTTTGCCATATAAAGGTTTTATTTCAAACAGATTTGTGTATTAAATGTATTTAATGTGTTGCAATTCATTAATTTACAAAAAATTTGAAAAATGCATCATAGGCTAAGTGGGTGGGGTAAATTAATACGGTATCGCAACAATTAACTTCTATTTGTTTTCTTGTTATACCCCCGCAAAACGAATGTTTTCGGGGGTATACTGGAATCAGCCTGTCTGTCCGTCCGTGTGTCCGTCCGTCCGTGTGTCCGTCTGTGTACAAAATACTAGTAATTTTGTGTCGCGAACTCCTCCTACAGTTTTCCTTCAATTGTATTGAAACTTTGCACATATATTGATCATATATTGAAGGTTTGCAAGACGCAATTTTCAAGTGTCAACTCCTCCTGGTTGAGGAATTATCTCCCCTTGAACTTGACACTTTTTTTTCTGTCAAAGCGCTGGCGGGGGTATTAAGTCACATTCAGTGACAGCTCTAGTTTTATTCTGAAAACAAAAAATATTGAGATTACAATCTTTCCTGCAGTACCAGTTTTACAAATAAGGTGACAAAACATCATTTTCCATTTAGTACCTTGCATAAAATGGCATTTTGTTGAAAAACTAGATGATGATGGGAAATTTATGGTGGACCTATTCGAGAACATTTTTTGACAACTTCCCGTCATAGTTCAGACTGCAATTTTTTTCTTGTGATTACTGAGGTATAACATGAAATGAAAATGACAAAAATCATTTCTTTTGCAATTAGTTCCAAGTTTGGTGCTGTTTTCGGCTAGGTTGACTGGCCTAAAGAGACTATCATATCTTATTTAAAAACAATGCATAACATTCTACATATTCTACGTGAGTGGTAAGATTCATTTGCAGATTTTGCCATAAAACACATAATTCGTTTAAAAGTAGGATCGCTTGGACCGTATTCTAGGTTTTTTTGTTCCATGTCTTCTATTACTCTCACTCGATAAACGTTTTATTATCAGTTTATATGCTGTAGGAATAGCAAGTTTAAAATCACGTACCGTGACGAGATAATTCAAAAACCCAACACAACAATGTTTATATTATTTCATCACGGTTCTAGGTTTTAAACCTGTATTCCCCAAAACAAGCAATAATATAAAGTGTTAATGAAAGGTTTATCGAGTTAGATTTATGTTGACATGGAGAATTGAGTTGCAATAATTTGAGAAAACATGTGCTTGTTTACAAAGGTTTGCTGTATGAAAACATAATTGTGCGTTTCTGCAACTGCAAATATATCGACCCATCTCAACCTGTGTAGTATGCACAAGCTGAACTGATACTAATTTTTTTCTTTTTTTTTTGCTACCGGTAATCATTGCATGTCAAAGGAACATTTTACCTCATGATGCAGCCGGCTTTTCGACAAAATGGATTCATATCATGCAATGACTGTTTTGGCATCGTGCATTATGAATTCAGGGTTCAACTTACCCTTAGCAAAGTAAACGCTGTTCATTTAACACTTTGTATCATCGAATTTAACGTCAAGAAAGAATAATTATCAATCACTTCCCCTTAGCCAGACTTTCTTCACAGGAAAAATGTCACGTGGGACGCAACAGCAGTCGGAATAAATATGGTTTACTCTAACGAGACGATAGCTCGTAATTTCAATTTGTGTTATGTAAATGACGTCTTCTTTCATTCATAACAATTCGTCCCTCGAGACGAGGCAAGTATGGTCCAAATATATACTCGATTTTTTCATACCGTTGTCCGTTATTTTTGCGCCTCTTGTAACACGCTTTCTCAAGGTCACCTGGGAGGGATGAGAATAAGCTGTTTGTAAAATAATAGAAAAAGCCTGAAGAAGTGTCACAGCTGGCTTTTTTTTTTTGTGTGTGTGAAATTTCGATGATGATAAAACAGAAGTGATTTTTGAGAACAGTTGGTGAAAACCGGCCCTGAACCAAATGTTGCCACCGACGACTTTCAAAACGATATAATTTGTGGTTCTATCTACAAAATTTCTTCAGTTACCATAATGTTTAAGGCGATGTGCAGCATTACGAAAATGTTGCCTGCAGACGCTAATAAGTGAGATCCGAGAACCTAAATAGCCAATTCGGTAATTATGCTGAAGCCCTAGGTATATTGTACTACCAAGGAAAGGTTTCACATGGCAAGCGTGGGAGGGCAATATTTAGCTATCATTCAGAAGTTCTGTATGTCAATATCTACTGTGGATATATGCTATCACTCTTGTATATTATTCACGGAAACAAATTAGGATAACAAAACGATCATCTAGGGCCCATAACATATCTGTCTCTGAAATAAACTCACACTGCGAATAAGATGGACAAAAATCAGCAGTTATCGCTCGATATTATTTCCTATTTCGTTGACGAGTTCCTTAATTCATTGATCAGTTTTTCATTAATTACTACACGAACCTGGCCATTATTCAGCCATTGTTCAGCCAGTCATCGGCTGAATATTTTTGAATAAAACTGGTGCTAAAAGTGGCCATGGTCCAGGAAGTAATGATTATTTTAATTACTCCTTATCGCGTACTCCTTTCACAGTCTGTATAGTTCTCGGAAAATAGAACTCTTAATCTTTTCCTTAATAATTGCCATTTTTGACGAATAACATCAAAATTACAAAAAAAAAAAAAACTAGAACCTAATCCTAAAGATAAGTGAAATTCTTTTACGTTATTGAAGCAGTTTGAAGGAGATCGCATTTGCTACATAAAACATTAGACCTTACATGCACAAGAGAATAAAATGTGACAAATTTAGTTAAATAAATATTAAAGGGTAAATAGGTATATAAAATTCAAACTATTTGGACTAATAACATACATGCAGAATGAAGACACTTATAAATAATAAAATTTCCAGAATCTACGCTAATAGGGATGCTAAAGGTGGTTCTGGAGACCATTACGAAAAATAATTGTAGGAAAGAAAGTGTCAGGAAAGAAAGTATCAGGAAAAAGAGAATCAGGATAAAAAGTATCAGAAAAAAAAGTACCAGGAAAAAAAGTATCAGTTGCCAAAAAATACACTAAGTTCACATGGTATATGATGTGAAAATTCAGTAGATATGCTAAATATGATTGTTAAAAGAATGAAAATCTGATATTTGTACATTTTTTTTCCTGGTCTGACATTGAGAAGAAATGTGGAAACAGTCATGTTTGATACTTGATACCTGCAACAGATTGGGGCATAGCAGTAGTAATTAAGGTGTTTTTTATTGGTACTTATTTATTTGTATAATTTGCAATCTGCCTAATCTTAATTGAGGTCTAATTTTCACTCTGATAAAGTCATTGATACTGCGAAACTGTTAATAATATGCAGTTCTGCCTTTCAACAAACCTGACATTAATCCGAATTAAAAAATAGTGGAATCATTAGATGAGAATTTGCTTGTAACAGGAAATTTCCTTTTTTTTCCCAAATAGTATTTAACACAATCCAAAATTTAACTTTTACAAGATAAGCCCTAGTTTTACGGCCCTGAGGAAGAAGGCGTTTGAAAACGTTGTTGAAAAAAAAAAGAGAAATTTTTTCTAACTAGCATTTTTGGTGTGCTTACACATCATACATAAGGAAACAAAATCATAGTTATATGATCTAAAATAAAAACTGATAAAGTATCACAACTTCAACAGAAACTGATTCTTTTTTTCCGATACTTTCTTTCCTAGCAAAAATTGATACTTTTTTTCCTGATACATGTACTTTCTTTCCGATTACTACCAAAAATATCCTAGGACCTATTCTGCAAAGATGGGTAGGATGGTCATTGTCTTTGCAGTGTTTTAACCTCACCTAAACACAAAGTGCTCAAGGAGAGCTTTTATGATCGTGCTGTGTGCGTCATCCGTCGCCAATTTTTCTTTGTGTACGCTCTAGGAGTCACATTTCAGTCCGATAATCATGACACTAGGTCAGAATATTTGTCTTTATAATATCTCGGACGTGTTAAAAAATGAGTCACGTCGGGTCAAAAACTAAGTCACCAGGTCAAAGTTAAGAAAACCCTTTTGTATACACTTGGGGGCACATTTTCGGTCCAATATTCATGAAAGTTAGTCAGGATGTTTGTCTTGATGATATCCAAGACAAGTTCGAAAATGGGTCACGAACGGTCAAAAACTTGGTCGCTAGGTCAAATTTTGGGGAGAAAAAACAAAAAAAAAAAAAACTGTAGCATACTGTAGAGGCCACATTTTCAGTCAAATACTCACGAAAGTTTTTTAGACTGTTTGTCTGTTTGTCATAATATCTCGGAAGAGGGTCATTTTTTAACAAGAGGCTCAGGTGAGCGACTTCAAGGTCATCATGGCCCTCTTATTTTGCAATTTATGTTATGAATTATCATTTAACATAATTTTTTCTTACAAAATTATGGATTGCAAATGCACAAAAAATTTATATCCCTTTCTTGTACAAACTGTTTTGGTATTACAAGCAAGTGAGCAAATTTCTGGATCAGCCCTCGTCAATGTATACATGTGACTGGGGCCTAAGTCACGTTGCATGTTCACAGGAAATAGTACCTGTTTGTGACCACCTGTTCTTGTTATTTCAACATTTGTAAAGGAAATGTCACCTGTTTGTAACACGACCTTATACCCCGTTGAAATGTCAACTTAACACCTGGTATATCCGGTCAGAACAGGAAGAAATTGACAAGTTCTAAAAACCTCAAAATCCATTTGCTCACTGTTTTACCTTTCTGAAATTGATCAAGCATAGCTTTTTACATTCGCAAACAAACCTGACAACAGACAAAATTGAAAATGTCATTGTGAAAAGTGGAAAATAAATGTAAATTTTGACTTACAAGGAATTCTTTGCAAAACGAGAAAATTCTACACTTACAGTGTATTAAAATTCAAAACGTTTGCAGACGACATTTGACGTAGCCCATCGACGAAAGTCTGAGCTCAAAGGGTAGAAAACACTGTCGGAAAAGGAGATCTTCCACAATGCTTTCAAAAGTCGTCTGTTCAGGGTCACAAAAAAACGGGATTGTGTGGTAAAAGACTGACAAGAATACATATGGAAACGTTGCGGTTAAAGTAGAAATTGAGATTTATGATTCCTCCATGTCATACTTTCAGAAGTGGTCTGTCGCAATATTTTAGAAAAAAAAAAGTCCTCTATTGGAGGTAATGAGCAGAAGCCATTGAACTCTGTTCAGCTCCCAATTTATAAACTTGACCTCTACCGATGGCTGATCAAAATACATTTCAGTGAAATCCTGAAACATTTTTATCCTATTTTTCTAATCTAAGTAAGTGGACGGTATATATCATAGAGGGGCTTGTTCTATACAATCAGACCTTGATCTATGCCGTCGGCAAAAGACATTTTTTTTTCTTTAGCTCTGAAAGGGTTCACTCTTTACAACACAACAAACTTTTGGATTCGTCCAAATTTTATATAGTTACAGACCACAAATAAGATATGACTTCAATTTTGAAATTTGTCTCCGAGAGCGTTGGAAACATTGTTTGAAAGGGAGAAAATGTTTCTGGTAAGCATTATCTCCTTTTCCCACCAATGTTTTCAAAGGGCTGCTTTTCCTGAGTCGTTCAAACAGGGGATTGTTTTGTAAGGGCTAACCCCTTCTTTACCTGTTTGCGACATTTTTAAAACCAGTTTAAGCGACACATGGCATGGCAAGGCTTAACGATCGGCATATTCTTTTTTCCTCAAACTTGAAAAAAGATTCAAAGGACCACATACTGTTTTCTCAAACCAAAATCGTTTTTATTGCAGTTTCAAAAATAATAGTAATATTAATGATTATGATCATAATCGAAAGTACTCATCTTTTCTTTCATGATACATACATCTTTTGCTCTCGAAACGTGAATCTGCCTTTATTGGAGAGGTCATCAGACCTCTCTAACAGTGGTGAGTTTAAAAGGCAGACTGCCACAGAATTTGCTGTCTAAGTCCATTTTTCTTGCGAAATTGTTCTGATACACAGTCTGTTTCGTCATGGTTTTGTACATAAAGCGAAATCAAAAAACCGAAACAGGAAATAGACGTGGTTTATTTTTATATGACGAATTTCAGAAAAAAATAGTTGTTATATTAATTTGCCATGGCTGCAAATGACCCCTCAAATAATTGTAATTTTTCACTTAGCAAATAAATCTAAGCAAAAGAAAAAATAAGAAGAATTTCGTTAAAAAAGAGAAAGAAGACTGCTGGACAAGATCATGCGACTTGAAAACGCGACAAGAAGGTCAAATGACAGTCATGTAAAGCATGAATCTAGGTAAAAAAGCCATAGGTAAAAAGGCCATAGGTAAAAAGGCCATAGGTAAAAAAGCCAGAAGTAAAACGGTAAAAAAGCCATAGGTAATAAGGCCAGAGGTAAAAAAGCCAGAGTTAATTTAGTATATATGGTTTATTAAGAAAATACCAGAGAGAGAGAGAGAGAGATTTAATAAAAATGATTTATAATGATTTGTGCATTAATTTTAACATTTATTATGTAAATTAAAAGAATTAACCATACTCTATGTAAAGCATATGTGGTATCTAAATAAAGATTAATTTTATATTATCAAAAAGGATGGGCACATCAAGATAGGATATAAAACATTGTGGGAAAAGGAAAAATTGGCTTCTCCTTTTCCCAAAATACTTCTAAAGATTTTCAGAAATAAAAAGCTTTCTCTACATCATATACTACTAAATTAGCTCTGGCTTTTTTACCTCTGGCCTTATTACCTATGGCTTTTTTACCGTATTACTTCTGGCTTTTTTACCTATGGCCTTTTTACCTATGGCTTTTTTACCTCTGGCTTTTTTACCGCACACCGTAAAGCATATGAGGTGTCTACGCGGCGGCTTTTTTACTTGTTTGTTTACATGTACCAAAATGTATTGAAATTGAAAGCCAACTATTTGAAAACATTGATGCTGACCTCTCCTGGCTTCTTTTGTAAAGAAGCCAACTTGTTACCGTCTACATTGTACATGAACTATGTTGTTGTTCTAATTGTTGTTGTCATCGTTGTTGTCGTTTTTTATTTTTTGAAAATTAAGTGGTGGTTTACCTTGTGGTCATAATGCTTTTAAAGGGTATTCATGAACCTTAGTTCGTTTTGATTATCAGACATGTAGCAAGAGGCAGCCTTGAAGCCTTTGCTTTAACATCAATTTTTGCAAGTAAGCCTTCTCAAAAAAAAAAAAAAAAAAAAAAAAAGAAAAAAAAAAAAAAAAAAACGCCGACCGGTATAAAGCCGAATGTGCGAAAGTTCTGCCCAGGCCTTAGTCATGGAGTTTTGTCTTTGCTACATATTTGGCAATGCCCCTGATTATATCACAAAATAGTTCAAAGATGTCTGTCACATGTTTGCTTCAGGAGGTAATGAGTAAAAGTGAGAGTGCTCTGTATGCATGATAGTTTTTTTTGCTCGAACAGTTCATCTTTAATTGCTGGACAAAAATAACGGCCCAATTCCAATGGGAATCATAGCCATGTACGTTTTTATCAACAACCCGGTAATTAACTTGTAGAATATTAATATTTTTCGTGATAACCATACACTAAGTCCAATGTCATCGTAACACTAACAAGAGAGAGAGAGAGAGATTTCTTTGGTAAAAGTACTATCAAAAGTGAGGTGCACTAACATATTTAGCTTTTGATCAGCAATATAGCCACTAAACTGCCATGTTTTTGAAGTTTACAGACAATCTAAAAAGACTGGAGATTTTGGCGAACATTTACTCTCCCCTTAATTAATTACATTATCATAGCCTATTATTTCATTGTAAATTAACTTCTAAAATAGATTTTTTTCATCACTCTCTGTTCCAATATTTATGGGTAAGCATTGATTTACATTGCAAAGGTCCTAACTTCAATTCTCCTAAGTCTCACAAATTTGGCAAAAGGCGGGTTTTGGCGCGTGCTAGGAGGTATTGATTATGACAGCTATTATTGTAGAAGTTTGATTAACTGCCGCCCCCGCACTTTAATCACTGGAGATGCGATATATGATCAATTTGTATCTATCTAAACAACACCAGAGAGTCTCCGAGAGGCAGTTTTTGGAAGTCTGAAAAAATCACACGTCATGTCTTGGAGAAGATGCGCCAGCGGATTGCAGAATTTTAATCGGGAAAAATACACGTTACCGACGATTCTCCTGTCTGTGTTTCCTCTACATATAAATAAGTTGAATGAAATATTGAAGCTGATAGAAAAAAATCCGAACAATGCTATTTCATACTTTCTTTTTGGAGAAAAGTATTCCTTTATCAGACAGTGTAGATCCAAGATCAGTCTGCACGTTCTGTGCAGTCTGCTTTTGATCTACACTGCCTACGAAAGGTCAGTGAGTCGCGCTCAGATGCCTAAGGGTTAAAACACGAGCACAACAATAGAAATTACAAGTTGTTTTGCTAGAGTCATAGTCAGGCCTCATATTCATATTTCCGAGGCTATCTAAAAATTGTCATAAAAATTTAGTAAAGCCATAGACATTTTGTCCAGCGCACAAACATACATTAGCATGCATGCACTTGATGATACATCTTTACAGCCAGAGAGTAAACAGACGCTGTTAAAAATTGATAGTGTGTAGAATCTAGTCAGCTGTGTAAATATAGATAGAAAATCGATATACGGTGTATGGGATAAAGAAACTAAAGGAATTTGTCTTCGATTTAAAACTGGAAACTGTGGTTGTGATGTCTTTGATAGCCTCCAGAGAATGAAATGTATTTTCTATCCGTCGTAATCTGTGCAACCTTGCAACCGTGAGGGGCAACATTTGGCATGAAGATACAAGAATTATTATAGTTAGAAAAATGAAATCGGTAAAAAAAAGACTGGATGAAAACGAATAAAGATGTATCTTTAAGAAAGAAAATTCAAAGGGTAACCATTTTGTCTGAATGCAAAACTACCGAAGGTTTTCGAGACCAATCTCATAATCGGATGTATGGCAATACACTTATAAGATTCCACACTTTTAGTTTGACCTACTCCTGTCACTGGTAGACGAAATGCTCATGGCATCGCATCAAACCAGACTTTTCTTTGAGATGCACTTTTTTCTACTATTTTGTGCTTTCGGCAGACTAAGGGTGATATAACTGCATGGCATGAAAAAATCGTCATTTCCCGTTCATGCATAATGATCTAGGTACAATATCAAAAAGAACATTAAGTCATGGCTCAGAGCTTATGCTTTTCTCATGCTCAACTCGGTTGAGCATGAAATTTCAAGATGATACAGATATAATTCGATACAACTAGTATTTTTAAATCTAAGAACAATTTCATCCGTCTTCTTAAATTAATATTACTCTTTTTTTTAAAAATTTCTCATTATTTGAAGCATCAATGAAATGTAAAGTTGAGCATGAACAGAGCTGAGCATGAACACAAGTTTTATGAGCATGGCCCATGGTTTTTCTAAGTACCACGGTATACAAGGTGACAGTATTATGAGTATACTTTTCATGTTTTCACCGATTATCGTTATAGCTTGGTTGCTTATGAACTTAGATTTGGCCATGCTCTGGCAGAAAGGGGCTTAATGCATCTCCGTGATGCATGATACCAAGCAAGACATTTAATGATGGATCCATAAAAGTCAATTTTGTCTAACAACCGACTGAATCATGAGGTAAACTGGTCCTTGGAATACAGAAAATTGGCCAATAGGAAAAAGTAATGGCTCGGGTCAGCCCGCACGGACTGCGCAGGCTAACTAGGGTCGATACTTTTTGCAGATGCATAAAGCCCCCTTTTCGCAGAATATGGCTCATTTCTTTTTTATATAAAGACGTGTATTCTCAAATTTCTAGATATTCTTGATTTTTATGATATATAACAGCTTGAAAAAACGAGCCCCCTCCTTATATTTTTCATGATATTTCATTTAAAACCCTTGAAAATGCTAACGATGAATAGTACTGCTGAATAGTGCATGGCTTCGTACTTATAAAACCTTGCGCATGTTCATGAAATTGTAGTCATACAAAATAATCTGATACAATTAGTGGAGTAATGATGACCACAGCCCAAAAAGCTCACATGGTAAGCACGAGACTTGTAAACTTCAACTGTCGAGCAACTTGACAGTATAGGTTTGATGCCCACTTCTGGCCACCAAAAATTACAGAAATTTCTTTCGGTTTAGACGTTATATCCTGGGTCCCTTGGCGGTGCAATAAACCGAGCACGTTAAAGTTCCAGGCGAAACTTAGATATTCATTGTAACGTAACAAACAGTCTGTTTTGGGCATCGTCCATATGGGCAACCGGTGGAGACGATAAATAAACGAAAATCTTTCAGTCAGTGGAGTAAATTATTCTTAATTCCGTACTTCTTCTCCTCAGACTGATGTCTATTTCCTCAAATTGTCTCACTTTCTGAAACAGTACTGAAATTTAAAGTTAAACACGAAGTTTATCAGCTTTGGCCTTCGAAGTCGTTTCGGGTCCACCTTTTCGTTGTGACAGAGGCGTTACTTTCTGTTATAAAAATCTCCGTCTGCAATCCCTGCGTGAGGAGTTAGTCATGTGGGAGTGTCCTTGAGCGAGGCACTGTAGGATCTCGCCCCATTTTTTGTGAAATTAAGGAAAGTTGTAATGTGCTTACAAGTCGTGATATGGCTGAAACATTAACCCTTAGGCTGCTAAGCGCGACTCACAGACCTTTTGCAGACAATGTAGATTAATATCAGACTGAACAGAACGTGCAGTCTGATCTTGGATCTACATTGACTGATAAGGACATCTTTTACCCCCCCCCCCCCAAAAAAAAAACAACAACAACAACAACAACTTTTGGGTTATTACTATCGACTTGAAAGTTTCATGTTAGTCATTTAGCAAGATAACGGTTAAAACAAACAATCAAACAAAAACTTTGTTGTTCAGTGTTACCCGCTTTCAAACTAAGGCTCCAATCACATACATATTGTCAAGGTACTTACATAACCTGAGTTACTAAAGTGCATTTACCAACGGAAGTATAATACTCATCGAGCTGATCTGGATAATTAAAAGTATCTTTAGCCAACATCTTTAGGTCAGGTCATGCAAAGGTATATTTGCGTATTGATATTCGGTCATATCAAGGGTAGCGGAATGTCTAATTTTCTTTCTGACATGCAAATGTATTCTAACGTATAGAAAAGATGTGGAGACTTTTAATTGAAATATAGTTTTAAATGGTAAAGTAGCCAGTGGTGACCATTTAGTTCGGACAAAATACTATTTTTTACGAACCAAAGCTCAGATCAGTACAGGTAATATATCTAGTTAAAATTTCACATGTCTGATGAATAATTCCCAAAATGATATGAGCCTTACTGCTTGGAATGGGGGTTTAATACACGTCCGTGATGCATTATACCTTGTAAATCATCACAAAACTAAACATACATAAAACCCATTTTGTCTGATTTATGCGGTAGAATGAGGTAGATTGGTCCTTGCACATGCAGAGAATTTACAAGGAACAAAAAGCATCGACCTATGTCAGCCTGCGCAATTCGCGCAGGCTGACATGTGTTGATGCTTTTTGAAAATGCCTTAAACCCCGTTTTCACAGAGCATGGCCGTTTAATTCATCTAATTTCTAAGAAAGCCTACGGTTTCCCTATTGTCGCATATTTCGTTATCGAATCTTAGATGCAGAAGCAATCGTCAGATTCGATGCATTCGTACAAAAAGGGTAATGGAATGAAATGAGGTCAGATTGAGACACTAAGGAAATACGAAGGATTTCTTTAAAAGTGTATTAAATTAGCAGGTTACCTGACTGACAAGAGGTATCATCTGCGTCAATGAACATCAAGGAAGTCAGGATGTTTCCTGCCGCACTAGAAGGTTCAAAAGTTCGAACTTAGCCCTTTCAATCATTAATTTTGACTGCGAAATATCGTCTTAAACCTTTACTCCGCGATAAGACAGGTCCAAATGAAAGCATTTATAGACGACAATCTAAATGTTTGAAATAGTCTTTGGAAGGTTAGAAAACGTTATAGTAAACGAAGAAAATAATGGTTACAGCATTCTTCTCCTTTTCCCACAATAATTTCGACAGATGACTTTCTCAGCGTCGTTAAAACACGAGATCCTGTGGTGCAGGGTTAAAGGTTACTTCACAGTATAATAAGAACGAGGTAAAGTACGTGCAAGACTCGGCGTCGGTATGTCTGGTAGATAATAATACTCAGCGACATCCATCTATATTATACTATCCGGATCCGCACGCCAACGCAAAGCTCGTTTTGGATATCACCACCAAGGGAGCCTCGTTTTTGCCTCCCTAAATGGTAGGTTTGGGAAACATTCCTGTAAAAAAGCATTGTGTCTAGTACAGTTATGGGTGTCATCAGGACATTATTTTGTCTCTTTCTTTGATGTATTTAAAGAAAATGATTGTCTGTAAACAAAGCTGTGATCGTCGATGCCGCACTCTTTATGGTTTGGTGCTAGGAGGTTGGCCTAAGCAAAAGTTATGACGCGCTATTTTCACTTTCTTTTGAGTCGAACTATTGGGGTATCTGCGTCAATAAAAGTCAAAACTGGATTGTGCTCCACAAACTAAGATTGTCATCTTGAATAAGGTATTAAATGCAGTATATTTCGCTTATTATAGTGAAAAATTCAAGCCTTAAAGCGCTAACTAAATGAAACGGATTTTCTCAATCGGAAAAAAGGATCAAAGCTTTCAATGGCAATTTTAAAGTTTTTTTTCCAAAGAATATCTCACATACAATAGCGGACAGCTGTTATCAAAGATCAGACTAGACTTTCTGTGCAGTGTGATCTTGATCGCAAAAAAAAGAAGAAAAAGAAAAAAAAAAACACACACACACACCCACACACACGCACACACCCACCCACACACACACACACACACACACCCCACACACAGAGCCTTATCTTGATCTACACTGTTGTTTTAAAAAAAAAAGTTGTGCAGTGTGCATGGCTGGGTACGGACAAGCCCCATAAGACAAAAGCACCACAGACAAAAGCCCCATAGGACAAACACGCCACAGACAAAAGCCCCATAGGACAAAAATGCCACAGACAAAAGCCCCATAGGACAAAAATGCCACAGACAAAAGCCACATAGGACAAAAACTTCATGCACTAAAAAAAAACGGACAAAAGCCCCATGATACTGAATAATGTGTAGCTTCTTACTGTTTGGCTTTTAACTGTATACGTGTATGAAAAAAAGGAGATAAAGTTTTAATAATTACCATGAATTTAATGTTGAGGATCATAAATCCTGTCCAGGGCCCAATATCTCAAACATAGGCCTCGGAAACTCCATTGGTCTATCAAGGGGTAACGAAATTTTCATTATCGGACACTGTTACTATAAATAGCACGTTGGGGGATTCCCTCTGTATCGTATATAGGAAGGCAAGGTGTGCAACGAAATCGAAGAAAATTTGACCCCCGTCCCCTTTCAGAGATAAGATTTAAACGAAAACGGATAAATGAACCTAGTTACCGGTGCAGATGGGTTCATTAATAATATTTCTTTTCTGTACCCTGACCTTCGAAAGTTCCAAACGGCTCTTGCCATCAAGCAATAGCTCTCATCTCAAAAAAATTAAAAAAGCTTCCATATTTTCCGGATCGCCATGCCCTGACGTCACACGTTTTGTAATCCTGCAGCGAATAAGAATTAAATTCTTTTTTCAAACATAGAATGAAAATTTTTTGTAGGTGTATTGATGAAATTATTGAATTAACATTTCGTCTGATATAATGCATCCTTTCATCTAATCCAGTCTCACGATTTTCATCTCCCATTTCGCATGTTTTCAAATGCGTTTTTACCGTTCATCGGTCAAAAGCTTTGGCGCGTCTTTTGATAGCAAATTCCGTGAGTTATAACGAATTGTCCCTCTTAAGCATTTTGCCGTCTCTCTCAAAGCATCGCAACTTAAGGGCCGATCGTAAACCCGACCTTAAACTAGGACCACTCCGAAGCTACCCTAACGTAATCGTAGGCTGTTTTCAGCAATGCACAAAACGTGGTGTTGTGGTTTATTTTTCAAAATGACATTATTTTTACAAGTGAACAGACCCCACAGAAGAAACAATATAGCTCGGCGCGTTTTAGGGACAGAATGAATCCCTTGGATTACATGGATGACATGGAATTAATTAGAAAATACCCCCTCGACCGAGGATCAATTGTTACCCTCTGCAAGGTTCTTCGGGGAGAGCTTCAAAGAACAAGAGGGCCATTGTCATCTAGGGTTGATAAAACTAAAGAGATCCTAGTTGTGATGATGTAAAACACGCCATTGTAAGTGACCTCCTTTTTAACTGACTTTTCCAACTTTGATGGAGATATTATCAAGACAAACATTTAGGTTGGTTGGTTTTATGACGTTTAACGTCGTTTTCAACATTATTTCAGTTATATCGCGGCGGCTAGTGCACCTATCCACGCGTTCCTGGAGTTTCTTTTACCAGTACTCAGCACAATACTCTTTCCAAGCCACTGGCTGCTTTTCCACATGACCGTCGTCGAAACAATGCTCAGCGGTGAGAGAGGAATGAATCCTGTTGCAACGACTATCATCAGTCTTCAGAGAGAAATTGATCGAGCCGGGGTTCGAACCTGCGACAAACATTTTGACAATGTTTCATGAATATCAGACTGAAAATGTAGCCTCTAGGCTGTACACAAGGTTTTTTTAAGATTTTGCCCATGGACCATCTTCTTGATCTATTGTGACAAAATTTTAAATTTGTCTGAGATATCATCAAGATAAACATTTTGACGATGTTTCATGAGTGTTAGACTGAAAATTTAGCCTCTAGACTGAGATTTAGCCCAGTGACCAACTGTATTGACCAAATTTCTAACTTGCCCGAGATAGCATCAGAACAACCATTTTGACAATATTTCACGTTGTTTCACATGTTTCACAATGTTTCTTATCCGAGATATTATCAAGGCAAAAATTCTGACTTAGTTTCATGAGTATCTAGTTGAAAATGTGGCCTATAGAGTGCACACAAGGTTTTTGTAAGGTTCGGCCCGGTGACCTACTTTTTGACCCAGCGTAACCCAATTTCAATCTTGTCAGAGACACAATCATGACAAACATTCTGACAACAAAATTCCAGCCAGATACTCACGAAACTGGGTCAGAATGTTTGTTTTGATGATATCTCTGTCAAGATTGAAATTGGGTCATGTTCAGTCAAAAAGTAGGTAACTGGGCCAAATCTAAGACAAACCTTGTGTGCACTCTATAGGCCACATTTTCAGCACAATTCTCATTAAACTTGGTCAGAAAGTTTGTCATCAGAATGTTTGTCATGATTGTATCTCCGACAAGATTGAAATTGGGTTACGTTGGGTCAAAAAGTAGGTCACTGGGCCGAATCTTACAAAAACTTTGTGTACACTGTATAGGCCACATATTTAACTAGATACTCATGAACCTAAGTCAGAATTTTTGCCTTGATAATATCTCGGATAACACTGAAATTGGGTCATGTCGGGTAAAAGTAGGTCCCTGGGCCAAATCCTAGGAAAAACCTTGTGTGCACCCTATAGGCCACATTTTTAGTTTGATACTTATGAAACTTGGTCAGAATATTGGTCTTGATGATGATTAATTCTGTCACTAAAAGGCGCCAAGCTATATTGTTTCTTCTGTGATGTCTGTTCACGTGTAAAATAATGCCATTTTGAAAAATAAACAACAATACCACGTTTCTGAAAAAAGCCTACGATTACTGAAAAAAGCCTACGATTACGTTAAGGTAGCTTCGGAGTGGTCGTATTTTAAGGTCGGGTTTACGATCGGCCCTTAAGTTGCGATTTTTGGGAGAGACTGCAAAATGCTTAAGAGGGACTTAAGGTCGGTTAACGATGATCGTAGCTTTTAAAGTGCTTTGAGATATCGGGCCCTGTGATCATAAGATACTGTCAAAAATGAAAAGTTTATTAGGTAATAGATCTTGACTAGAAGGTCTACAAATATGCTCATTTACTGCCGTTGATTTGTGATTGACCCTACCGAATACATTTGATCAATGCTCTGTAAAGGGGCTCAATGCATCTGCAAAATGTATCGATCCATGTCAGCCTACGCAGTTCGCACAGACTGACATGGGTCGAAACATTTTGCTATATGTAAAATTTCTTTATGTCCAAGGACCACACTATCCCATGATTCAGTTTTTAGTTAGACAAAATGGATTTTAAGGATCCATAATTGTGTGATGACTTGCTCGGTATCATGCATGACGGAGATGCATTAAACCTTTTTTACAGTGCATGGCTCATGTAGTTGAAAACATCCTGGTAAAACAGGAATAAACACCAACAACTACAGCAACAACAACAACAAAATAGGTGTAGTCCATTTGGTTGGTATGAATACTAACATGTGGCTCAAAATCGTCTATCTCAAATTTGTTTTTGTAAATTTCTTTGTACCTACCTGATTGTTGCACAGAAACCACGAGAGAAAAAAAAAAAAATACTTTAAGAATTTAAAATTTATTTTTATGATTGTTTCTATTTAATTTAATATTAATTTTGACATTAGAAAACGGTAGAGTGAGAGAGAGTCCAACAAATAGAACAGCATACTTTCTAATGGTCACCTTGAAAACATTTACATGTGAGGCCAAGCATATTGAAAAACTAGGTTTACAACTTATCCTTACACAGATACATTTTCGATTTTTTTAAAATGCAGACACTTTCAAGTAACAATCCCAGAAAAACAGTTATTGGCCTTCTTGATTTTCTTTTGGAAATAATATTATATACGACCGGGAATACATCAGTATATAAGTGCTTTTTTAGTACAATTGCACTCTTGTAAAATGTCATAAGCTCGCCCCCGCTCCATACAAAAAGAAGAAAGTTCTAGCGTTTCGGTTATCGGTTATTCACCAACCATTATATTACTGTTTACCAAACGAAGAAAAAATAAACTTGCCCAAATTAAAGCATTTTTAGACGACAATTTAAAAGTTACTTAAAACCTGAAATACGTGCATCTATTTTATCGCGTAGAAAACATTGATGGGAGAGAAGAAAATGGTAACGTGGGGAAAGGAGGACTATTTTCTCCTTTCCCCACATTGTTTTCAAGAGGTGCATCTTTAGGGTCGTTAAAATCCGAGTTTGTTTGCGAATGTTTAATAACACTTTTTTTGTCGAAATCTAGTTGGTTGTATAGCTGTATGGTGTTTAATGCCATTTTCAACATTATTTCAGTTATATCGCAGCGGCCAGTGCACCTATCCATGCTTTCCTGGAGTCTCTTTTACCAGTACTCCGCACAATTTTCTTCCCAAGCCACTGGCTGCTTTCCCACATAACCATCGTCGAAACAATGATCAGCGGTGGGAGAAGAACGAAATCTAGATTTAGAAATAACGTAGTTTCTGATTAGTGAAACCATTTGGTTTGTGAAATTCCATTACTTTCAACATAAAAAAAAAAAAAAAGAAATGAGCTCGTTTTTATAATTATCCTAAACTGGATTCTTCTAATGCTAAATTCGAAGAATAAGTATCTTATTAGTTTCAAAAAGAAAAGCGTCTTTCCTTGAAATTTAACATTAAAACGGTACTTGGAACCTGTGATAAACACTACCAAAAGTGACTAAACTAGGCACCGTATTCATAAACCTCTCTGGATTCATTCTCAGTCTAATTTGCAAGTTGATTTGAAAGAAACTTGGTTTCTGATTGGCTAAACCAAATCAGCCTTGCCCTGTAAACTGAGGGGTTTAATGCATCTGCAAAAAGTATCGACCCGTGTGGGGACTCCGCAGGCTGACATAGTTCGAAACTTTTTGCTATTGGTAAATTCATTGCATGTCCAAGGACCAGTCTACCTCTGGATTCAGCCGGTTTTTAGACAATATGGATTTTAGGGATCCATAACTATGTGATGGCTTACTTGGTAAAGTGCATCACAGAAATGCATCAACCTTCCCCCCCCCCCTTTTGCCGGAACGTGGCTCGAATGGTTTGATGTAGAATAAGTCAAAGTCTAGAATCAGTCCAACAATTCACTCAGAATGGTTAGTAAATACGTGCTCTTGAGTCGTTCTCATCAACCTTTCTAGATTCATTTAGCCATGTGCAATCCATCTCCGTGATGAATTTTTTATACCACACAAGTCATCACATAATAATGGATCCATAAAATCCATTTTGTCTAAAAACAGAGAGAGAGAGAGAGAGAGAGAGAGAGAGAGAGGTAGGTCATGTTGTACATATCATGTAATTTTCACTGTGTACACTTGTACTCGTCTAATGAAATATCAGTCCTGTTCTGTTCTATTTTGTCTAAACAGTGATATATCCTACAAGAATCACGAAATCATTTTTCGTAGAAACTGTTTTGAGGGTACTGCGCTATAGTAAGGGTGGAGTAGTGCTGTAATAGTAAAACATTAGAGTACAAATCCAGACGTCGTAGGTTCGATCCCCAACCTTAGCATAGATGTTTCAGAGCCATTTAATGTTTCCCACAGAACCATCGAGTCCAGTGGTAAGATACGGGATGACATCCTCGTGTGTATTGGTGCTTTGCAACGGGCACTTAACTCTTTACGACAAAATTTTTATACCGATCCAAATTGCAAGTAATTGCAGACGACAAAATTAAATTAAGTTCAAATGGTGGAATTTGCTTTTGAAAATGTAGAAAACATTTTGGAAAAAAAAGATGCTGGTTATAAGCATTTTTTTCCTTTTCTCAATTTTTTTTCAAAAGGCTTCACTCTCAGGGTCGATAAATCTCAGTATTGAGTGCTATAGGGTTAAAAGGCACAGGACTTCTATTTAGCAAAAGCTAAGGTCTTGTACTCGAACTTTCTTGTGTCCGTTTCTTTCCCTCTAACGGTTCATACCTCAACCACTTTACAATTTCACCTTCACCTTTGTAATATGGCCAGAAACAACAACAACAACAACAAAGACAGCGATGCGAAATATACTTTTATTGACTTCTAGATAAAAACAAATTGATAAACAATTAACCATGTTTATGCAGGCTTTGTTATATCTCATCATGTTCTACTTGTATGTTTCCAGCCCTCGACCCCTGCTCCTCAAAATAACCCCATTTTAACCCTTAAGCTGCTTGACTCAAGGACCTTTTTGCGGACATTGTAGGTCAAGATCAGACTGCACAGAACATGCAGTCTGATCTTAGATCTGCTTTGTCCGTAATGAGATATTACCCCAACCCCACCCCCACCCCTAAATAATTTTGAAATAACATTTGGGTTTTTACTATCGATTTGAAAGTTTCATTTTTGTCATTTAGCAGGTTAAGGCTTAACTCGTTACCTGTACCTCCCGAAATAATGTTTTCGAAGCATCCCTGTAAAATAGGATTACTCTACACAAATCAAAGTTTCATACACGCAGTTGAATACACGTGAAAACAGTGTGACAAAAGGAGAAATTGCTCGTAACAACAAATGTTGCCTTTTACCGTAATATCTTCAAAAGCAGTATGCAGGGAAAATAGTTTTCTGTAGAGGTAATGTGTAAAAACAATGTTATTCTTTGACCGTGGGCCCAAAACAAAAGAATCGCCATAAGTCGTGTATCTTTAAAATCAGTTCATGAAACTTTAACATTACTTCCAAAATTTTCTGTTAAGTCGTGTTGCAATGTCAACATAAAACACTTGATAAGAAGACCACATCGGTTTCACGTATTGACGTATGATGCTTCTGCGTCACCTTTAAAAAAAAAAAAAAAAACAACTACATGCTGAATATAACATAATTCTTAACTTGGCTTAAAGTCATTATAAATGCTTAACAACAACAACAACAAAAAAATGAAAATAATAATGAAATAAACAACATATGAGCTTGGGCTATAACTGAATTACAAATAAGCTTTTTAATAATGTTTCAACCGAGCAAAGTATTTAAAAGATTTTAGTTTAGTTCCTCAAGTAGAAAGTTCATAAATAAATTTGAGATGGCATATTTGATTGGCAGTCTTTTTCCCTCCATTCGTAATAATATTTTATATAAATACTCATGCTGCATGTAATTGATTATTTATTATTGACAATTGTGCATGTAAGATCTTTCAAAATTCTATACTCATACAATATATACATATATTTTTTCTAACATAACCCCGTCGTCATTTTTGGATACAAGATTAACTCATGATATACTGAAGGTAACAGAAAGAGCAGCTGAGGACAGTGTAGATCAAGATCAGAGAGCTCTTGACATCTGATAGATGATCTACAATATCTATCATTTACCGGTATTATGAGATACTCTGGGGTCCTAGATTTGCAATATCTCGCGCTACAAACGTTTATGTTGGTAATTTCATAGCAGCGTAAGCGTACAGGAGTCATATGTTGCAAATTTTGTGACTTTAGAATCGAAGTTAGGATAATTTCGTCAAAAATACATTTCAAACACAGCTCTTTTAAAAAAAACCAACTACCTTGACAATATTGAGACGTTAACTCTATACCACAGCAGTATTTTCTCCCTTCTCCTTCAGGTTTTCTACACTTTTACAGATAACATCATTTCTGCGACATTTAATTTGTAGTCTGCAAATGCTTTTAATTTCGACAAATTTATCTTTAGGTAAAGAGTGTTTTACGACTAATGGGTAGGAACACTTTTAAAAACGCTGTGGGCAAGAAGAAAATGTCAGTATCTATCCTTTTCTCTTTCTTTCTTACAGTGTTTCCTATCGTTTCAGAGACAAATCCCATCGTTTCAGCAATATTTAATTTGTGATCTGCAAACGCTTTCAATTTGGACACGTGTATATTTTGTCGTCTAGTACAGAGATAGTCTAAAAATTGTGAAGGTAACATGGTGAAAAGCTTAATTTTAGCAAGCCCTCCATTTCTCAACCTGTTTTTCTAACAATCCATTGCACAGACATCGAAATGTGTCCCCCGTGGCCGTATACACCAACAATAACGTATTTCATGCTTAATTTTATTGTGTGAGGAGTTATCTAAATTTCAGAGTAACGTAATTTCTGACAGGCTCAGGCAAACGCCCAGTTAAGTGAATCAGAAATTATGTCAATCAGAAGTTGTGTTATTAACCTTAATCCGCTAAATAGATGAAACGAAAATTTCGATTCAATTTGAAAAAAACCAAATGCTGCGATTTCAAAGTTGACTTCACCCGAAAAATATACCGCATTGAACAGCGTAGATCCAAGATTATAGAATACACATTTTGTGCAGTCTGATCTTGATCTACAGTGTCCGCAAAAGCGAACCGAGTCGCGCTTAGCAACCTAACGGTTAAGAAGGGAATGCATTATGGTTGTTGAATACGGACCCACATTGTTAAGATCTCATCAAAAGTTGATGCACTGATTAAAGAAGAAACAAGCTACCAGGCATACACAGTTTTTCAAGTATACAAATCGATTCCTCAACACATATAATTTACTTAGAGCACTAGTACGAACGAATACAGACAAACACAAAATTGGCCATTGTTAAAGTCTGAAGTATTTGTATCCCCCATGTTCTTTATCCGTGTTGCGATGTGGTAGAATGCATGGAGTGGTAAGCACCAAACCGCATCGCTGGAAAAGCCAGCTTACTAACAAGGTAAAATAAGAGACGCCAATTTATAGGCTACTACACGTGGCTGCATCGTAACTCTTCACCAAACCATATCGTGTTTTTATGACCAAATAGAAAGAGTCCGTGGAAAACATCATGGGTAAAGGAGAAAATGCTGGTAACTAGCATTTTCTTCTTTTCCAATAATGTTTCTATTCTTTCATAGCCAACTCGTATCATTTAAGCAGCATTTATTTCGAATCTACAAACACATTCGTTCTGTACTAGTCCATATTCTTGACGTCTCGCAAAGAGTCAGCCTCAGTTCTGTATGTCTCTTGGTGAAAACTGTTGGAAGAATATTATGAGGATGTACTGCTTGCCGCAGCTATCTCCCCTTGATCCATTTTGTCATTGTCGGTTCCTAGGTTAGTCTCTCGGTTTACATTCCATTCTTTGCCATGGTAACTTTCGTAGCCGAAATCTCGTTTTCATAAATATCCAGGATATAATAGAATGATGGTTCAACCGATCACAGTTGGTGTTTCATTCAGTGTTTGAAACCTCTTCAGCTATAACGTCAAGTCCATAACTTGTTTCTTAATTATTTCAAACAATCCCGAGTTAAAAGCCCCGAGGAAAAAGGCGTATGAACACATTCTGGGGTAGGGAGAAATGCTGGTTGTCAGCATTTTCTCGTTTTCTCATTTCTACCACTTTAAGTGTAAAGCTTGTCATTTGATTCAACTTAAATTGTCGTCTGCAAATGCTATCAATGAGGCCGAACGCGCTTTCGGAAGTTATAATGTCTGCAATCACTCGTTGAAAGATCCGCGATAGGGTTATTGCGGGACCAACGAACTACTTTTCAGAACGAGGTTTTATCAGCCTTATTGCTCCACGGCACACATATCAGATGTACACAATGTAACCGAGGTACAGTAGTGAGTAGGTAACTGACGATAGTCTGTTATTAGCACTTATTCCGTCTTTACCCGACTACAAAATTTTAGACTTGTCCAACGTCAAAGCATTTGCAGACGAAAGATAAGTGACGGCTCAAATGAGGTTATTTATTCTTGCAAGAGTAGCAAACGTTGTGGAAAAATGAGAAAATGCTGGCTTACAGCATTGTCTCGTTTTTCGACAATTTTTACGAAAGTCTTCTTCCTCACTCCTGCTAGAACTCGGGATTGTGTTGTAAAGAGTTAGATTAACGAGTTATACAGGTGTAGGAGTACTTCATATTATTATATACACCAGCTTGCAAACCCGACTGACTAGAGGTGATTGTTCTGCTGCGCAATAATATCTTAGCGCATGCGTAGTGTCTCCATATGGCGAATCGCGCATGTCCATGGATACCCATCGAAAAAGATCATTTATCACAGTCAAAAATGTAAGAAGGAAAAACAGAAATAATAATAAGCGGAGATACTGGCTAGAAATTATGATCAACTATACGTAGAATCTGCAGGACCAGTTTGAATTCTCTTCTGTTTATTACTCGATCACCTGAAAGTAAAAGAAAACAAGTTAAAAACTACTGTAACAAATACGACTGGTTGTGTCCCTGCTCTAACGAGCTTTTGAAAACATCGTAGGAAACTAGTACTGTCACAGGCTGACCAATGCCTTCCCCTAGCGATTGCCCTGTCACTGGACCCCTAAATCGTTCAAAGGGCCATAACTACAGTAATAGTACACCAATCACCATAAAAATAAATGCAGATGCACAAATTGCTGTAGTAGCAATACTACAATTCAAATTTCAGCCAAAAATAGTTAAATATTGTAGAAGAAGACACAAAATTTTACTTGAAATTTGAAAGTAACACTCCTTCTGATTAGTTGTGTTACTTTGAAATTCGGCAAATCTTGGAAAATTAAAACAAAGAACTTGCTTAAGAATGGTTGGTGAATAAGGACCCTGACTTTTCATATACCCCCTGACACATATATATACACGAACATTTCATGGGAGGGGTTTGGAGTAAATAATCTAATAAGAAAGTTATCCCCCGAAAATATTTTGCATGAGTCAACACTGAGCACATCCCTATAAATGATAGGTAATTGATATAAATTAACGCTCAATAGATAAGACCAGCGTTCGAGCAATTTCTCTTCTGATGGCTATAAATACAATACGCTGAAGCCCAGAAGCCGAGCCCCAATAGCTCAGTCGGTAGCGTGCAGTACTTGAGAACAGGAGATCGTGGGTTCGATCCCCGGCTCGGCCAATTTCCTTCCGAGGATTGATGATAGTCATTGCGACAGTATTCATTCTTCTCCCACCGCTGACCGTCGTTTCGACGATGGTTATGTGGGAAAGTAGCCAGTGGCTTGGAAAGAATATTGTGCAGAGTACTGGTAAAAGAGACTCCAGGAAAGCATGGATAGGTGCACTGGCCGCCGCGATATAACTGAAATAATGTTGAAAACGGCGTTAAACACCATACAATCAATCAATCAATCATGAAACCCAGAAATATTTTTTACCTCATAACCTCCCTTTTTTTCAGTGTAATAGACTATACCTATCATGATTTTTTTTTTTTACCTTACACATGTTTGATATCATATTAGTGTGACGTCATTTTTGACGTCATTTTGTACGTTTTCATAGAAGTGAATATAGGGTTAATTCACGTTTTTGAGGTCGTTAACATTCGCAGAGGCCTGAAAAATGCTTTAACGCCCGAGTGCGAAACACGAGTTAACGAATGTTAACGACCGAAAAAAAACGTGAATTAATGCTATTATTGCATAAAGTAAAGGTATTTTAGTAATAATTTGCAAAGATAGCAAAAATATTTCCATAGAAATACAAATAAGCGAACTTCAAATGTACTGTACCTAAATGGGTCAAAACCGGAAGTCGGCGAAGAAGTTTTTGTTACGAGCAGTGAAGGGCCGTTAGTCCTGTTGCCAGTTTTGATTCTCTCGGTGTAAATTTACTTCTAATGATTTTTAATACAAAGTGGACTTATGTGGGATAAACTTGCACACGTTTGGACGATTACAACTGAGATGAATGAGTGGATATGAATTTCTGTAACTGAAAGACGTCAGAGGCATCGATCTACACCAAGCGAGGGAATTACCGATCACGTTAAAAAGTGGATGGGATGTAGCTGGTTTAGAGTACATTTCACGAGTGATTTTTTGTTCAGATCTCGATTAAACTGAGATCCTGTGCAAAATTTTGTTTGTGGTGTACTAATATCATCAAAGATAAGCCATGAAAAGGGTCTAATATGGTACAAATTCCTACAGTTCGATGGTCGGAGTCTAGGGAAAATCTGACAAGAACAAACGTTGTTTACAAGGTAGGCCCGAATCGAGGATATTGATAGTACAAAGCCGGGCGTTAACGGCGCGTGAATTTACTGATTAATACACGTTTTCTCCCGTTAACGCCCGGTTTTTACCCGTTAATACATGCTTATAACGGCCCGAAAAGGCACATTTTATGCAATAATGAGTTTTATGGATATTACCGAGGGTGCATCTTCGTTTGGGTTACAATTTTATTTGACTCGTCAAGGAAAAATGTTATTAAGCTCGCCAAAGGCCCGCTTAATAACATTGCCCTAGAATCGTTTAATAAAAAAATATCTCTAACACCAACTCATGTCAGATCCTTTATATCTTATAGGCGTGATGAACTTAGCGGGCAGTATAGATTCAACATAAGACTGGTCAATGCCGTCGGCATGTTTTTGCTTGTGGAGCTGAAAGGGATAAAAAGGGTCTGTTGACAGATTCCAACATGCTGTCAACCTAGAACGGAGTCAATACACCTACACATGTCATTTACAATGTAAACTTTAATGTGACTGGCATAAAACCCACGATTTCAAACAAAGGGAAACAGGTTGAACAGTATTTGAATGCCTTTGTACAACAGTTTCCATTCAGTTTTGTTACATAGTGCTATATTAGGCTTCTCTGTCATACTATCTTAATAGGCAAATAAAATTTCCTTGTACTACGCGAGAGTTCGTAATGTCACATCAAAATTTACTAGGCACAATACATAGATTTTTTTCCTATGTAATTTTGCCTTTCAAAGATGACAAAGACTTTGTGCTTTTGAACATAACTTCATCGTGTAAATGAATCTCTGAAAATCTTAACACCTAGGATCATATCTTCCATCTGAACTCTTTTAGCGCTAAACATTTTAACTCGACCGCTTTCGGCAACCGAAAAAACAATTCACTGACACTCAGAAAGGCTTATGTCTTATAGGATTAACTAAACAAGCTGAGGGTATAGATCCAAGATAGGATTGTACATTATCTTCTGTCTGATCTTTATCAATGCCGTCCGTAAACGCGTCTGTGCTTGCTTATGGTCCTGACAGGGTTGACTAGATTGTTACAAAATGTGAAACCGCACATAATCCAAATACCAGCGTTATCTTTCAACTGTTTTAAATTAGGTTATGCGGAGACCAATTTCTAAAGTATTTCCCGCTTGATAAAGAACTTAAATTCATTAGATTCCACAGACGGTTTTCGGCGTAGCTGAATACGCTAGCTTTCGACCTACCTCTTGGTACTGATATACACAAATGAATAGATACATGTAGTAATTTGCTATTGGTTAAAAATGTCGACAGGTATATTCTTCGGGCCCCTGTGGGGCCTATTTGCTGGTACACTTAGGGCAATTATGTACAAGCTTTGCTACCGCAAATCGATACCCCAGGTCGCTTATTCACTCTTCCTTTTCCAACGATGATTTGGATTAACATCTCAATTAAAACAATATATCTAACTGAAAATTTTACTTTTCAACAACATGCAAAACATTGAAGAAAAAGGGACAAGTGCCGGAGAATTTACTTCTCATTATTTATCTTCATATACCACAAAGGAGTTCCAATATTCGTACTCTAGTGCCTCTAACGCCGTGTCCGTCTCTTTTTGAATATATTTCTTGTCTTGCTTTTGTACTGCAGCTGACCACTTTCGTTAAGAAAACGTGAAGAGAGATTGCTTGCATCAAGCAAATTTAGCTTTGCCATTGCCAGGTTTTTCAAAATATTTCTGCACTTTTTTTTTTATAAATCCTCTGTTAATCCTTTATCAAAAAACCCTGTTTTTGAACGACTACCGTGTTTGAACGACCCTGTGGCATAAAGCTTTTGAAAACATCGTGGGAAAAGAAAAAAAATGCTGGTAAACAGCATTTTCTCCTTTTCCCACAATGTTTTCTATCCTTTCAAAGGCATATCTCTTTATTTTAGCCATATGTAATATGTCGTCTGTGCATGCCTTCAATATGGACGAGTCTAAAATTTTGTTGTCTTGTAAAAAGTTAACAGGGTGATTTTATAAGCCTACTGTTTCAAATTTACGACCTAAGGTGTCAATAAAAACACGTAAATTAATTTTCAAGAACAGTTACAGTGATCAGGAGTCTCGTCAATTTTTTTTATCTATCAATCAGACAAAGTGATACATTCTTTACCAAACGACAACATTTTAGAACCGCCACAATTCAATCATTTGTGGACGACAAATTTGATATGCTAAAATGATGAAATTTGTGTTTGAATGAATACATCTTTTTCGGAATAGAAGCCGAAGCCTTTTCCTAACATTATTTCTTAAATGTTCTCAAAATCTTTCCTAATCAGACTCGTAATAAAACACAGGTTAGTGAAGAGGTTTAAATCTGTAACAGATGACAAAACTTTAGACTTGAGCAAGCGGAGAGCATTTAACGATGGCAAATTAAATATGCTTAAATAATGGGACTAATAATGCAAACCTAAGGAAACTGGAGCCAATGCTGGTTATTATCATTCTCTTGTATTCCCAATAATGTTTTCAAAAAGCCATTTTCCTCAGGTTCGGCTAAACTTGGGAGTGTGTGGTAAATGGTTAACTGTTGAGACAAATAAATTGTATGATCATTCGATAAAAAGGGGACAAATTGATCTAAAGATTTGATGGCATTTTGCGCTCCTTTCAAGAGTGTTTAAGCCAAAAGCTAGCCTGGGTTCCAGTGTGGTGATTTTTTTCCTTTTATTCGTATGTTACTTTGTCAAACATGTCAAGGTAAAGTCCGAATATATAAAAAAGACAAAAAATAGAACCAATGCTAGTCAAAATTTATTGGCAAATCAGATAACAGTCTAGGAATTTGGATTAAAAGTTAACTAGCAGTGAAAGTTTAGTGTTTTTTCTTGAAAAAGACCTCTGGCCGAAATATTGAATAAGAACTGACATGAAAATATGTAACTAGGAATAGTTTGTGACTACGTCTCTGTAATCTGTGATAATGCCTAATGGAGAAGTTTCATTGATTGTCAATGCCATTTATTCTCGATCACATCTTCATTTGCCCCACTAATAATGCGCCTTAAATGTGCCTTTAGTGTATATAAATCATCAAGTAAAAGGTCAGTACAAATCTAATACAGAACCTTTTTTGCATAAATGATGATGAGTCTATCTGAAATCCCCCCCCGCAAAAAAAAGTACAACGGAAGTAGATAGCCAGAATAATAGGATTTTGGGGGGACATAAGATTTGACATTACCTGGTGATTAACACTTAGGCTGCTCGACTCGAGGACCTTTTGGGGACAGTGTAGATCAAGATCAGACTGCACAGAACGTGAAGCCTGATCTTGAATCTACACTATCCGACAAGACGATATCTTTCCCTAAAGATACACTTGAAATAGCGTAATTTGGATTTCACTTACTTAGCAGGTCAATACGAGATGGATAAAAAAGACAAGCATGTACCAAACGATCCCGTCTTTTTACGACGCCGAAGAAGGAGTTTAGAAACACCGAGGAACATTTTTCCTATAATGTTTTATCTGTTTCAAGACAAGTGCCTTCATTTGAGTCACATCTAATTTGTTGTTTGGAAGTGCTTTCAGTACGGACAAAATCTAAAATCTATTTTATTGTACAGCAACTTGAGCTACAAAGTATGCGAAAGCATCAAAAGTTTCAAAAGGCAATGCTTACTTCTGTTGTACACAGAAAACGTGTCAAACTGTAACCTACTCGATAATCTCTTTAATGTGACAACAAAATGTCAGACCTGTCCATATTTAAAGCACTTGCAGATCACAAATTTAAAGTTTTTTGTCTTTGAGAGAACAAAAACTTGTGGAAAAAATGGAGAAATGTGGGTTATCAACATGTTCTCCTTTTTTTTCCAGGATGTGTATGAAATCCATTTCCTTTCCGGCCGTACAAACGAAAGATCGTTTGGTAAAGAGCTTAAGTTATCAATGAAGACACTTACCGTCCAAGTCAAAAAGTTTGAACATTCTATCAACAAATATTTGGTCGTTTTTATGCTTATTGGCATGCCTTGTCATCATCGCCGAAAATGCATTCAATCCTCGTTTATGCAATGAGTGTTTTTCTTCGTGATCTGAAAGAATGATAAAAAAAAAAATGATAAGTCTAAGTCAACTATATTTATTGACTGGACTAAAACCCCAGGCACACTAAGTCAACTATATATACCGACTGGACTAAAACCCCAGACACACTAAGTCAATTATATATACTGACTGGACTAAAACCCCAGACACACTAAGTCAACTATATATACCGACTGGACTAAAACCCCAGACACACTAAGTCAACTATATATACTGACTGGACTAAAACCCCAGACACACTAAGTCAAGTTCTCAGTGCCTTACTTTGAGACCAGGGTCCGTATTTACCGACCATTCTAAAGAAGATTCTTGGTCTTATTCTTAAGAAATTTCTAAATTTCAAAGTAAAAAACGTCTTCTTGGCTAAATCATTTGGTTTAGCCAATCAGAAGTTGTGTTACTTTCTAAAACTAACAAGACCAATGATTCAGCCATTAATGGTTGGTGAATTCCAGTCCGGTGGACTAAGATGTTGTACGACGTAGAAGGAGCTCATTAGAAACAGATAGTGTCGTGATGCTATCTTAATGATATTGGATGACTTGGGTGAATTTTGAACAATTCAGTAGACGTAGTAAGGACTCAATAAGGACCTGGCAACAACGCAATGAAGCGGTACCAATGAAACATGAACCTACATATAACATGGACTTCATTGACGCAGCACAAAGCTGGTATGAACAGGCAAGACTGTACTGTTCAATCAAGAAAACTTGCGAACAAATTAAAGCGCAGAGTGTGCGGACCTGAACTTATAGACCCAAATAACGCAGCAATGACGAGGTAAACGCATAGTAAGCGGTTGGTGCAATCTAAAAGATCTTAGAGAGAACGTAGTAAAAACACGCAAAGGACATAGTGCAAATCCCAAACTCACCAAGAAGTTATTTCGCCTAGTCATGAGTTATCTAAAGTTATTGTTTCACATCGTTTGAGAAGTACTAGGCACGGTTTCACAAGAAAGATTACATCTAGAAATCTAGACACATAAGTAGAAAAACTTCTGTTTGATTTAATTGAGTTAACCCATTACCTTTCCTGCCAAAGTTGGTTGACAGCTGTTAAAAGCTATTTTCGGAAAAGGAGCAATTGTTTGTTTAAACAATTCTCTCCTTTCTCAAAATGTTTGTCATTACTTTTCTTGTGGTGGTTCCGTTTTGTTATACCTTTACTTAGACGTGGCTTGTCTAAACTTGCCTTCACTATCATAGTGTTACTGATTTAACTAAAATGCCAAAGATATAATAAAGATTTAGACAAACGTGGAAGAAAAGCCAGGCAACTCCTTAACTCTTTGTAAACAGCGAGTTTTGTCTTCTTGTTTATGGACATTGTTCATTTTGGAAACTGTTATCAAACAATGGTTGTTATGTGTGGGCCTCTTATTTGAGATAAGCAATAAAGTTGTTAGGTGCTATTGATATAAAAACCACAAGGAAACCTGGTATCTTCACTGATTGACACTTACTTTTCGGAGAATGAAATCTAGTCCATTGAACTTTTAGGAAAAAGAGTGCGTGAGAGCGCTAAAGATCTCGTATTGGTGACTAATCCCTCTTACAATGATTTATCATTCCCGCTAGACGCTGTTCTCTGGCTGTAACATTTCTAATCACGATCTTCTTATAAATTGTAACAGAATCACCAACGCCTATTATCGTAAACCGTCATATGTTTTATTATTGGCAATATTACTTTTCATCTTGATTGCCAAACCAATAACAATGATCTCCAATGGTTTCCGCCCAGCGGTGGTAAGTCAGAAAAGTCGCGTTTATATATATTTATCTATCACTTAGTCGTGGGTGAAAATTAGAACGAGATTTAGGCATACTTTTGGTTGTTATCTAACAGTAATTAGATGGCTCTCGACATGTACCATGTAGTGTTAGTAGATCTGGTTCTGATCATACAAGAAGGTCCGCTTTGAAAACCTCAGCACGTTGTCTATCAAAGTATGGATGTTTTGCGTTACTCGTTACTCTGTGTATCGAAAGAATCCTCCTTTCTATGATCGATCCAGAAAAGTTTGAAAAGTCTGCAAGTATTTCTATCCTAAATGAACTAAAAAAGGTTGCTATTGCTATTGTTGAAAATCAAGAATTAATTACAAGAATAGAAAAAAGCCTGACTCTGTCTGACACTGTGTGTGTCTCTCTCTCTCTTTCTCGCTCTCATATTTCTTACATTTCATTTGATTAAGAATGTAAGTTAGCCGGTTAAACAAATTGTATTTACGCTTTACCACATAATTCTGTGTTTCAACGACCCTAAGGAAAGAAATGCTTTTGAAAACATTATGGGAAAAAGATAAAATGCTGCTAACCAGCATTTTCTCCTTTTCCCTCAATGTTCTATCCTTCTATGAACGAATCCAATCTTTTCAATCACATTTAAAATGAACTCTGCAAATGTTTTCAACTTGGACTCGTCTAAAATTTTGTCGGTTGGTTAAGAGTTAAACAGATAATAAAACATCCCGATTGTTGAATTACAAGATCAGTCAAGCGTAACAGCAGCATGTGTAAGGCTGTTTTTTCCTCACTGTGCGGATCACAGGCTTCCGATCAGGATCTATACTTATATATATATCAATATTTTCAAATAGCATCACGGAGGTCGTGACATATAGAAGTTACAACGACGTAAAGGTTAAGATCTATGCACATGACCTTTTCCAGACCATTAAGCCTTAAGCCTTGGTCACACCGAGCTAACGGACGAGTAACGGATAAAAAATCATTTCATCCGTTCGTGTCCGTTCGTATCCGTTTTATGTTCGTTTCTTATCCGGTGAATCCGCTACTTGTCCGGCGATGTCCGGCGATGTCCGTTCCGTCCGGTGGGAAGTTTTGAGCATGTTCAAAACTTTCCACCGGACAAAACGGACAGAGACATGCAAATGATAGACTTTGGATGCATCTGACAATTTATACCCTCGGCATGTCACGTGACCGGTACGTTCCTCGTACGTTGGTGTTCGGTACATTTCCGTTCATCGTACGTTTTGTCCGGTTCTCATGCGTTGCACTTCCGTTTTATCCGGTACAAGTCCCTTACTTGTACGGTGATATCCGTTAATAGACCGTTTATTATCCTGTACATACCCGTTAAACGTGCGTTTTTTTCCGTTACATGTGCGGTACTCGTGCGGTCATTGTGTGGCTTCCTCGCTCCACACACCGATCGCGTGAGCCTCGAGCGGCAGAGGAGATGAATTTTGTCACCGGATAACCAAATTCTGCATGTTTTTGTCCGTTTCCCCCCCCCCCCCCGTTACATATCCGTTAGCCGGTCTGACCAAGCCTTTAGGCTGCTAAGCGCAACCTTTTGCGGACAGCGTACATCAAGATCAGACTGCACAGAACGTGCAGTCTGATCTTGGATCTACACTGTCCGATAAGGAGATATCTTTCCCCCCATAAAAAGCTTTGAAATAGCTTAATTTGGGTTTTTAATATCGGCTTGAAAGTTTCATTTCACTTATGTAGGGGGATAAAGGTTAAAAGACAGGCTTAAAGAAAGACACCTTGTAGCACTCCTAAACTCCCCCGAGATTAACACCAAAATAGCTGTTAAAGATTTTTTACCATTGCCTTTCTTGTTGTTACCCTTTACCAAACAATCCAATGTTTAACATCATCCTAAGGAAAAACTGCTTTCGAAAACATTAACTCCTATCCTGTTAAATAAATCAAATAAAACTGTCAAGCCGATAGAAAAAAAAAACGAATAATGTTTTTCAAACTTATTTTTTAAAGAAAAATATCTCTTTAACGAACAGTGTAGTTACAAAATCAGACTGCACGTTCTGTGCTTTCTGATCTTGGATCTACACTGTCCGCTAAATGTCTATGAGTCGTGCTTAGCTGCTTTAGGGTTAAAAATCTGATAACTAAAACTGTTTTCTTTTCCTACCATGGACCCTTCTCTTACAGAAAAAACATCGTTTGAGCCACATTTTATGTGCCGTAAGTTACTGGTTTTCTTATCGGTGTTATTATTATTATTGATATTATTATTATTATCATTATTATTATTATTATTGTTCAACTCTTTTCAAGGCAACGTTGTAAAAAAAGCAAAAAATAATCTGAAATATGTCTTCTTAATGTTTTGACGTTCACAAAATAAAGATATGATGATGATGATGATGACGATTGTTATAATTATCATTAAAAAGAGTATTAATGGCGTCATTTCTCACAGTGTTTCCAAATGTGATATACTGGAAGACGTACTTTTAAGGTAATGCATGAAGATGGTTGAAAAACATATTTCTTTGATATTACAGAGTGGCCTACATATATACCTTACAGCAGTACTTTTCACGCTGTGTTCCAAAGAAGGAGTAAAACAGTGTAGGGGAAAAAAGGGCGATTGTTTATAACCTTCAGTTGCTCCCTTTTCCGCAATTCTTTCAAAAGCAGTTAATTTTAAGGGCATCAAGTGCTGCAATACCAGCATTTTCTCCTTTCCCCTCAATGTTTTCGTATGACAAAAGCCTTCTTCTTTAAGAATCGTGCAAACATAGGATTGCTTGATTAAGGCCTAAAAGGACAAATGATACTAAACTAGAGTCTACATGTAGATTTTGAAAGCTGATTCTACATTATTTCAAACAAGAAAAAAGTTGTCTAAGTACTTTCTGATCACCCCTAACATTTGGAAAGAAGACTTAGGTATCGTTTTCCATGGAGGAGACGGATATTCACGAAATTCTTGGAAATATGATTTGTTGACGAAAAACGAGCTAGTCAATTTCGCATCTTTCACGGTATTTGACACGATTGGTATTTGCTTAACTGTTTATATAGCATTTGCTTCGATCCTAGGTGATGGTCTTAGTAGGAAACTGAAAAGCTGTGAAATCACCATAGTAATGTTGGTCGCATCGAAACTATTAGCCATGTTCTGTGATGAGGAGACTTAATGCATTTGCAAAAAGTATCGACCCAGGTCAGCCTGTGCAGTCCGCGCAGGCTGACCTGGGCCGAAACTTTCTTTTGGTAAGTTTTCAGCATGTCAAAGGAACAGTACCTCTTTATTATGTAGGTTGTTATACAAAATGGATTTTATGGATAGATAATATTGTGATATCTTGCTTGGTATCATACATCACATGCATTAAGCCCACTTTTAACAGAGCATGGCTCAATTATATAATCATTCCCTGTGCGTCAAAGCTCCGTTTTTTGCTGGTCTTTTTCATCTTGCATCGACGATACAAATTTTAGATTCGTAAAGAAAGCATTTGTAGACAAAAAGGTTAGATATTGCTAAAATGTTACGATGTGCCTCTGAACGAATAGGTTTGCAAAGTAGAAATATTAGGTAAAAACATTGTCTCATATTTAAACAATGTTTTCAAGTTTGTTTGTTGGTTTGTTTTGTGATTAGCGCCGTTTTCAAAACTATTTCAGTTATATTGCTGCGGCTAGTGCATCTATCCATTCTTAAATGGAGTTTCTTTTACCAGCACTTCGCACGATGTTCTTCCAACACCAATGGCTGCTTTCCAACATAACCATTGTCAAAACACTGATCAGCGTTGAGAGAAGAACGAATCCTGTTGCATTGTCTAATGTCACTCCTCGGAAAGAAAATCGCCCAGCTGAGGATTCGAATCAGTGACCCCTGATTTCAACTCCTGTACGCTACCGATTGGGGTCGGCGAGCCTTCTTCGTCAGAATCGTAACAACATGGGATCCTTTGTCAAATGGTTCAAAACTTAATGGCGGAGACCAAATCGTAACTACTAAACAACCAAACGACAAATAGTTCAGACTCCACCAAATTGAAAGCATTGACATACGTCAATTTCAGTGTAGCGAAAAAGATGATTTATGTGTTTGAAGAGGTACAAAAGATTGTTGAAAAGAGAGAAAATGCTGGTTACCATAATTTTCTCCTCTTCCCACAATGTTTTAAAACCTTCATCTTCAGGGTCGTTAAAACATGTAATTGTTTGGTAAAGGGTTAAAATGCTGTTGAAATGGCGATAATTTAAATCTAGCAGAGAAATATGTCGGTTTTCTGCACTTTAAACCTTAGACTACAAAGCGCGACTCAAGGCGCTTTTGCGACCATTGCAGATCAAGATCCGACTGTACATAAAATGCAGTCTGATCTTGGACCTACTCTTTATTCCCCAAAAAATAACTTTAAAATTGCAATCTTTGGGTCTTTTACAATCAGATGGAAAGTTTCATTTAACTTATTTAGGAGGTTAACCCTTAGGCTGCTAATCGCGACTCATTGGCCTTTTACAGACAGTGTAGATCAAGATCAGACTGCACAGAAAGTGCAGTCTGATCTTGGATCTACACTGACTGATGAGGATTTTTTTTTCTTTAAAAAAGTTTGGGGTAGCATTGTTCGGGTTTTTATATCGGCTTGAACGTTTAATTTCACTAATTTAAAACGATAATGGTTACAACAGTACAAGACGATAAGATTTTGGACTCGTTCAAATCAGAAACATTTGCAGACTTCAATTTCAAAGTTAATCAAAAGATGGATTTTGTCCTTGAATTGGTGGAAACATTGAGCAGAGGGGAAAATACTTGCTAACAATCTTTTCTCCATTTCCAATAATGTTTTTAAAAGACCTGCTCCTCAGAAACTAAAAAATAGGAGGGGATATAGAAACTCAAAAAAACATTTTATTTCGGAAAATTTACAGAAGAAATCTTCAAAATATGTATTCACTATTGGACTGTAAAAATAGCTTTTTAGATAAAATACACTGGCAGAAAATACATGTAGGAAATACGTTATTTCTCCTTACTTTGTTTGAAAATTCTCAACGATTGGGTCTAGTGGTGGCCACTGTCGTGTGACAACGTATAAATACATTGTAAGCACAAACGTCTGTCAGATACATATTGCACAATGACTCACAAACCGACTCATTTCTTTTTAAAGTCGCAGGGTTTGAGTCTCCATGACGGCATTTTCGTTTGGCATGTTTTATTCCCCCAGCCCAAAGGCTAGACTGAACAATCTCGACCTAACAACGTCAGTAGTATTACCTAACCTCTATTCAGGTATCAAATTTCTAAGTTTTACTTTTTGCCTTTCAAATGTTATTTGTCAGTCGCATTAACTATCTCAGAAACATTTTAACATTTTCTCTGCGTAAGAAATACGTTTTCAAAGTTCAGTCTACGGCATTCATTTCCGGTAATTAGCGTAATGGTGTACGTTTCACAGCACGATAGAATATATAACCTTGTTCTGGAGTATCAATGTCGAAACAACGGAAGTTTTTTTTTTTATTTCCCATCTTAACCCCTTTATGCCTCAAACGCAACTTCTAATGCTTTTTCGGATAGTGCAGATCAAGATCAGACAGCACGTTCCGTGCAGCCTGATATTGATCCGCACTATCCAAAAAAGTGTGGCAAAACTAGTCTTTAACACATTTTTTTTTCACGGCTATTAATGTCCATTTGATTTTTAGTGGCCCTAGGGTTGATGTTTTATTAATCAATATCTATGCAAAGCGAAAGGCGATGTTCTTCTCCAAAAACAGTTTACAATAGACAGTCAGCGAACTTGCTGCAGTCTGATCTTGATCTATACTCTTCGATACAGAAAGACAAAGCAGAGCTTTATTTTATCCATATAAAAGCAATGAATCGCACCTGAAAATAAATGTTTTATTTTATAATTCTAATTCGGGAGTGTAAAGGTCAGTTCTCATACGAAAGAGATAATTAGCGAAAACTGCAGGTAACGTATGCACAGCGCAAATTGACGTTTCTGAGATAGTATCAAATTTTATTTCTGGTATGTGCTTCTACTTTTCTACCCTAAGGGAGTTCATTAGGAATTCGAGTGCTTTTGTGTGCAGTGTTGATCAAAATCAGACTGCAGAGAAAGTGCTGTCTGATCTTGTATCAACTCAGGTCGATGTTGCGGGCAGTCTGGTCATTGCTATCTTCACATTGCAATTAAAGACTCACTTTATTTAAACTGACCTAATTTGTCCATATTATACTTTTAGAACTATCAGATAAACATCTACAGACGGTTTTACCGTGTTGCAGTGGATACCATGAATCCTTTACCACACAATCTCGAGTTGTAATGACCCAAAGGAAAAGGACTTTTGAAAACATTATGGGAAAAGGAGAAAATGCTCGTGACTAGCATTTTCTTCTTTTCTCACAATGTTTTCTACCATTTTAAAGACTGATATTTCATGATTAATGCAACAACTATTTTGTCGTCTGTAAATGCTTCCAATTTGGACCAGTCTATAAGTTTGATGTTTGTAAAGAGTCAAACATTGCATCAAATGAAGAAACTGCTAGACGCATGTAATCACTGATTTTCGCCTCACTGTTTTTTCATTATCAACAGTGTCCTCCATATCAATTAAAATGACTCAGCGCGTTGAGAGTTCATGTTGTAATCTATACTTGTCAACCTTATTACGCGCCATTCCACGCTGTTTCCGGTTCCGATCGTTTTTATATCAGAACAGACATTTAGCACAACAATTAAATAGTTAAACGCCTAAAAAAAGACAAATCTATGGTCGTATTCACGAACTATTCCTGAACAGTGAACTTCAAGACTATCATTCTAATTGAGACACTCTGTCTCGGCCAAATAGATGACTTGTCTTGAAATTTAGAATACTTACAGTCAGTCCTATAGAGTTATCTCTCCTTGAGCACTCTTGTTCATATTTTGGTAAGAAAATGAACGAGTCGAGCAAGACAGCGCGATATTATCTGTACATCTGCGGTGCCCGTAATGTATACAAAACGTTAACTTATCCATAACAAGCTTAACAAATGAGTAATGCAAGCCTAAGTATACTTTTAGACACTGCATTGCAATGAAATGTGCCTCCCTTAGTAAAGACAGTTTTATTTAGTTGTACTTCATATATGCTAATGAACTGTGTTTAAGCGTGGTTCCGGTAATAGGTCTAAACGCGCCTTTAACTTGAAGAGTACAACTAAATGTAATAAGTATTAGAATCGAATTTAGAATGGTTCGTGAGTACGGGTCCTGGGGTTTATCTATCATCAGACTACATACTTATTTTCCGTTTTTAACGGGTCTACATTGTAGTGTTTTGGTCTGGAAAATGAACGTTTGCTCTAGACGAAGAATTTTAGACTAGTCAATATTAAGAGCAATACGTTTTACTAAATCAAATTGATAGGGATTGTGTATCAATAGGTGGGAGAAAATGTTGGAAATGGAGAAAAAATACTATTCACCAATATTTTCTCCTTTTTACAGGGTTTTTGAAAGTCTTCTGACCATGGATCGTTAAAGTATTGGATAGTTTTGAAAAAGTTACACAAATAGGTGGACCAATGTAAAAACTGTGTTAGATGTTAAATCGATGATTTTGTTTTAGCTTAGCTATTGTTTTTACAGTTTGTAGAAAAACTGTGACAAGCATCATTATCCAGTGTTTCGAAGTATCACCTAGGCTAGAAATAAAAAACTTTATTTTTATCATTGAAAACCCACTTTGTCTAACAACAGAGTGAATCATGTGGTAGGATTATCCTTTGATGTGCATTCATGATATAATTTAAAGATAGCGAAAAGTTTCGGCCCATGTCAGCCTGTGCGATACTTTTCGCAAATGCACCAAACCCCCTTTTCACAAAGCATGGCTAATAAATCTTTATAAATGTTTTTTGTATTATTAATCAAACTTCTTGAAATTACATAAATGCAATATACGTGTATAAACTTATTTGTATCATTAAACCAGCGTCTTGGAGTATTACCGTTGTTTTATACAATATAATTTCCTGCGTTTGAGGAACGAATTAGAAGGAAATTATTTTCCCTTTTTCGATGACACTTCGATAAGTACCTGTAAGGTATGAAGCACGGGATTTATAATAAGCATGTTGTACATGTAGTTGGTACAAGGTTCAATCAGCTTTGTGAGGGCAACGCATACAGACGTTTTTTCTTTTGTGAAAGTAAGTGTGCGCACCCATGGTTTAGCACTATAGCTCTGAAGCACTGTCGCTAATTCCTTGTAAGAATACCATCGATACAGTAGTACCATTCCCAAAAGAAGTCATTTTATTTCCACGGGTGTTGTTATTGTCATACACAATTCATTTGTTTTCGGTAGCTCAAAATCAAATTCATTGAATGAGGCCCAACATTCCATGGCACTAGACGTTGACAAATGGGCACAGGTTTCCAGAGTTTTTTCTACATGTAGTTTTTATCTCTGGGTTTTCCTGGGCGAGTCGGCCATAGAATAATTGATTAAATGTAATGAACGATGGTCATATGCTCAAAAATAGTGTTGAAAGAGACAGAAATCACCATTTCATTGCCAATGCATATGGTATTACATATAGTCATGTATTGTACATACTGAATGGAACAGTAAATTGAAAAATGTCAATGTGTTATATGTATTCATATATTTGTGTCGCTGCTCATACCAGCATTTCTGTTTGCTCAACAAAGGTTTTTGTTGGTTGTTGTTGTTGTAGACAAAGCATCTAGGAGAAGAGGTGTAGTTCAAGTTCGGTCAAGCTAAACAAGAGTTGGTGTATTACTACATATGTTTGTTTATGGTTAGTTGGCGATGAATGTAATGTATTTGAAAACCTGTATATACGCTTGCTCTCTCAAGTGCTTACGTACCACATTACCATCTGAAATAAATATAAACTATATTTATGTTGACTTAGTGTTGTACGATGAGAAAGTCTAAGAGTTAAGGGAACTCTATTGTATTATTATTTAAGCGTTTTGGTATTTATAAACGAAGTATTACTTATGGCCCAGCATCTTGAAGTAGTGCCGTTGTTATTTATAAAAAAAAAAAAATTATCACACAACCTCCCTTTTTTTCAGTAGAATATACTCATTATGAATTTTCTATATCTTATACACGTGTGACGTCATTTTTGACGTCATTTTGTTCGTATTCCATGCTGAAACAAAACATGATTATTCACATGAAATTTAACCCAATAGAATCTTTCCTGTTTTCTCATTTCTTTTTATCACAAAGAAAGTCTTTGAGGTGGTTTCACTTTTCTCCCTGACCTTGTTCTCCTGAATTCAGACTCTGATTCAACTTTATTTGCTGCTTTTTTCAGACGAAATATTGGTATTTACAGGTGTCTACATACGTGTCTGTGTGTCTGATTGCTGTGCATGTGCTTGTGGAGCATTTTGTTCACTTTGCAATGATTTACTCTTTAAATCAATACGAAATACATTACTGTAATCAACCTGTGGTGTGTTTGACTAGTTATTGCTCACTCTGGCTTCATTGGTTTTTAGCAAATGGTACCCGTTTCTCCTGTATTCAGCACCATTTTCAGTCCTGACTAAATATGATCTAGACTCTACTACTGATCTTTTCAATAATTTCAGAAGGTTTCCAAAGTTTACCAAATCGTACTCTGATTCTTTTCCCAATTTACAGGGGCTTAAGCGACCTTGAATGCTTATCATAATGGAACTTTGACCTATGTTTGACATCATTCATTTTCGATCTGACCTGCATTTTGCATGGCACTTGTGGAGCAAGTTGTTGCAATGTCACTGCTCTATAATTTGTGAAATATCGTTATGTGATAAAAAGAATCTGACATTCGTTGGTGTTTGAGATCTGGTTTTATTAAAATCGTAAAAAAAAAAAAAAGACTCTCGCTTAATAACATTTTTCCTCGGCTCGTTTACTAAAATTTTAGCTTAAACGTTAACTCATGTCAGATCCTATATGTCTTGTTAATCACATGTCTTGAAGTAACATAAATGCAACAAATAAAATCATTTACATCATTAATCTGGCGTTCTGAAGTGTTACTTTTGTTATTTGATACCGTATTTCTATCATTAATCCTGCGTCTTAAAGTATGAGAAATACGATCGTTATTTGTATTGTTAACCATTAGGCTGGTAAGCACGACTCAAGGACAGTGCAGATAAAGATCAGACTGCACAGAACGCATAGTCTAACCTTGATCTACACTGTCCAATAAGGAGATCCCCCCCCCCCCAAATTTCTCTGAAATAGCAAAATTTGTGCTTTTCCAATCGGCTTCAAAGTTTCATTCCACTGATTTAGCAGGATAAGGGTTAATATAGCGTCTTGAAGTATTACGTAACATTTGTTTACAGAAACTTTATTTGAATTATTAACAAAGCGTCGTTCACCATTGAGCACTATATTGTATAACCTTTACTTAATAAATTAAGCGCCATTTACGTATCACCGATGCTCAATATAATCGTAATTTGTATTATTAATCCAACGCCTGTAAGTATTCCTACTGCTATATATAGACGCAGGTCGTATGGAGTGAATAAAGGTTACAGAGTGTCATATGTCGTAACGGTGTAATAAGTATTTAACTACTGCAAACTCCTAAGGGAACTACATCCACTCCAAACTACATTGGCATTTCTCTAGTCTCTGAAACAGCCATATGACTCCGGGTCAAATACCTTCTCATGGTCATAACACGGTAATAACATAATATACAAATGGTCCACGAAAAGAGGGGTCTACTATCTGAATTTTTGTGAAAAGTATACCAGTGTTTGAATTAAAGGAATGGCTTCTGTGAACAGATGTATGTTTGTCAGACTTATCTCTCTGATTATAAAACTACTGTAAACTGATTGACGGAAATTGTAAGTTCAACGAATTGTAAAAGTACTTGAGAAATCTACATATATAGGCTTTAAATACTAAATGTTATATCTAATGAGTTAAGTTACCGCTTTGCTTATGTATGTACTTGTGTCACACTGTCTGTTTTTGACAGTGCGTTGCCATACAGACACTAAAATTCCTATTCCTAGTGTAGGTAACCCCGAACGTTGCTCAGCAGCAATACAACAGCCACAACAAGTTCAATGCCTCATGAATGACCCGATGTTTAGACGACCAATCACTGTACTGTCTATGCTGCACTATAAAGTTGTAGACGAACCTTCCTGCTTTTGGAAGAGTCGACGGTGTTACCTGAAGTTAAAGATGTCTACATAATTTTATCGGATATCTTTAAGACACATATACATAACTAAGGTTATTGCAGGAGTAAAGAAATGCGGATGTAGGCCATCAACTTTATAGGCACCGCTAAAAGCATGGTAACTATCATTTTATTAGCACTGATGAGATTATTCGCTAAATTGCGGACAATTTGACGTTTAATAGTTGCGTTGGAGTACGTCCATTGACCTTCACGAGCAATTGCTCTGATCAAACGAAGGGACAATTACGTTTTGATTATGACTTTATCTGGAGTGTTAGGTGTTTGGCTCTATCACTTTTGTTTACCTCAGCTAAAATATTTATATAATATTGCAAGCGAAGCTCTGAACAATTGATTGGCTTGATTTATGAACTTGAGTCAAATGTCGATCATTGGAACGTGTTTGGGACCAGGGAATCCATGAAAAATATCGATTTATACGGATTGTCGAAAGACACTCGAAATTATCAATACGCTACTGAACGAATATGAATGAACAATTCTATGCAGATATTGTGTTTCACGTTAAAAGCTGTTGGTCAATAAAGTCTCACTGTATCGTACACTGTAGATATGATCAGACTGCATGGTTAGCAGCTGAACCCTTACGCTGCTAAGCGCGACTCACTGACCCTTTGCGGATAGCGTAGATCAAGATCAGACTGCACAGAACGTGCAGTCTGATCTTGGTTCTACACTTTCCGATAAGTTTATATCTTTCCTCCAAAAATTCCTCTGAAATTGGAAAATCTGGGGTTTTCCAATCGGCTTGAAAGTTTCATTTCATTTATCTAGCAGAATAACGGTTAGAGATTAGCTCTTTACCACACGACAAAATTTTAGACTTGTACAAATTGAAAGCTTTTGCTGACTACAATTTCAGTGTGGCACGAATGATGGATTTTCTCTTTTATAGGTTAGAAAACATTATGGGAAAAGGAGAAAATGATGGTTACCATCATTTTCTCCTTTTCCCACAATGTTTTCAAAGACTTCTCTCTCAGGGTCTTTAAAACTCGAGATTGTGTGGTAAAGGGTAAAGAGAATATATGTCTTCGAGCATTCATAACATCTTTATCTTTCAATCATTTATCCTTTTTTTCCCTTAAGAGATACTGCACTATCAGTTTTGATAGCTATCTCGAGCAAATACAGAAAATCGCATTTTCACTTTTTTCACAAGGCCTGTACTTTCCGGCCATTCCTTCGAACTAACCTTCAAACTGCCAAATAGATAAAACAAAACTTTCCAATACCTAAATATTGCAATTTCAAAATTGATTTCACCGGAAAGAAAATACCGTATCGGGCAGTATAGATCAAAGATAAGATTGCAAGTTGTGTGCAGTCTGATCTTGATCTACACTGTCCTTAAAGGCGGCCCGAGTGACGCTTAGCAGCGGAAGACTTGATTCATTTATTCGAAAATTCATTTATACGAGTAGTGAATATATGAAGAACAGATTTACTGCTATCACGGTTTAGCTTGGCTGAATACGAACCCGAAGCTATGGGTTTGTCAAACCACAGGCCTTTGAAGCTCCACTTGTCTATCACGGAACACTAAAAACTTTCTTGGTCGATCATCGAACACTTATAGCACATTGGTGCACCGTCTGTATGTCACGGAATATACTCAAATTTTCATTAACAGTTTCTATAAATAGCGCAGTGGCCACTCTTTCTATACTGTATATAGTAAGACGAGGTGTGCAACGAAATAAAAAAAAAAAAATGACCCCCGTTCCCTTTCAGAGATAACACTTAACCGAAAATGAAAAAAATAAACCTAGTTACCGGTGCAGATGGGTTCACAATTGATTTTTCTTGTGTACCCTGACCCTCGAAAGTTTCAGACAGCTCTTGCCATCAAGCAATAGCTCTCATCTCAAAAAAAAAATTAAAAAGCTTCCACATTTTCCGGATCGCCATGCGCTGACGTCAGACAATTCATTATGAAGCATCGAACTATAACTCACGTGAGTTTACTATCAAAAGACGTGCCACAGTTTTTGACCAATGAACGGTAAAAAAGCTTTTGAAAATATGCGAAATGGAAGATGAAAATCGTGATACTGGATTAAATAAAAAGATAGATTATAACAGATAAAATGTTAATTTAATAATTTCATCTAATTATTAACAAAAAAAAAAAAAGTCGATCTGTGTTTGACTTTTTTTTTATTATTATTATTATTATTCGTTGCAGGATTTTAAATCGTGTGACGTCAGCGCATGGCGATCCGGAAAATGTGGCAGCTTTTGAAATCTTTTTAGGTGAGAGATATTACTTCATGCCAAGTGCCGTTTGAAACTTTCGAAGGCCAGGGTACACAAGAAAATCATTTGTGAACCCATCTGCAGCGGTAATTAGGTTAATTTTTCCATTTTCGATTAGGTAGTATCTCTGAAGGGGAACGGGGGTCAAAATTTCTTCTATTTCGTTGTATAACCTTGTCTTACTATATACAGTAGAGAGGGAATCGCCATTGTGCTATTTATAGTAACGGTGTCCGGTAATGAAAATTTCGGTATCCTTTGATGGACCAATGGAGTTTCAGAGGCCTATGGTCAAAGTCACGGAAAAATTAATCTTTTCTTATTCTAAAAGCAATATTGATTATGCTAACACATATTTTATAAGTATTCATTTCCGTTGTCTCATTGATACAACAACATAAGTCGGTCATAAAGTTAAGAATCAGAGCATTTTATTCCCCAAGTAACACTAATATCTCATGCAGCTGAAACGCTATAGAATACATATGTGAATATATATGATGTGAATGTATATCAGTCATGCCCTATGAACAGGTGATATAATGGATCTTCAAAACATATCGTCCCGTGTCGGCCTGCACCGTCTGTGCCTGATATTGGTCGAAACTTTTTGCTCATAATAAAATTTTCTGTGCATCAAAGGACATTCTACTCCATGATTCAGATGGTTTTTAGATAAAATAAATTCATGATATGCAACAAATTGCTTGGTATAATGTATTACGAAGATGTCTGAAGTTTTCCTCTTGTTTACCAGAGTACTGGTCGCATTCTTTATGGTGCAAGGTAGGAATCTGTTGCTGGATAACTGACTGTGTGTTCTCGTAAGGCAACGTCTAGTATCTTTTCCGCTTTATATATTTTTTTTAACCATTTAGCCTTTTCCCTTTATATGTAACGATTCACGGCAGGAAGGTATATTTCATAAAGTTCAATCATAACAAGTGATACCAAATTTTGCGTCTTTTTTTTTTTCGTTTTAACCCTTAACCTGCTTAATAAATCAAATTAAACTTTCAAGCCGATAGTAAACAAACAAATGTTGTCATTTCAAATTTATTTTTTGGGGGAAATAACTCCTTATTGGGCAGTGTAGACCCAAGATCAGACTGCACGTTCTGTGCAGTCTGATCTTGACCTACACTGTCCGCAAAAGGTCCTCGAGTCGTGCTTATTAGCCTAAGGTCAATATTTGTGCATCTGTAGCGGTTTCAATTGTCAAAGTCTTTTCAATAACTGTAGTTTCACGACAGAAATGCATATTTCATAAAGTTCACTCATGACAAGTGACATTTGGTAAGGCCATCCTTGTAATTGCCATTTACGGCCAGATAATTAGCTGATGCCGATACCTTTGACTGATTATGTATGATGATGAATTATTGATACACAAAGTGGTGTAAATACAGATCTAATCGAGCAATGGGGTGAGTTTCCCTGGCGAGGTCACAAACGCTTTAACTCAAAAAAAAAAACTGAACTCTTTCTGCGCCAAATATAGTGTGAGTCGTGCTGTAGCAAAAAAAGGTTTATTGTATCCCCGTGATACATTATCCCAAGAAAGACATTACATTACTATCAAAAACTTTCGACTCATGACAGCCTATCGCGGAATGCGGACCTGTCATAGGTCGATACTTTTTGGAGATGATTTAAACCCTCTTTTCACAGACAAATATTTCAAATATTTTCCTTTAACTTTTTGTCCATCATGTGATAATCGGAGGTCGGTGCCATCGTCGGAATACATGTGCCTTACATTTTCCATGATTTTTTTTTGCAAATAAACGTAAACATAAAAACATGTATTAAAATAAACAAATATTCATCCAATATAAGTTTTTAGCGGTTACGTAAAATACTTTAGCTCTGTGAAAAATGGGGAGGGTTTAATACATATGCAAGAAGTATCGACCAAGATCAGCCTTCACTGTTCTCGCAGGCTTACCTGAGTCTATACTTTTTGCTTTTGGTAAGAACGATTGATGGAGGGGCGTGTGTGTGCTGGCTGATTTTGCTTTACACTCTTCTTTCAAATCCATATATGGTCAAAAATGACAGGATAAGATTTGATAAAGCTGTGAATTACAGTAAGCCTAATATAAATAGAACATTGGGAAATAACAAAACTTTGTTCATACAAACTTGCAGAATCAGGAGCTCAAGGATAGGAACAGTCGAGCGAGTGCACATCTGTCTTTGTAGACCTTTTTCCTGTACGGTACGACAAAATACAAGACCTTTTTCCTGTACGGTACAACAAAATACAAGACCTTTTCCCTGTACGGTATGACAATATACAAGACCTTTTCCCTGTACGGTACGACAATATACAGGACCTTTTCCCTGTACGGTACGACAATATACAGGACCTTTTCCCTGTACGGTACGACAAAATACAGGACCTTTTCCCTGTACGGTACGACAAAATACAGGACCTTTTTCCTGTACGGTACGACAAAATACAAGACCTTTTTCCTGTACGGTACGACAATATACAGGACCTTTTCCCTGTACGGTACGACAAAATACAGGACCTTTTCCCTGTACGGTACGACAAAATGCAAGACCTTTTTCCTGTACGGTACGACAAAATACAAGACCTTTTTCCTGTACGGTACGACAAAATACAAGACCTTTTCCCTGTACGGTACGACAATATACAGGACCTTTTCCCTGTACGGTACGACAAAATACAGGAACTTTTTCCTGTGCGGTACGACAATATACAAGACCTTTTTCCTGTACTGTACGACAAAATACAGGACCTTTTCCCTGTACGGTACGACAAAATACAAGACCTTTTTCCTATACGGTACGACAAAATACAAGACCTTTTCCCTGTACTGTACGACAAAATACAGGACCTTTTCCCTGTACGGTACGACAAAATACAGGACCTTTTCCCTGTACGGTACGACAATATACAAGACCTTTTTCCTGTACGGTACGGTACGACAAAATACAGGACCTTTTTCCTGTACTGTACGGTACGACAAAATACAAGACCTTTTTCCTGTACTGTACGGTACGACAAAATATACAGGACCTTTTTCCTGTACTGTACGGTACGACAGAATACAGGACCTTTTTCCTGTTCTGTACGGTACGACAAAATACAGGACCTTTTTCCTGTTCTGTACGGTACGACAGAATACAGGACCCTTTTCCTGTACTGTACGGTACGACAAAATACAGGACCTTTTACCTGTACTGTACGGTACGACAAAATACAGGACCTTTTTCCTGTACTGTACGGTACGAAAATATACAAGACCTTTTCATTTTTAAGTATTTGCAGACGAAGAACCATTGTCGCCAAAATGATGCATTATTAGTGTAAAAAGTATTGTGGAAAAAGGAGAATATGCTTGTTACTAGCAATTTCTACCCTTTCTCGCATTTTTTAAAACTTGTTCCCCGGGGTCGTTAAAACACGGGATCTTTTGGTAAAGGACGATTAAAAAACTTTACCTGAGTGGCCTTTGTTATGATGTGATGAAGAGACTGTTGCAGCATCCATATTTACAGAGACCGGAAGGTTCCGATTACGTTTACTTCCGGTTTGAGATTTCATCATGGGTAGATACAAGCTGGACACCGTTAGACACAGAGAAAAATAGACAGACAACCGACAAACATTTACAATTGTGGGCATATCTGAAAATAGAAAGAAGTAGCATGTACGTCAACGGGTTATCCTGTAAAACTTCTTTTAAAGTACAGCGACAGCCCTCTGGTTCATGTGTTTCTTTTTAGATCTCTGCTATGTCTTAGGAAACTCCAATGCAAACCGGTGCAGTCACCAAAAGTCCAATCCAAAATCTTGGCCCGTATTCAAGATACATTCTTAACCTTTATTTAAGCTGCTAACTAAATGAAACCAAAATTCATCTCAATAGTAAAAAAATCCAAATATTGCGATTTCAAACTTGATTTCGCCGGAAAGAAAATACCGTATTGGACAGTGTAGATCAAATATCAGACTGCACTTTCTGTGCCGTCTGATCTTGATCTGCAATGTCCGAAAAAGGTCATTGAGTCGCGCTTAGCAGCCTAAGGGTTCAGAACATTGTTGATCTTATTCTCAAGAATCTCTAGATTTGAAAGTAACACAACTTCTGGTTGCCTAAAAAAATGATTTAGCCGATTAGATAGAAGTTGTGTTACTTTGTAAATCTAGAATTAGAGTAAAACAAGAATGGTTGGTGAATACATATCATAGATAATAAATCCCCCTCGATGATGTAGACATGCGAAAAGGCTAGAGATTTCTCTTGTCATTTGATCATATCTTGCGCATCTTGATTGTCTGCCAAATGATGGAAAAAAAATGAGAGATAAAGAAAGATGTAGACAGATAGATAGATAGATAGATAGATAGATTTATTTCTGTATAAAATATATGACACCACAAAAGCACTATACATGAGATTAAATGGACATGATAATGAAATTATGACAAACTATATTTAAATACAAAGGATGACACAAAAAAGGGATTATAAATCCCTTATTTTCATTGTGGTCCTTGAAATAATAATAAATGATAAAAAAGGTGTGACATAGGAGGACATGCCTGATAATTGACAAAATCACAGTTAACTAAAAATGATTTATCGCAACTTATGACTATTTGAAATATGACTTATCACAGTAAATGGCAATTTTCGAATAAAGACGCATTACAACAGGTAACTTTTTAATCGGGATTTAAAAACAAGAAAGCTTTCGGTATCCCTGATTTGTTGGGGCAGTTCATTCTAGTGCAAAATCCCTCTATAGGAAAAAGACTTTTTGCCAAAGCCTTTGACCATTGGAATTGAAAAGCACCCATTCTCTTTGAAAAAATGTTCTGAGTCGTCACTGTTGCCACTGACAGTTACTCTCAGTCTAGTACTGTATTGATGGGTGTCGCTAATCGGAGTAAAGTTCTCATGCATATACGGAGGTGCTGTATTAGCATTAATCTTAAAAACATGGCACAGGGTTGTAAAGTCAACCCTTTTAGAAACAGATAACCAGCCTAGTTTTGAGAAATGTTCATTTTCAATGCGAGTTCTGAAATCAAGATTCAGTACAAATCTGATTAGTTTGTTTTGTGTGGTCTGCAGTTTATTTCTTAATGCCTGTGTAATTGAGTAAAACCACACTGTTGAAGCATAGTCTTAAGTGACACTGAGTAATAGACATAACCAGTAACTTCGTGGTATGATAAGACAAAAACTTTGCTTTTCTGTATAAAAACTTGAGACGTCCATTTGCTTTATATAGAACAGACCTGGCCATGGCTTCAAAAGAGAGACTCTGATCTATGGTTGCTCCCAGGTACTTAACCGATTCTCTAGCTTTAATTGATTGACCTTTGCATGAGACATTGAGCTTAGATTGGGTTTTGAGTTTATGTATGGAACCAAATAGAATAGATTCAGTTTTGCCCAAATGCAAAGACAGTTTGTTACTTATTAACCATTAATTATTACTTATTAATGTAGGAGTAGAAAGATTAAAACTTTAATTTTCAGAACGTTATTTTTTGTTTTTAACTCATAGGCTGCTAAGCGCGACTCACTGACCTTTTCCGGGCAGTGTAGATCAAGATTAGACACACAGAACGTGCAGTCTGATCTTGGATCTGCATTGTCCGATAAGAAGATATTTTTTCTCCAAAAAACAAGTTTAAAGTAGCATTATTTGGGTTTTTCCATCGGCTTGAAAGTTTCCTTTAAGTTATTTAGTAAGATAAGGGTTAGAGAAATCATCAACATATGAAGCATATTTTCTACACCACCGTCTAAGCCTATCACAATTAGTCATCTGCAAATACATTCGCTAGCCCGAGTCCGTTGGCTCCGTGGGAACGACACTCACGGCAGGACTTGAAACCCAGAGGTTACTGATTCGGTTACCTGCTCTGCCAAAATCCTTCCCAAGGACTGATGATAGTCATTTCATCAGAATGCATTCCTCTCCCACCGCTGCATATTGAAAACATTTGTAGATGACAAATGACAAGTGGCTCGAATAGTTATATTTGTCTTCGAGATCGTTGAATACTGTATATAAAGGAGGAAATGTTGGTTACAAGCCTTTTTCTTCTTTTTTCAAAAGCCACCTCTGTTAAGGTCGTTAGAACTCAGGGGAGTGTAGTAAAAAGAAAGGTTCTAAAGTAGAAGGGTTCTAAAAACATGAGGAAAGAAAGAGAAAATGCTGATTACGAACATTTTTACCCTTTCTCAAAATATTTTCCACCCCTTGAAAAACAAATCTTATCATTTGGGTGACATTTTACTCGTCGTCGGAAATTGTTTGAGAAAGGGTCAAATAAGGAATCAAAAAGTGCAAGCCAAGACGAGCAGACCCTTTCTTTTCTACTCGCTACAAAGACAAGATACGCCAGAGGTAGCGACACCCAATTTCTATCACATAACCTCCCTTGTTTTCAGTATAATATACCCATCACGAATTTTCTTTTATCACATAACCTCTTTTGTTTTCAGTGTAATATACCCATTACGAATTTTCTTATCTTATACATGTTTGATATCACAATTGTGTGACGTCACGTTTGACGCCATTTTGTACGTATTCATAGAAGTGAATGGGTTTTATGGATATTACCGCGGGTTAATCTATAGATGCTTTTGCATCTTCTGGTCTATAATTTGTGAAATATCAGTAAGTCACGCTAAGCAGCCTAAAGGTTAAAATAGATGTAAATGCGTAAATTAGAACGATGTATACCAAGTCCGTGTGAATTTTTCTTACTCATTACTTCTCAAAACAAATTCAAGCTGATGTCTGTTGAAGGGGCATAGAACTAAAATTTGCACCCAAATTATTTCATGGAGAGAGAAAGTTGGTATTTTGTATGGAATAATCATAAGGAAATAACTGTTTACACTCTAAAGTTAGGAACAACACAAAACAATTAAATAACTATAGACGTGTGATTCCAACCCAAGACCTTCAACCATAACTCAGCGACTTTACCAACTAAGCTATTCGGTCAGTTGATAACCTGTAGCCCTCAAAGCGCTGGATTAATGATTTGGACCTTTTTAAGCAGGAAAAATAGTCCAGAATAGTCCTATTTCAAGGTCGTTTGTTTTAGAATACGTAACATAGAAGGGCACAGTGTAGACTGTGCGTTCTGTGCAATCTGATTTTGATCAGATAAACAGAGGCAGATATAAAGGATCTGACATGAGAGTGTGTTTGACATAAAATTTCACTAAACGAGTCTGGGAAAAATATTATATATTCGCGTCCACAAAAGCTTTCCTGGTTGTTATTTGGACTGAAAGAATAAACTATTTCTTGTACACTTCATATATCATCTGAAAGCATAAGGCCTTCAAGAGAAGAGAGCGATAGAAAGGTTTCGTCATGTATACTTTATACAAAAAGACAAGGAGTAAAGCAACGATAAGTGTTTAATTTGACCGAAATCTGAAAATGACCCTTTCACTCATAAACGACTACAACAAATTAGCGGCTTACTACTTTTCTCTTGCCAAAGGGGGTTTAATACATCTCCGCGATGCATTTTACCAAATAGGGCAAACACATAATTATAGGTCCATTATAGCCACTTTTTTTTACTACCGACTCAATCATGAGGTAGAAGTCCTTGGACACACAGACAACTGACCAATAGCCAAAGTTTCGGTTCAGATCAGCCTGCACGGACTGAGCAGGCTGACCTGGGTCGATACTTTTCGCAGATGCATTAAGTCCCCTTTTCACAAAACGTGGTTCATATTTAATCAACATTAATCAACGTTCAATACACCATTACATGTGAAAACGCTATGACAAAACGACTGATGGCCTGCCAAGGAGATTTGCTGCAAGACGAAGAAAGGTCGTTTGTAGGTAGAAATAAGTAAACATAATAAAATCTCTCTTACCAATTTAATTATAACTGAGTTGGATTGAAACTGAATTTGTAAAAGAGATTTTCTCATGATTTTCAACGGTAGTACTGACAATATTGAAAAATTGTGAAGAGAGAAGAAAATATTTACGGTAGGACTGTGCTCCTTACAATAATTTGTAGAAAAAGATCGGAAATGTTCAGTACAGAGTGTATAAAATGCAAAACAACATAATAAATGTTTGAATCTAAAAAAAATTGAAAAGGGAGCAAGACACAAAAATGAAGCAAAAGCCTAAAAACCTTTAAAGTACACGACAACAAATTACAATATACCTTTTGGGAAAATGCCCGTTTGGACATTCCAAGTGTGCAAAAAAGAAGACTGGTGAAATCCGGGAAGGAGGCGACTAGTCGTCTCAATGAACTCCAGTTCGGTTATTAACACCTCTATTCTTTGTCATAACTCTCCCAAAATTTCCAGATCTCGATACACAAAGTACATTTAGCAATATCCAATTACAATTCCTTGTCTACTTAAGTGCAACTATGTTTCTAACAGCAAAATGTGTTCTTTTCCTCTTTGTTTCAGTAAGTTAAATAGGCATTAAACAATACATTGTCATTGTCAATCGAAGTATTCTTTTTTTCATCGGCGTAAAGGGAGCCAATTTATCAAATAAAGGTGAATTGAAAGACGCAACAAATACGAAACGCAGAAAGAAAAGTGATGATAGTCAGCTGCTACAGCTTCTCCAAGAAGTTCATGATTTAACTAACTAGCCAATAACGCTTTGTTATATATCTAATTCTACAAATTGTCAGTATAAGACACAGATCACTGATGTTACTAACGGTTATTGGATATTCTTTTTCATTGCAACATCGTAAAAATGGTTGCACGATCTGGAATCGCTGGCTTTATATAGACTATATAAGTATGGCTACACCAACGTCTCTAATATTGGACGCTCGTAAGAACCGTGTATTGGGTGTCCATTGGCATTTATTTAAAGGTATGGAAATGGACATAGCGTTAAAAGCTATAAACTCTGACATTTCCGATTGTAAAGGTTCAAATAGCATTTTAGAAACATACCTACCTACTACCAGACCTGGGGTCGATTACTTACAAATGTAATCAATTACATTACAATTACTTCTGCATTTCATGATTACAGATTACAATAACAATTACTTTTTTTGTGAATGTAATCGAGTACAATTACAATTACTTTGCACAAGTAATCATGATTATTTATGATTACTTATGATTACTTTTTCAGAATAACTTCACTTCTGCTTTGAGAATAGTACCTATGTTTATACAAAAAATTTCTTTGCATAACTTTGTATGGCTTCTGATTGGGGTCTTGATATTTGTTAAGGATGTATATAGGATAAACATTAAATACCGGTTAGTATTAAGTATCTCTTAGGTCAGATTTCTTACTATCAACCTTTTAGTCAAAAAACAATATATGATTAACACTTTTGACTAAAAGGTAAACAGTCTGTGTAAGCCATTGACATACTATTTATTTTTCAAGATTCCCAGTTTGCGTTCAAATATAATAGGGTAGAATTTGCACGAAAGTGTCAGCCAGGCTGACAAAATTAAAACCAAATTGATGTCTGAAGAAAAAGACTACTAACCAGCCTGCAGATTAATAAACATGTGTTCTGTTCTGGTTATATGAATTCTTTACAAACTTGAACTTGTGACTAATCTTTGAAATATTACGACCAGATTGATATACATGTGTGAATATATACAAATCTTTATTTTTGTATTTTACCATGGAGGAAGAATAAGCTTATCATTCCTCCTAGATCTTACGAAAAGTCAATCTGTTTGTTCTGCCTTGTTCTGGCTCAATTTGGAAGTCATACTGTGAAGCAGACATGTACCAAGGCAATGTGTTGAAGAATGACACAGGTCTGCTACAGATGTTGTAAATACCTTAAAACTTGGCACCTTGTATTGGTTTTTTCAGTCTGTAAAACCCTTTGCAGTGCTATGATTATTTTAAATGGGCAATCTTAAGAATGATTATACAGGCTTATATGTTAAGTAATGAAGGACAAAGAAATGCAGCCTCTCTTATCATTAGTTTTACTATTAAAGAACAGAATTTGCAAGAAAGGGAGCAAATGCTTTCCTTTGTAAAAGAAATGACCGTGTGAAACAGGGCTGCGATTCCCCTTAACCCTTAACATGCCTTCAAATGTGTGAAGTTGGAAGTTGTCTCATCTTATTCTGATATGGATGAAGTATAATGTTTACACTTTACTTTGACTGTCCCAGTAGCACCTGGTGGAATCTCAAAATGTTCAAACACATGTGCATGTACTTTTTTTCCGAATATTTCAACGAACAGAATAATTTCACTAAGATGAAATTATTCTTTCTACAGTCAATGAAAATATGAACCACTTCATATATTTAGGTGTATTCTCTCACACCTTTACAGAACTAGACAAGATAATCTTATATATCTTTTTCTGTCATAGATGAAAATTACTTTTAGTCACCATAATTGCCTTGAGGGGGAAAACAACAGCAAGCTAATCTATTTTGATCTCTTTGCTTAGTTGTCAAATATAAGTTGAGACTTAGTTTCCTTCCTGAAGCCTATTTCTTTTGTTGCATTCTTCATTACTTTCAGTTTTGTCAATTTATTGTTATTATGGACAGATGGATATTTACTTTTCCTTTTTAAAAGCCTGTTTACGCTGCTTTGGCTATAGCAGTTAATTTATAGTTAAGTCTTAAGTACAGAAGGACAGGGAAATCAGAGATGTGTATTCATTCATGTTTTCCTTTATCTGTAAAACTGTTCAATTTTTTATATATACTGTAAGAAAGTAATCATGAAGTAATCACAAAGCAATCATGATTACATGCCATTTTGTAATGTAATTGATTACATTACAATTACTTGTAATCATGAAAATTCTTGATTACAGATTACATATCGATTACTGAGAAATTGTAATCAATTACAAGTAATCATGATTACAGATTACAATTACCCCAGGTCTGCCTACTACCTTCTCTTTTTATCATTGATCCGTTGTCTTGTCAATAATCGGTACACAACAATTGGTCAAAAGACATTTGGTCGAAGTGAAACTGCATCGACTGATTTTTCAGTCGAAAACGCAGTAACCTGATTACTAACTAAATATCTTAAACCCCACGGAATTCTGTCGATGTTATTTTATCTTACTGCAGACAATCGGGGTCACACCATATAAGGCGATAGTTGGTAAAATTCCTAAACACTTACAGTATACCATTCTGGCTACCAGCATTTTCTCTCATTCCAAAATATTTGTGCCATGTTCTGTGAAAATGGGGGTTTAATACACCTGCCAAAAAGTGTCGACATACGGGAAGGCATACCTGGGTCGGAACATTTTTCTATTTGTCAATTTTCTGCATTGTAAAGGACCTACCACATGATTCAGTCGGCTGTTTGATAGAAATGGGTTTTATGGATCCATAATTATGTGATGACTTGCTTGTTATATTGTATCACAGAGATGTATCAACCCCTTTTTCCCAGAGTATAGCTTATCTTATAAACCAATGATCGACTACGTTTCCTTTAGTTCGGACAAGTCTGGACTAGAACTTTGTCATTTCGTAAAGAGCTAGAGGAATCTCTCACAGTTTCCTTTACATGATCTAAATAGACAAATAGAGTGGAAAAATAAACGATAAAACTTATATGTTCCAAGCCAGTCTGAGATGTAACAGAAAAAAAGAAACCACATAATATCGTATTTGACAAAAGATCGTGTTTGTCAAGGAGAGAGAAAACCCCAAAATGTATTTCAAAAATTTAGAAAATGTCATATTAACTTTAAAGTGTCAGAGTAAATTAATCAATTACTGAACTTATTTATTTACCTTGTCATTCATTTTTATTTTTATTTCCATTTCTTCTTTTATTGTATAATCGATAGTTGTAGTTGCTGTCTTTATTCATAACATTTCAACCTTATAACAAATAATTGTAAAATTTACACAACGAATGTCTTTCTACACTATCACTAGTTTTTTTTTGTGTGTATCTTATGTATCATTTGATAAAGAAAACAAAATGTTTTTAAGAGTGCAGTAAATTTTACCTCAAACACCAGCCCATTATGCAAGATCAATATGATTGTGTAATATAGTGCATGTTAAATTATTCAACTTGAAAGATCATTTTTTATGAGCGGTAATGCGTACTGAACTTCCGGTTTAATAGTGTAGTGATAGCAAGCTTTAACTTCTGACAAATATATATAGGATATTTGTCTTTTTTTTTTTCGGTGAATGATCGAAATTTATTTCATCGAGTGAACATCATCGGTAATATTTTCTAACCCCTTTTTGGGGGGACTTGCATCAAAGTCCAGTACAGTTCTTTTCGGTAATTCCCCTGGCGTACCCCCCTCCGCATTACAACGCATTATAATATTACGTAAAGCGCGAGAAATGTAGGGTAAATTACGTCATATTTCTATCTGCTTGAGTGACACGCGCATTTTACCTAGGTAACTATTGCGCGAGAACTACTGTTGCCGCCTTCATTTGAAGAGTTAGACTATAAAATCGGTATTTTTCACTGGTCGTAACCATGAAATATCGAAAAATATTTCACCGTTATTTCTCGATAAACTACCGGAAAGCATGAAATAAATGTACATTTACTTTACATCCACTGTGAAACAAATCCTTATAACTTAAAACTCGTTACCAAACAAGCCATACTCGTTACCAAACAAGCCATGTTTCAACAACCTCATGGAATAAAGCTTTTGAAGCATTTTCTGCTAGTAGTATCGTTCTCCACTCATAACAAAACAAATTTGAAATTATTTCCATTAATTGGCAGTCAGCAAATGCTGTCAAATTGGTCGGGTCTTAAATTTTGTCGTTTGATATGATGACTTCGTGGTATAATTACTGAGTTATAAAAAAGAAAATCAGTTTTTTTTTTTTTGTATTTTCATTCTCGCAGATAAATAATCCAGAAATGGAGAAAGTTCATGACTGGAAAAAGATGACGTTTTACGACTAATATTCCATCAACGGCATAAGTCAATAAACCAATTAAACAAGTATGATCACATCGCATAACAGGAGTATTAACCATTTCAGTACCATAGACAGAAATAAGGGCTTTAGAGGACGGCATAGATCAAGATTAGATCACAAATAATGCGCAATCTGATCTTTGATCTACACTGTTCGCGTGGTCAGTAAAGCCTATAGGATAAAGACATTTTCTGAGTTTTAACGACGTATATGACAAATGTTTGTGCGCATCCATACTGCGCATGTGTTTTTGTCATGAAAAGTGAATCAAAAGTGCACCTATGTATTTTTCGCACTTATAGCAATACTATTGGTGCACTGAAACAAGTAGCGCTTTCTTCGGGTAGTATTAGTAAGGAGAAAAAAAATAGAACTGTGAACTGTCACCGTGAAATAATTAAAACACTGTTGACACGGTGTTACACACCAAACAAGCAAACAATAGAAGGAAATTTAAAGCTATGGAAGTATAGCTGTTTCCACTTTGAAAATTATTGTTGGAAAAGGAGGAAAAAGGCCCCGAATGCGCAATTTCTCCTTTCCCACTATGTCTGCTGAGCTTTTATCTTATTTTTTTCCTTGAAAAAATTAACTTCCACAGTGACCTTCATCCCTGTTTTCTGACGAAATAAGCACGGATAGATGCCATTTTTTATTGTTTCTTACTGTTTAAAATTATAAATACTATAATTGTGGAAACTTTAAGAAAAATCTGTCCGTTAGAAGGTATGTATTTATTCACGATTAACCCTTAATTCGGTCAAATTATCTCCCTTTTTAAACTCAATGGTCTATATATAACATGCATATTTGTACATTTGCCATGCTCAAAACCAGGCTTTTATATACTTTTTGTGCAAAACTAAATGAATTTTCATTAAATCGCAGATGCAACAAGTCCCCTTTTCACATAACATGGCTACATTATTTAAGTGGCACGGAAAGAATTTAATGAAGACCTAAGACTGATGTAACTATACCTCAACAGAAGTGAGTCACCCCTTGCCTCTACATGTATCTACATCCACGTGCCACAACACTTTGGAAAAGTCATTTGAATATCACAAGCCTATATACACGGGGGAAACGAGCGTTGACCGCGGTCCCTTCCCCCGTCTAAAGACGTCATCGCTCTTGACGGCGCCACGAGCAAATAAATTATCACTGATTAAGCCAAGCTAAGCCTATAGTTCACTTTTAGAAAAAAATATCGGTATTCGACTCAATCCAACCCGAACAAGCCAACATATATGACCAAGCTAAACGTTATCAGGCACTTGATTTTTTTTTTTTGGACATAAGTACTCAAGCCATGACTTCACCGTCTTTAACCTATTACATGAGACACGGCATCCATGTGTATTACCTACGCTTCGCCAGTAGGGTTTCGACCTTTATATGAGCCATGCTTTCCATGCTCCGGCAAAAGGGAGCGATGCATTATACCAAGCAATTTATTACATAATACGGATCCCTAAAATACATTTTGTGGAACAACCAACTCAACTACGAGGTAGAACGTCCTTTGACATACAGAAAATTGACCAAAAGAAAAAAGTTTCAACCCAGATCAGCCTGCACGGACTGCAGACACTTTTTGCAAATGCATTACAATCCCTTCACAGAGCATGGTTCATGTTCATTTGTTCCATTTCATTTTACTAGTTCGAAGATAGATAACGGCTTAACAAGGTAACAATCAGTGGCTTTTACCGTTCAAGTTTAGAAAAAAATGTGTTGAATACTGAAAAAAGATTGGGGTCGTAACTAGAAGGGGGGAAAATGGACACCTTCTCTTATATATTTGGATAAATAAGGCGAAGTTTGTATAAACAAGAACAACAACAAGTGCCTGTGGCCTGGAGCTCTAAATGTAGACAAGGGATGGAGAAACCCGACCTTTACATATACTACTCAAAGTTGGCTACGCACCAAGGATATTGTTGTACATATCTTAGGTTGTAGTTAAATTTTTAGTATTCTTTTTTGTTGAACATGTACCTTGTGCTTTATTAATTACTGTATATAAAGATTTTACACTTGCTATGCACTATTTTTATTTAATTTTCATTTTTGACTGGATGGTCACTAAAACGGTTGTTTTTCCAAAACAAGTAAAAAAAGGAATTTGCGAAAAAAGCTAGAAATTAATTTGGTATGGGCCTAATAACGAGTATGTGACCCGTTGCTATCAGTGACAGCTTGGCATCGTCTTTGCATGTCCTCAATCAGGTTTTGGATAACCATTTGTGGAATGGAATTCCATTCCTCGACAAGGAATGTACCAAGTTACTGAATGCTTTGTGGCTGGACCTGACGGGCTGAAATGCGGATCTGTAACTCATTCCACATGTGTTCAATTGGATTAAGTCGGGAGAATGGGATGGCAAATCCATACGCTGGATACCCTCCCTTTGCAAGTACTCTTGGACAGCATGGGCCGTGTGAGGACGAGCATTATCGTCCATCAAAATGAACCCATTGCTAACAGCACCAGCATATAACCTTACCTGTGTGTCGAGAATTTAATCTCGATACCGCTGGGCAGTCACTGTGCCGCAATCGAGCACAACCAGGTCAGTTCGTCTATCCCAGCTTATCTCGCCCCATGCCATGATAGACCCGCCCCCATACCGATCATGCTCAGCAATGTTTGCTGCATGAAACCTCTCCCATATAGTCTTTTCGATCGGAGGCCACTTTCGTGCAACCGTGTGCCTACGGTTTGAGTCAAAACTTTGACCCTAGAAGAATTTTGAAGGTCAGAACGCAGTTGACTTGCAGTCGCAAAGCGGAAAGCGGTTTCTCCGAGCCTGGATGACCAAATATCGATCATCAGCTGCAGATGTAGCCCTTCTCCTGCCACCACCTCGCCTAATAGGTATACCATACTGCTGGTACCTCGCCCAGGCTCTAGTGATAACATTATGGTGCACACAAAGTGCCTCACCAATTTTGCGATGAAGAGCCCCTTGTTGCAACACTTCAACTGCCCGTCACATGTCTGCTTCTGATAAATGTCGTCTGACATTCACATTTGCCTTATTAAAGTCAAAAAACGCTCAGCCTTTCAAAAGAAAGAGAAGAATAAAGAGTGTACACAAGTTTGGTACATGTATGCAGTGTCTCCAGACACTATGAAAATAAATTGAGGGTATCTGCATTTGCAAGACTTGCACGAGGAATTTGCTTAGCATAATAGGCAATGTGTGTACTGGAGACCATCTCGATACACCACTGAATGATTTCCAATATTAACAAAATGAAAATATAAAATAAAGACTCTGCCATGGCGCTAGGAAATTTTTGTGCGTAGAAAACTTTTGAGTAGTACAGAAAACTTCACCAAACTGCTGCTTATATTAAACTTCAAATACTGTACTACCACTCCTTGGCAAGGCTGGTGTGATGTACAGATCATAAAGCTGTTGGTACACAAAAGGAAAGAGCTAGAACCACAAAAGATCTATTATTTTGAAAAGGTGTAACAGTAAGTAGATATTGTTCAACTGTTTGCTGAAATTTTGTAGAAAGCATGATCACAATGATGATAACAAACAACTCAATATGAGGGAAATTGGCTGAATAAAAAGGTCCGCTGGCGCGAGACAAATGTTGATCGGCTTGACTTTGTAGAGATGCGATTTGACTGTGTGACATCCTATGTCCCTGACCGGTTTCGTTCTCTTCTATCCAAAATACTTTACTAACGGCACCTATGTCACCTGAGGCTGTGAATGGCACCGCCGGCACAAAATAGTCTTGATAGAAGTACTCTCCCTCAGAGCGCGCGATTGCGAGAATCGCGCAAGTTTTTCATCATTCACGCACATCTTCAAAACCAGTGCGCGACAATCGCGCGCAAAAAAAATATTAGGCAATTAGTGTTTGATCACTGATTAACGCTCGAACTCCGATGTGAAAATTACTTTCACAACTGTAGGCGCCGAGCCCCGGTAGCTCAGTCGGTAGCTTGCAGGACTTGAGAACAGGTGGTCGCGGGTTCGATCCCTGGCTAGGCCAATTTCTTTCCGAGGATTGATGATAGTCATTGCGACAGGATTCATTCCTCTCCCACCGCTGAACATTGTCTCGACGATGGTTACGTGGGAAAGCAGCCAGTGGCTTGGAAAGATAATTGTGCGGAGTAATGGTAAAAGAGACTCCAGGAAAGCATGGTTAGGTGCACTGGCCGCCTCGATATAACTGAAATAATGTTGAAAACGGCGTTAAACACTAAACAATCAATCAATCAACAACTGTAGGCTACAGGAATCGTATATGACACATAATTTAAGAACTCTGAACTGTGTTAGATCACTCCTATGAATGAAGAGTGACTTCCCTTTCTTACGTCATGGATTTTTATTTTGCGCAAAAATGTCTGACATTTTTTTCTTCTAGATTTAAATATAGATCTATAGCAGGTCTCCAACTCCTCTTTATCAAAATAAATACGAGAAAAGTAATGTCTTTCCATCCAAATACTAAAGCTGTCAAGATGAATTTATTTCGATATTACTTTATTAGATCTATATAGTTTCAATTAATACCGATTTTCGAAAGTTGATAATTTTGGTGACTGGACATTTCGGCCCATAACAATCTCGGCCCAATGTAACCTTACTGCTTAAAGTCATTAAAAAGCTGAAAAGACGGCCTGAAGTGACTCTGATCGGACAGTGTCAAAGAGACATTTTATTGTGTCATGAGTTTCCGCGTTTTTTGCACCGATCAGCTTTTCATGTCTGTTAATTTCTGGATAGGTATTTCCGCATGATTTAACAAAAATTGTCAATAAGGGTAACAAGTAACTTCAAAACCTGTCATTTTACATAAGATAAGCAGATAATGGCCTTTTTTTGTCCGTGTTTTTTCTAACGTGAAGTCTCGCGTGTAACCAACATTTGTTACGTGAATTTTAATTCTATTACATGATTTGCGCGAGAGGAAACGCTGTAAATCCAAATGAGATTAGTTCTGTTTCTTGCTTTTTGTAGTTGATTTTGATCCCCATACTTTTTAGAAATCCCCCATACTTTTTCAGACTGATGGTGGACAATCCCCCACCTTTTTCAAGTCCTAGATCAGACACTGCTCCCTCTGTCCGTTAGCATATTGAGGAATCAAATCTCGCTTGATCTCCTTCAACCTCTGAAGAGTTCTAAGAAGAGAAAGAAACCGTTCAGGTATATAGGATGTCAATCAGTCAAAAAAAGCATCTCTCCGTATTCAAGCCTAGCAACTAGTCAAGTATATCCCTTTTGTCCCAATTAACACCTGTTTTTTTTTTTCTAATGACAACTTAATCTCCATTCTTCTGAATGGAACAAAACATAGGAACCAACCATCGCTCAGATACAGTTTTTGTTTTTGTTTTACATGTGCGCAGTGGTGCTGAAGCAGTTGGTCGATCAAGCAATTGGTCGATCAAAGAGAGCAAACACAGACTAGACGGTACAGATGTGCGATATGATCTTGTTTTACCCTCTACTGAAAGACATTTGATACGCATGATACTGGTTTACATTGTATCAAATATTCCGTTTATTAAAGACATTCAGGAAGAACGCAAGGGTAACCAGCATTTCTCCTTTTCTCACAGTTTTCCTTCTCTTGCAAAGCCAAACCCATCATTCCCGTTTTAACTTGTTTTCTTCATTTTGCTTTCTATGACGACAAGTCTAAAATGTTATCGTTCTATAAAGACTTAATAAAATGTTAACGAACTTTTAAAGGTACGGGCGTATTAGGATGACTGCCACCGTTTCTTGCAAGCTTTTTTGGAGTATTGTTAAGTCTATTTTCAACCAATCTATCAAGATCATATATGGTTGCATATCATAAATTGTCATATTATTGGGCTAAGAATAATCGGGATATCGTTTTGGCATTTGAAGATTCCCCTTCCTACTGGCCATTAATGTCAGTAGTATCTGTATCATGGAAAATATGAACTGTTTCTTTTCTTCTTTTTTATTCTTTATAGGAGCGTTGTACAAACAAAGCAGTGATTTAAATCTATTAAAGACAAATATCTCACTACACTTGCTTACAAGAAATTGGCGTTCAACAATGACTGGCCCGTCACAAGACCGAATGAATATAAGCTAGATACTAAAACCAAAGTTTCTTTTTGACGATGATTTTGTCCTTTTGCGGGAATGTTAGACGAGCTAGTACAACAACAACAACATGAAAACGGTAAAAGTACCGAGTAATTCTTTTAAAAGGACACATTACTGAGGTTTCTTGAAGGCACAGAATATAGTAAGCTACTAGCGGTGTACAGCGCATTAATTGACACCGTTATTAGAGAAACTGTCTCTATTTGTCAAAGTAAAGATTTTGGTCCTGAAGTTTAGAGGGTGGGTAGAGTGTGGAGCTTCTCCTCTCATAGCACCCTCTGCAAATATGTGTATCTTTATAGACTTTGTCACAAACATTTGAGGCTAGACTTTATAACGTAACAGGAGCCTTATGTGACGTCATTTATTTAAAACCTTTCCAAAATTTCATACATGAGTAGGTATCGCATATAGTCTAGATCAAATGGGTATAATAAGTGCAATTACCATGACTTATTTTTGATAATACACTATTGTATTATCGTTTTTTGGGTCCCGGCTCTGATCAATTTTCAGTCATGGGCGCATGAAGCTTGAGAAATCAACCACAGTAAATGCCGGAATTTGTACTACTACGCCGTTTCGCGGAAAAATGACGTCATTGTTGCTAAGGCGTATGCACGTGGACAGTTTTTGATTTTCATATTAATAAAAAACAAGATATGCAGCGAAAGCTTTTTAAAAACAACAAAATTGCTGAATAAGTTGCACTTACCCCTCTAGAGACTGTTTTATTCTACTTTCGGTGTAAATGTCATGGAGCTATCTACTTGTGTATGTACACATTTGAAACCGAACTACAATTATAAACATGGACCCGTGAACGGTATATAGGCAAAAGGTGATGAGGCAGGATATTTTTTGTCTGTCATTCGTTTTATTTGATAAATAGAATCTCACATTCGTGTTCATGTATTATTATTTTTATCAAACTCGTTGACTAAAATGTATTTTACGCTCGCCAAGGCTCGCGTCATACAATTTTAGTCAACTCGTTTGATAAAAATGATAATACATAAACACTAATGTAAGATCCTCTATTTCTTTATACACCGTTATGGGAGGCAAAGAATCTGACATTTGATCGCGTGTGAAATGAAGTTTCATTGAGCTCGCCCGACGTAGGAGTTAAATGGTTTGTTGGTGTCGTGCTTGATGGCATTTTCTGGACTCGTTTTAGTGGGATTTGTCTCGGACTCCAGCTTATATCAGATCCAATACATGTAAGCGCCATGCCTGGCAAAAGGGGGCTTAATGCATGATATCAAGCAACCCATCACATTATTACTGATCCATAATAACCACTTTTTTTTTTAACAACCGCCTTAATTATAAGGTAGAATGGTCCTTAGACATACAGAAAATTGACCACTAGCGAAAAGTTTCGGCCCAGGTCAGCCTGCTCGGACTGTGCAGGCTGACCTAGGTCGATACTTTTCGCAGATGCATTAAGCCCCCTTTTCATAGAGCATGGCCCACATACATATGTAACTCTGTAACATTTATTGTATGTATAATATGATGTATAATGGGCCTGTGGCCTATATAATTGTAATAAATGCATTAAAATTGTAATGAAATTGCCAACTGCTCATTTCATTAGTTTCTTTTTGGCTTTGATTAACGATCTGGTCTAACTTAAGTTGGGGGGGGGGGGGGAAAGGGAACAGTTACTATATTTATGGGTAGAATGACCTATCGAGGGAGAGAATAAAGTATACTTTAAAGTCAGTGGACAAAACCTGTCCCTCGCCCGCGCCTATAAATGCTATATTTGTCATAGCATTTTTTACGGTAACTGAACTTTGTTGAGCTCAGTATATGGAGTGTATATTAGTGAAAATAACATCTAAACCGGGAATGTAGCTGTTCCTCGCAGTTTTTTTGAATTCTAGACGTCAGACATCTCCAGAAACGAACAAAAACATCAGCATTGGTCAATCCTTTACTAAACAATCCCCATTTTAACCCCCCTATGGAGAAAAGACTTTTGAAAACGTTCTGGAAAAAGGAGAAAATGCATGTGACCATTATTTTGTCTTTTACCACAATGTTTCTACCCATCAAAGAACTAATTTTAACTTTTGAATAATTTTTATTTTGTCATCTGCAAATACTTTCAATTTAGACATGTCTACAGTTGTGTCGTTTGATAAAGACTTAAATCATGTTGACTCTGTTTAGCGCCAAATATGTAAACTCGACCTCCATCGACGGCTGAAAATGAACCGTGATCTGGCGAAAGGGAGTTAAATGCAACTCCGTGATGCTTCGTACCATATAGTCATCCAATAATTATAGATCCATAAATTCCATTTTGTCTAACAACCGGCTGAATCATGAAGTAGACTGGTCCTTTGACATGCAGAGCAATAGCAAAATGTTGCAACCCAGGTCTGTCGGCAAATGCATTGAAGCGTCCTTTCACATGTCAGAGTATGGCTTAAATATAATGCATCGACACTCAGAAATCATCTTATCCCATAGGCTTGAATGAGCAAGCAACCTGAACAGAACGTGCAGTTGGACCATAGAGCTACCCTGTCGACTACTTTGTTACATTTTCTGGACAAAACGACCTTGAAACAGCAGAATTGCGGATATTTTACCTAATAAAAAAGTTCAATTTTATCAAGTCAGTGCTCTAAGTCACCATAGTGTTGCTGTCTTGTAAACCGTCTTAGCCCTATAACTCCTGAAACAGATTACCCGTTTACGGCTTTGAAAAAAAATGCTCGTAAATCAAGGGTGAATATTCAACATGAATTAAGATAAATTTAATACAACAATACCTCATAAAGACTTTTTCCCAGTTGGGGTAGATTTCAGTTTCACATAAATTTTGCATCTTTATTAACCCACAACGAAGAGTGGACGGGTATACCATAACGGGTTGTCTTTTTATCCTTTTTATCCTTTCACAATATTCAGCTAATTCCGTTGAAATTTTATGGAAGCTTTTTCACCTTTGGAGATTGTGTATCTACAGTTTTTATTATGGTATGTTGTCGATAACAAGAGTCATGGCCTTTCGGGTGTTTTTGTCCTGGAACAGTGACAAGGCAAACGGCGATTCTATTCCTCAGTCTGAGACAGCTTTACCAAACTGCAAAATATTATATTGGTCTAAATTGAAAGCATTTGCAGACGATAAACTAACGGTGGCCAATATGACGAAATTTGTCCTTGAGAGGCTAAAAAACATTGCAGGAAAAGGAGAAAATGTTGGTTGCCAGCATTGCCCCTTTTCCAACAATGTTTTCAAAAACTTCTACCTCATTGTCGTTAAAAGAAGGGATTGTATGACATAGGGTTAATTGCTAAGCCAAATTCCAAAAAAACAAAAACAAAAAGCAAATCAAGCGCCTTTGACCGAATGTTCATTATCATTTTCATTTCGAGGAAACCACTTCTGTTACCAAACAACAGAGGTCCTGGCTTAAACACGCTGCTACGTAAATAAATTTGTCTTTTGACGACGCCCAAAAGGTACAGTTCCATTGCAATTAAAGACACTTTTTGTTATGTTTTAGAGGCAATTAGCAGACGCCGAAGATGTTAGATCAGACTGAACAAGACGTGCAGTCACATTTTTTGTCTGCAACGTCGGAAAAACCACCGTAAGTATGCCCCTCTGAGCATTTTAACCGTTGGTATGCAAAGTGCGCACAGTCTAATCTTGGATTTTAACTGTCCGATACGGAGATAATTATTAAAGAACTTTTAAATTACAATATTTGAGTTTTTACTATTAGCTGGAAATTTTATCTTAATTGATTTTGTCGTTTAATGGTAAGGGTTAGTGAAAAATCCTCTTCCGCCAAGAAAAGGTTAACTGCTAACAAGGCTAGTGTTTGTTTTATTGACAAGTACATCTAATAACTGTGTTCCGAATATCCCTCCATCTCATCGACAAAAAAGGAATTACTAAAGTCTATTAATACAACCATATCTCTAATGACCAGCCGATTTCTGCCTATAGAAATCCATTCAAACTAGAATTGCCCGCGTCTCCATCCAATGTCTATCACGAGTAAATAAGTTTACTATTGAGGTATATAATGACTTCGCCCTTTGGCGGTCAACGCTGCAGAACTGGTCCTTGTTGGCTAGGTAGTCAAGGCTTTGAACCCGTGGTTAGGAATTCCTGGTCCGATCCCTGCCCGTACAGTTAGATACAGGGAAGTGTCTTTGGGCAAGAATCCTTCGTGGCTCAGTGATTAAGGTGTTGTATTTGTGAACAAAATTCAATGGTTCGCTCTTGGCTGGTTGCGCTAGGTACTTGGAAGAAGGCAGTGCAGTACCTAAATCTAGGACCGGTGAAACAAAGGAAAGGCCTAAATGGATGAAACATGGCCGTCGTAAAATTTCATTTAACACAACTTAAGTCCACAAGACTAGAGGAATAGTTTTTGATAGAGTTATGAATGATAAGGAAGCCTAAGTACATGCGACTAATGGTTGTCTTAAAACGACTGAGAACAAACCTATCTACGTCTTCATCCACGTCTGTTACATTGCTACTATATTTATCATGTAGATCAATATATTTTCGCCATGCTGTCGGTATGTTAATAGCTATAATGGCTTCATTGTTTGATTTTTAGGGTTCAATCCCCGGCTCGGCCAATTTCTTTCCGAGGATTGATGATAGTCATTGCGACAGGGTTTTTCTCTCACCTATGACCATTGTTACGACGATGGTTATGTGGGAAAGCAGCCAGTGGGTTGGAAAGAATATTGTGCGGAGTATCGGTAGAAGAAACTCCTGGAAAGCATGGATAGGTGCACTGACCGCCGCGATATAACTGAAATAATGTTGAAAACGCCAAACAGTCAATAATCAATCAATCATTGGTTTCCAGGGCTATATTGAAAGGGTTCTCCGTGATTCAAAATCGGGGCCTATATCCACCAATCCTTCTATGAAACGTCCTTAGTCTTATATTCTTGGTTTATAAAGTAACGGAATGTCTGAGTGGCTTAGCCAGATAGTTTAGCCAATCAGAATGGGTTACTCTTTTGCAATTTAGGAAATTCGTGAGATTTAAATTAAGAATATTAAGGATGGTTGATAAATATGGACCCAGGATTCGTATTCACCAACCAATCTTGAGAACATTCTTAGCCTTTTTCTCCAAGATTTTCTAAACTTGAAAGTAACACAACTTTTAATTGGCTAAACGTAATGATTAGCCAATCAGAAGCTGTTTAGTTTCAAATATGGAAAATCTGGAGAATAAGACTAAGGTTGATATTAAGGATGGTTGGTGTTTCTGATTACATCGCCATCGGTTGTTCGCCCTTACATGGGAGTGTAGAAGCAAAGGGCACTGTGGAGTTTGGGCCTAGTACACGCGTACAGGCGAAACCTAAATAATACTTGAATTAACGAACGTTTACCTCGATATGAATGAAACGTTATTATACTGCAAAGAAAATTCTCGCGAAAAACAAAAAAAAAAACACACCTTATAAATAACTACACTTTGAACAGAAAATCCAAAATCGTTGCGTCGATCGATACGTATGTCTCTAAAGCAAACAACCTCGTGTGGGTGGTTTGCTTGGATACAATGACCCCAGATTCATGTTGAAGTTCGGTACGGAGCTGGGTTGATGTCGCAGTGCGGCCTGTCTGAGCACGGGTGATGAACAACTGTCCAAGCTGCAGATGTTGCTGTTTCTCTGGAACCACCATTCCTGAGAGTTATGCCTTTCTGATGAGACCTCTCTAAGGCCCTAGTAGTAACATTATGATACACGTCAAGGACATGGTCATCCATGGTCATCCTAACACACCACATCGATCCGGCTTCTGATATATATCCTGTTACGTTTATTTTGGCCATATTTCATTGATAAAACTTCAGACTTCCGAGCTGAAGATTCAATACTCTTCACATGTCGGGTATATGTGTGCAGTGGAATAAAAGATACCTGCATGAAAATCAAAGGATACACATTTCCATGACTATCGGGAAACCTATACCTACCATAAAAGCGTATGTGTATACTGGGCATCATCAAAATACTTCACTGAACCATATCTAGTCCAAGTATCAAAAATATATCTCTTTCAAAATATTTGGTGCTCAGCCAACTTTGATTTGTATACCTTTGAACGGGCACAAGAATAACTAACAAGATAGAAAGCCATGAGCCCCGTTTCTCGTTGCCACGTAGTTGTATTTGCTATCAAAGCCTATCCCATAGACAGAATTTGATTAACTCCGATATATCATTCATAAAGTTGAAGATGCGTAATTCGACCTTCCTGTCAGAGAGTTCCAAGTGATTGCGATTGCCTGGACTGGCAATCACCAATCTTCTCTCGCTGTGTCTATTAGACTTATCCAGCTGAGATCTAAAATGCCCCGATGCTAATGTACTCTGTAGTTTTGATATTTTCATTTATACTTTTCTTCCTTACCACTTTTTTTAACACATTTTTTATCCATTTCCAGACAGGGCATATTCTAAGCAGACATTTTATTTTTCACTTTTCTATTTTTCCCGCCGTAAATATTCATGCATTCAAGTTCAAGCCACTCTTTCTGAACTGTACATGTAATATTTCACCAGTCTTTAGCTCTAACTCGCTATAAGACGACAAATGTTTGGATTTATCGATGAGGGAGAGTTTTTGCAGAAGGTATTTTAAAAGTAACTGATATGATGGGATTTGTTTTTGGAAGCATTGAAGACATTGAGGGAAAAGGAGAAAATTCAGAAAAAATTGCATTTATGTTTTTCCAGTGATATTTTTAAATTTTCTTTCTCTGGGTTCCACGCAGACGCGATCGTTCGACAATGCTTAAGATCAATGATACCTTTAACTCACCTATTTCTTTTTTTTTAAAAGACAAACAACCTGAAGCAGAGACGGATGAAAAGGGTTGAGACTTCACCTGTACTTTACAAAGAAACCATGACATACTCTGATAACCTTTATAAGCCATTCGCCCATATACACTGTTATTATATATTAACCCTTAACCTGCTAAATAAGTGAAATGAAACTGCCACGCTGATAGTAAAAACCCAAATTTTGCTATTTCAAAGGTTTTTTAGGGAAAATTCTCTCCTTATCGGACAGTGTAGATCCAAGATCAGACTGCACGTTCTGTGCAGTCTGATCTTGATCTGCACTGTCCGCAAAAGGTCTTTGAGCCGAGCTTAGCAGCTTAGGGGTTAACATGTTGGTCATAGACGTCAAGTTAACATGAATGGTTTTAAATCTACATCTTTATTTATAGAACGATGTCGTTTCCGTTACTTTATATGGAAACTGCGAAAAGTTCAACGGCGGAGCTTCCAGTGTAATTCCTTTTTTCGGGTTTGTTCGAGGTAACAAGTTTTCTAACTAACAGATGATGACTTATGTAAGCAAAATGTTTAATCAATCACATAAATTAGATATCGCAAATAGAAGCACGAATGCATTGTGACGAGCGGAAAAAAATCCTCGGCTTGAGCAATTTCATTATCTGTCACAATGCTTTCAAGATGCTGTAAGAGGCATTGTGATGCGTCAACTTAGCAAAGGTAATTACTAATTTGACATGCTCTGTGAAAAAAGGAGTTTAATGCCAAGCAACGACCAAGGTCAGCCTGTGCAGTCCTGGCAGACCGACCTGGGTCGAAACTATTTGCATTTGGTACATTTTCTGCATGGTTAAGGACAATTCTTTCTCAGGATTCAGTCTGTTGTTATACAAAATGGATTTTATGAATCCATAATTATGTGACGACTTGCTTGGTATAAATGGGTTAAACCCCTTATTGTCAGAGCATGGCTCACATCAGTTTAACCATGGTAAGTTTGTGTATTTATCATCAGTGTTTGGCATCAAGCCTTATCCTGCTAAATAACTAAAATTAAATTTTCAGTTCAATAGAAAAACCCAAATATTGCTATTTCAAAAATTATGTTTTGGGGAATATACCTCCTTATCGGACAGTGTAGATCCAAGATCAGACTGCACGTTCTGTGCAGTCTGATCTTGATCTACATTGTCCGAAAAGTTCAGGGAGTCGCGCTTAGCAGCCTAAGGGTTAAAGCAATACCAAATACGCTCGAGCTTAAATGAATCTGAGGATAAAAGCGTCTAAAAACATCAATGGAAAAAAAGCTTCTGGTTAACAAAGTTTTATCTGTTTCTTTCCGTATATTTTGGTACCATGTCGAAGTCATATCCCATCCTATGAGTCACATTGAATTGAAGGTACGAGCCACATTAAAATTGCTGTCTGGGAAAAGTCTCTCCTCTTTCAACAATATTTGTTAGTTCATTGTACCTAAACTAAAAGATGAATTGCAAAATGTCGCATGTAAATGACGAAGTTTCTCAAATATTTCCCTTTCACTTCTTTTCCACGAGATAAATTTCAGTAACGTCTTATTATTGTTATAAAATAGGAACTGAAAATGGATATGGGAAACATGCGAACATCTATCTTGATTACAGATGTCCCTTTTCCTTTTGTTTAGAAAAAGTAATCTTATGAAGAATGCCGCGAATTTTCAAACTCTGAGGAAGAATGTCTTTAAAACATTGTTGGAAAAGAGGGAGAAAATGCTGGTAACCAGCTTTTTCTCTTTTTTCCACAATGTTTTACACTGTTTCAAATACAATGTCTATCATTTGAATCGCATTGTATATGTCGTGTCCATATGCTCCCAGTTTCGACAAGCCTTAAATGTTGTTGCTGGGTAAAGAGTACAGATAAGAGTTCTGGTGTACAATTTAAGACTGTAATATGGGGGTCGGGGTTCCGGAATCTTTTAGCGCACGCAAAATAACAATTTCGAACCCGATGATTGGTTCAAATTGATATCAGATGTGGGGTGATCAAAAAGTTCAGACTGGCCGATTTGAGTTTATCAAAACAAAGAAAACGGTGACAAGAAAACGAATTTTACAATTTCTTTTATCTTAAAGAATGATTTATCACTGAGGTAAGTAAAGCGATAGCAGGCAAATTATTAGTAAAGACGAAAGACAAAAGTAAGGAAAAAAAATACCAATGGTATTTCCTTAATGGGGTACGTAGCCTGTTACGGTTTTTTTTTTTATTTCGTAGCAAAGTTTCCATGGCAAAGACTTCTGGGAATGTCACATGATCAATAGCATGCGTCGGTTTCGAGGATTTGCGTTGAAATCATTACGATGACGTCATATCTGTTGTACGTAAAAAAAGTATTTGGAGTTACCTATTGTGAAACAATCGCCCCGTTATTTAAACGCACAAAATTGTACCTTTTCGTTGAACGTAACCGTAAAGCTTCTATATGATTGCAACGAAAAACATATATAGTTGTTTTATTGGCTTTTAATAACGATATTAAAACTCTGTAGCTCCCTTTAACACTTTACCAGACGACAAAAATGTAGAGCAGTCCAAATTGAATGCATTTGCAGACTGAAACTTAAATGTCGGTCAAATGATGACATTTCTCGTTGATAGGGTAGAAACATTGTGGGAAAAAGAGAAAATGCTGGTTACCAGCATTTTCTCCTTTTCCCACAATGTTTTTAAAAGGTATTTTTTTCAGCGGCGTTAAAACTCGGGATTGTGTAGTAAAGAGTTAAGGTTATTTTAGATGTACCAACTTCCACATACAATTACACATGAGAGACATAATTGACGGAAAGAAAACAAACTGTATCCTTCTAGAATTACATGGACATCAATGTCAGAAAAGGAATAATTACTTTTCCAAACAAATGCTTCTTTCACCGAAATGTTTAAAGAATCTGTAAACTGCAAGGGGGTGAAAAGTAAAATTTGTAAAAAATTATTTTTGCGTATAGCGTAGATAATTAGCCAGAACATACAGCCTAGACTTTGCCGTATTTCGTTCATTCCAATAACTCAAAATGTTCTATTTCAGTCAGTCCTTTACCAAAAAAATACGGTGAGTTATCAATCATTACGAAGAAGGCGTTGCAAACATCGTGAAAACCAGCATTTTCTCCTTTTCCCACAATGTTTTCTACACTTTTACGGAACAAATTCAACCGTGTCGTCTATTAATGCTTTCAATTGGATGTTTCTCAAATTGTGCCTTCTAGTAAAGAATGACAAAAGAAGCTAATGAGTTAGATAGTAGAATGCTTACCGCGACTTTAGGTGCCTTATCGGACAATGTAGATCGAGTTCGAACCGCAGAGAATGCACCGTCTGATTTTGGATATACTTTGAGTCATTTTCATACCAAAACCGACAGGAAATTTCAACACCAATGTTTTCATTAATTATTCCATATACATGTATAGGTGACTCAAAAGAAATACCTGTTCTAAACCAATTTTGAGGAACTAGATATTGCTTTGTAATATGCACTGAATGAGTGAGCCCTCAACCAAACAAAACCGTGTTTTAACGACCTTGAGATGGAAAGCCTTAAAAATTTTTTTGAGAAAAGAAGAAAATGCTGGTAACCAGCATTTTCTTCTATTCTCACATTTTTTTTCTTCTCTACCAAAGACAAAGCCCATCATTTGAGCCACTTTCTATTTGTTGTCTGCAAATGCTTTCATAACAGACAAGTCTAAACTTTTGTCATTTGGTATAGAGTTAATTACATATCCCAGCTGCCAGTGTTCTCCAAGTCTTGTGACTAAAAAAAAAATCTCTTTTTATTAACCAGTTCTCTTAAATCGTCTTTTGTCTTCCTAATAATACAATAAACTTGAATACGAAAAGCCTACTTTCTTATCGGCCCTCTCGCAGAGAGAATTTGTCCCGGTCTGACATGAAACTTGATTGGACAAGATAAAATGTAGTGGGAGTACGATTGACGAGCTAGAAATAAAACAATAACCCTCTACCTTTGTCGTAGCGTCTTAGAGCCCGCCAATTCCGGGGTCAGTTTCAGCTTTTATTACGTTCTTCTTCCTTTTATTAAAATTCTGAGCAACCAAAACATCCACGGTCCACATAAATAAAGTCATAGAATTTCTTTTGTAGTTAAGAACTGTTAGGAAATCAAAAGTATTAATGAATAAGAACAACGTGGTGTGAGTGAAAAATAACCGCCAGGCTAAGAATCAATAGTCGTCTGCGAGTTCTCATTCACTTTCTCGTCTGCCACTGAAAAATGAAAGTTCTATCAATAATCATAAACTGAAAAATTATTAATTTCTTTTATGGGGTTTATTCTCGTAGTTTTATAGGACGTTATCTACTTTTGATAAATATTTACCCCCCCCCCAAGCACGGATATGCTGCACGGCGCAATTTGATCTCCTTCATCGGTGGAATCCTTTACTACAGAAGCACAGAGCGGCCATGTGGATTTGTTATATATGCCAATACATTTTCCGGCTCAAATACACGTATTGCACACTGATAAGATCGGACACAACGGGGGAAAATATGGTAGGGTAACTAAGGGCAAAAAGCCCAATGCGGGTCAATCGTCCACCTTTATTAACACGAAATACTGAATCAAGAGGTACACTGGTTCTTTGACATACAGAAAATTGAACAATAACGAAAAGTTTCGGCCCAGGTCAGCCTGCGCGGACTGCTAAGGCTGACCTGGGTCGACACTTCTCGCAAATGCATTAAGCCCCTTTTTCACGGAGCATGGCTATTTTTCAAGGTAACATTGCAATTGATAGCGAAAAACGACCTCCACATTTAAAGGTCTATGCATTCTCCAAGCCGCTTAACTAAATGATGTATAGTAACAGGGACGTAACGGAGATAGTAAAGGTGATATAATTAGAATTATAGTTAAGTTTTAAGGATATTTCGAATTTTACATGTAAGCAGTGACCCACGGGGTTGTTATTTTCTTATTTTAAAGTTTTGTTAACAAGTATTGGAATTTTAACGAGCTTGTCATCTAAAACTAAAAAAACAACTGGGAAAGCCTCTTTTCATCTTGTTTTAGATGACTCGTTTAATAAATTCAATCCAATTATGGAAGATCCTCTATATCGAAAAGTCGATTTCCAGACGAGAAATTAAATTTCGCTAACATGATGGCGTTTGTCTTTGAAAGAGTATAAAACCGATTTTGGGGAAAAAAAAAAAAAGAAAATGCTCGTCCTTTTCGCTCATCTTCTTTCTCGAAAGCTTAATACATCAGAGTCGTTATTGCAAGAGTTTTTTGCTAAAGACTTAGCTCGTGGCCATGATAAAATATCGAGTGCTCATGTGTAAAAAATAGAATGACCCCATTGTGCTACCGTACTTTACCCTGCTCTGGTCTTAGGGGGCGATATACCAGGTGCGTAGCAAGGCAGGACATGGATGAGGGGTGCTTCAACATTCACTTGATAAATGCACCATTTTCCAGAGAAAAGGGCGAACGAAAGAAAGACAAGCTAAAAGGACCAGTTTGAACGAAATTCGCTTTTAGAAATGCACGTGGACTACCTCCAGACGCTAACAAATCGTACAAACGTTTCAATATTTATTCCGGTAGAAGAGGGTTTGGTCAGAAACCCTCTTGTACGCTTCCGCTTCCTTTCTTTCTTTCTTTCTTTCTTTCTTTCGCCAAGTATTTCCAAAAGAGAACGTTACGTCAATGGTAAATGGCTTACCGCATATGACGTAAGTATTTTGACCTTGTCAAGACTTTGGACTCAGCTTGAACACCACCGAAAATACTCTTATCATTAACATCAGCGATTACACATCTGAGGAAGAGAAAGAAATCATGTCGTATCGATATCAATAAGTTCCAGAAAACAATATGGCACAGCTACGATTCGAACTTACGACTGTTGATTTACCGGCCTTTTTTTTTCTACCAACTGAATTACGTGGCACGGTCTTCGTTCCGCTAGACCCACAACAACTTGGATAATATCTATAATACGTTATAGACATCTTGTAATGGCTGAACACTGTGAATACCAATTCAGTTACATGACGGTGACAGTTTGCTTATTCGTGTGCTTCGTGGATTTAACCAGCACTATACTGGGGCTGTATAGTGGCTTTACCAAGGACACTTCGACAAAAGATCCAATTCCCAGAAAATATAGAATCCAGAACATCTGGATTACTGGTTCCACGCTTAACTTTACCAGATGACAACACTTCAGACTGGTACGAAAAATTATATATGACTGAAACAAAGTTTTTTTTTTCCCCAAAGGGTAGAGAATATTGTGAGGAACAGGAGAATATGTTGGTTTTCAGCATTTCCTTCTTTTACAATAATGTTTTGAAAAGCTTTCTCTTTTAGGGTCGTTAAAACTGGGATTGAATGTTGAGGATTGAACCCTCAACCACATAGGACTTCGAAACGCTATCAAAAGCATGAGCCATGCTCTGTGAAAAGGGGGCTTAATGCATTTGCGAAAAGTATCGACCTATAACAGCCTGTGCAGTCCGCGCAGGCTGACATAGGCAGAAACTTTTCGCCTTGTTCAAATTTTCTGCATGTCCAAGGATCATTCTACATTATGATTCAGTCGATTGTTTGACAAAATGGATCTTATGGATCCATAATTATGTCATGACTTGCATGGTTTAATGTATCACGGAGATCCTTTTGCCAGAGCGGGGCTCATATACATATGAAAAATACATCAGTTTGCACTATTGACATAAACACTCGTTGTCAAGTCCCAAAGCTCATGTTATGAAAGTCTTAAATCAGACAGAAAAATCGTACAATTTTCAGAAATAGATTTGTTTCCCTTTTGAAACTTCGTTTGGCAAAATTATTGGTAGAATTCCAAGCAATACTAACACTTACTAGACGATGAATTTTGACTTCTCCTAAATTGAATGCATTTGCAATACAACAAATTAAATGATACTAAAATGATGGGATGTGTCTATGAAAGGGTGAAACATCGTGAAGAAAGGAAAAAAGCATTCTCCTTTTTCACCACAGTGTTTTCTAAAATCTGTTTCCTTAAGGTGTGGATTGTTTGATATAGATTTACCACTATACCAGACAATATAACTTCTGAGACTCATATAATTGGCCTGCAACAGGCGAAAAAGGGCATTCGGACATCTGCGTAAAGTGTCGTCTCGGATCAGCCTGCGCAGTCCGCGCAGGCTAATCCGAGACGGCACTTTACGACTACATTAAATTTTGTTCTTCAGTAGTCTTGTGCAAAAAAGAAAATTACATAAAAACGGAAAGTGTCGTTTCGGATTAGCCTGCGCGGACTGCGTCGGCTGATCCGAGACGACACTTTACGTAAATGTCCGAATGCCCGTTTTCGCGTGTTGCAGACCAGGCATTTGCAGATTACAAATATGTGTGGTACTCTGATTAAAGGTGGTTTGATGCTTCTCCGTGATGTATTATACCAAAGAATCCGTCAAAGACTTATTGATCCATATATTCTATTTTTGTCTTAAACCGACTAAATCGTGAGGCAGTCTGGTCCTTTGACATGCAGAAAATTGACCAAACCTAAGTCTTCCTGCGAGAACTGTGAAGGCTGACCTGAATTGGCATTTTTACAGATACATCAAGTCCCCATTTCAGAGAGCATGACTCAAATCTTTTGGACTCGGTGATATAGACGGCATATCAAATAATGAAAACTGTAATTGAAAACAAAAATAGTTCTGGCATTTTGTCCATTTCCAGCGATGTTACCAAAATGCGTCTTCCTTCGGATCGTTAAAATAACGGGATCGTTTGGCAATTTTAAGAGTTGTCCCAGAACTATAAAAGCAAGCGCTGAAACCTTCAAGGGGTGCAAGAGGGCTGTAAACTTGCCTTTCTACCATCAGCTTCAATTACTCTTGGAGAATAAGATAGTTTGCAGAGTTTGTGGTTTCGTAAGAATTAATTCTGGCTATACTGTATGACTGTCCGAATCGGTAGCGTAAACATGAAACAGGGAGTCGCGGGCTCGAATCCCAATCTCGGTCAATTTTCTACCGAGGATTATTGAAGGTCATTGGTACAGGATTCACTCTTCTCTCATCGCTGATCATTTCTTCGACGATGGTCATGAGGGAAAGCAGCGAGTAACTTGGGAAGAATATTGTGCGAAGTAATGGCAAAAGGAACTCCAGGAAAGCATGGGTAGGTGTACCCTCCGCCGCGATATAATGTAATTAGGTTGAAAACGGCGTCAAACACCATACACACAAACAAATAAATATACCGAACGCCTCAATGAACATACTAAATGCATATACAGAAAAGCCCAATCTCGATAGCCAACCTTTTTAAGCCCGCAACCTGTGTTAAGCAAATACATAACTGAGTGCCCAGAGAAGAGCAATATGTTGACATGAACAAAGGAAGGAACCAGTGAACACTCGATTAACCCTTTATCACACAATACCGTAACTACCCTGATAGAAAAGCCTTCTGAAAACTTTGTTGATAAAAGGAGAAAATACTGGAAACCAGCATTTTCTTCTTTTACAACAATGTTTTCTATCCTGTCCAAGACGAATCTCAGCATGGGAGTCATTGTCGTCTGCAAATGCTTTCAATTTTGACAAGTCTGATAGAGAGTTAATACAGATAGCGCTGAGAGGTTTTAGAAATGGTGAATAATCAAAACGGCTGTCTCTTTAACCAGTGTGTTGCTTAGTACAAGATGTCACAAAGACAGGTTCGTTATTATTTAGTCAGTAAACAAGACGCTGCTTTACCAGTTTCAGAGCTATCTGTTCCGCAATATCTCTTAAATAGCGAATACTGTATTTTTATGCAATCTTGGCCTACGCTGTTCGCAAAAGCAAATTCATTTGTCTGTGCCGCCGTAAATGTAAAACTATCATAACTCATAAATTTGTCGTTAAACAAAACAGATCAGAACAGAAAAATTCATTGTTCGACTTGTACAAAGTACATCGTCATTACAAATAACATATATATATGAGTATTATATACAACAACAGGAATTAATACATACTATTTTCTAAATAAGTAAACCCAGAATGAATTCATAGGTCATTTCCCTCATTAATAATTAAAAAAATGGACAAAGAAATTAAAGTTAGCTGTAGATAGGTCGACAAAATAGATAGATAAATACCAGAATGTTGTTTATTTCACTGAAGCTTTAATTAGTAGGATAATTATGGTAAAGCCCACTTATGCATATTTTTAGGCAAACCAGAAATATGGTAATGAGGTAATTTGCATACTGCAGGGGCCTCTTTAAACAAGCTAGAGGCCCTTGAGGGCCTGAAATCGCTCTACTGGGAGTGATTTTGCTTTTTTTGCTAGCATACATTATGAATTCATGATGCAAAAAAAGAAAAACACAAAAAACATAAAAATGTGTTCTTGCAACTGGGCTTGAACCCACTAAGACAGCATAAGTAGGCATGGTGAATTGAACAAACAGTGAAAGAGAATGAAGTGCAATTTCTCAAAACTAACTGTTTAGAATCAAGCCAAATTTGATAGTGTTTCAGTATGCCTTGTATTGAACAATCCTAGCAACTTTCAAAGAAATGTGACTAATAATGTGGACTTTGCTGAGTAAACGATACTAAGTCATCAAATGGCTGCTTTTCCTGAACAGTTTACTAGATTTTCTTCACTTTTAATAGTGTTCAATCCCTTGATGAATCAAATAATCTTTGCAAGTTTCCAAATAATTGAATCAACACTGTAGACTTCATTGCCTAAACAAGAAATGGAAATTTTGAACTTTGAATGGTTACTTTTCGCATACTGATTGTCAGATTTTTTCAATATCAATAGACTTCAAGCTGTTTATGATACAAAGCAACTGTGCAAGTTTCATGAAAATCCGACCACAAATGCTAACTTCATCGTGTAAACAAGAATTGGAAATTTTTAACTTGAAATGGCTACTTTTCCCATACTGTTTGTTGGATTTTTTTTCAAAATCAATAGGGTTGAAGCTATTAGTGAGATAAACAAACTGTGCAAGTTTTACAGAAATCTGACCACAAATGCAGACTTTATCGCGTAAACAAGAAAAAGACTAACGGACGGACGGAAGGACGGACGACGGAAACCACGCCGTGACATAAGTTCTGCTGGCTTCAGCACACAAAAAGTATATTTACCCCCAAATATTTCCATTGCTCGGTATTGTGCTGCTTGTTAGCCCTTAGACTGCTAAGCGCGACTCACTGAACTTTTTCGGACAGTGTAGATCAAGATCAGACTGCACAATACGTGCAGTCTCGTCTTGTATATACGCTGTCCGATAAGGGGATATCCTTCTCCCCAAAATATATTTGGAATAACAAAGTTTGGGTTTTTACTTTCGGCTTGTACGTTTTATTTCTGTTACTTAGCAGGATAAGGGTTAACATCATATTTGACACTTTTTTCTATGTGCGCGCGTCTCTCCGCCTTCTGTTCTATTTTTAGCTTGGGCTGTTTGTGCGACGGAATCTTAATAAACAAAAAATGACTCTTATCGGACTGCTACTACAGATTTTTTTTTCGATTTTTTATAAAAACCTTTGATGTTTTTTAATTATTCTTTTCAAGACAATGGGGAAAAAAGAGAGAAAAAAACGAAGAGGACATTGGGCTTTAAGCCACAATCTTTTTTTCTAATTCAGATGAATATTTATTTGAATATTATTATTTGTCAAGACGGCTTTCCTGCTTCAAACCATATAATGATTACCATCATAATAATAATTGTAGTAGAAATGGTAGTAGCTCAAGGGATGTTAATAACGATGATGACAATACTGATGATAATAATGATAATAGCAATAATAATAAAAATAATAATAATAATAATGATAATAATAAACAACTATTGTTTGTGTCTATTTTCATATTGCCATGAAAATTGGACAAGTCTTATTTCCTATTACATACCCATATTAATAAGGTTTTAGTTTTCAAAATTAATGACAACTCAAATTGTTAACGTTTGCAACGTTGCATTTTGTATGTTAGGCCAGTGGCCTCTATGTACATTGTAATTAAATTGAATTGAATTGAATCGAATAATAACAGTTCTAACAGAAAGTTAAAAAGTGTTGCATCCCCGAACACAAACGATGCTTTCATGACTGTTTGTCTGTCTGTCTGTCGGTCTGTCTGTCTGTCTGTCTCTCTCTCTCTCTCTCTTACGAAAAAGACACCAGTCAGTTACCTCACTAAAATGATGTTTCTACAACTAGTTCACCCTTCGACTTCGAAATAAATTCAATGTGAACCATTCAAATACAAAACCTCGAAATAAAGAGATTTCATTTTTTCTATCAGAGAACATATAAGTGTAGCGGACAGTTATGATCCAAGATCAAAATGCATCTTCACTGCATTCCGATATTGATCTATTACGTAACGTCCAAAAAATCGCACTGAGTCGTGCTTAGCAATCTAATAAGGGTAAATAGATATTTTGTTTTATCTGACTTTTCCTTTATAAATTGTTCTTGCTAACAAGCAAACATCATAAAAACCTTATCATAAAACTTGTCTGGAAAAGTCTTCAACTCTCATTCATTTACGGCGTTTGCGAATGCCAACTCGAATTCCAAACTTTATTTTAGGCTTTTACATATCATGATAAGTATCCCAGGGTAATTTTTCCTCTAAATTTAAATTTTGTGCAATTAATCACTTCAGTATAATGTTTTAAAGCAGCACTGTCGGTTATAAAGGGGGTAATTCTAACACGTATTGTTTTGTTCACATAGATCTTACATTTCTTCGCCAGAAATAGGTCGCTTTACTGCTGACTTGCTTGGTATCATGCATCACGTAAATGCATTAAGTCCCCTTTTGCCAAAGTATGGATCAATTATATATATCGCCACTGCATCAGTGCCGAAATTGCATTATCAGCCTCGTAAAAAGGAGAGATTAATCTATTTAACTCAGATTAAAGATATTGAATGTCTCCTGACAACATATGATTAGCAAAACAAATTCCAGCAACATTTTATTTGACCGGTTTATTTAAGTTTGAAATCTTATCAAAACTAAGAATCCAATAAAGCCCCAGAAATACTCTCTTTATACCTTTCCCTGTACCGTTGTATACCGTTGGTGATATATTGAATCCGAGATAATTGCTCTGATGGGACCAGGACGGCTTCCAGTTGGGGGGTCCGTGAAATAAACACATTTCTATTGTTGATTGGCAGGTCATTGACTGTTGTGTTGTCAATATACTAGTTATTATTAGATAAGTCCTAACTTTACCACTAAGGAAATATTTATCTGAAATTCGATGACACGGCTGTTTGGCAATCTCAAGGATTTAAGGGGACATTCTTTCGCTCAGATCCTGAAAATGCCATCAAATTTGATCTAAGGTTATGTTATGACGAGAACAGAAAAATAGATCCATCGGCAAAAATTGTAAATAAGTGAATGAAAAACTGTTTGTTTTCTTAAATTATAAGTAATGTAGTCCGGAGGTCATTATTTACAGCTCTCTCTCTCTCTCTCTCTCTCTCTCTCTCTCTCTCTCTCTCTCTCTCTCTGTCTCCGTCTCTGTCTATGTCTTTGTCTCTGTCTGTCTGTCTGTCTCTCTCTCTCTCTCTCGCTCCGTTATTTTCATTATATAAAATACAAACATGTCTCTAGCTTTACCAAATCTTTAATTTGATTCCTTTGATAACAGATTGTTATTTGAATAGCTATCCTTCAAAGCTGATAAGCCACACTTACGTAACACTGATAAAAGGTTTGTATTTTCTCCCGAAGTAAAATATTCTTTTTTTTTTTTTGCTCCAATTGTAATAATTAATTTATCAAAAACAGTGTCGAAGTAATTACAATTCCCTCCCCATGGTGGAGTTACGGCTCTTGATCTTCAATTAGTCTTAATTGTTCTCAGCGGGATCCATCGTTATTTTTGCTCCGTTTACCAAGTTAACCCCGTATATAAAATCTATGAATTTCATTCGTTTACAATAAAATTCGAGGAAGTGTAATTTCCATGCGTTTATAGTTGAACAGCCACTAAAGCGATTATTGTGCAAAGGAATTCAATTGAAGTAGAGATTCTTTGGCCCATCAGTCTGGTATAAACACACTACCTTACCTTTTCTCTAAAATTAATCTTTAGTCTCTTTATGAACCCTTATCTTGCTACATAAGAAGAAATTTTCCTGCTTGAGGATTTGTGACTGAAAGCTGAAATTTCTTCATTGTGAAAATATCTTCAGCTTTTGAATTTTCTAAACCCTTAAAGATGCCCGTCTACAGCCGGTGAGCAAAAACGCTGTTAAATTTCAAACAATTTAGAATGGTACAGAAATCAGTCCTTTGTGTAAACATGGATAAATTACTGACATATATGGTGTAATTGAAAAAAAAAAAAGAAACACGGAGATTTGTATTAGAAACCGAACATTGATCAGAAGAAAACTGGCTGACGATCGAAGCTGTAAACAATGGCGGTGCGTCACGGAAATTTATCGTTGGTTTCCGCATAGAGTCGGATACGGTGTAATTTGCATATAGGCCGCGACCTCCGTCTGAAAATCGAGGCTGCAACAGAGAAGCCTCCATTTTCCTTTGTTTACCTCATTAGACGCAGGGCGAAGGTCAAATATAGTCACGTGACAGAAGTGGAAGTGCATGATTATCATACGAATCTACCCGAGTGTATAACGGATATATCGAAAATCTTCGATTCAAAAACCGGAAACGACGAGTCTGTTTACATGGAAGGCCGCAACTCAGCGAAATGCATTTTCTATCGACCGTAATCTACGCAACCTTGCAACCGTCAGGCGCATTAGTTGGCATGAAGATATAAGAATGACTATAGTTTGATAAAATAGAGACAAAGTGAATTAAAACTGGCTGAAAATGAGTATAAGGGCCTCTTTAACCAAATAATCCCGCCGAGCCCCGGTAGCTCAGTCGGTAGCGTGCAGGACTTGAGAACAGGGGGTCGCGGGTTCGATCCCTGGTTCGGCCAATTTATTTCCAAGGATTGTTGATAGTCATTGAGACAGGATTCATTCCTCTCCCACCGCTGACCATTGTTTCGACGATGGATATGTGAAAAAAGAAACTCCAGGAGAGCATGGATAGGTGCACTGGTCGCCGCGATATAACTGAAACAATATTGAAAACGGCGTTAAACACCATACAATCAATCATTGATCAGGATCATAATTCACGTTTTGTGCCGCCTGATCTCGATCTACACTGTCTGCTTCAGCCTCTTATAGTTAGTGGTAAAATGGTTAATTTTTCCCGGAGAAAAAGAAAGTCTCTCTTCTCTTTACTGCGTTTATCACATAACTACTCTAATTTTCAGTGTAATACAGTCATTGCGAATTTTCTTATCTTACACACGTTTAAAAGAGATAATGCAGTATTTGGTCAAAGCTCTGTAGTCATACGCCTCATTTGTAAAACATTACAGAATAGAATACAGAATATTTCATTGACTTAAACTATACAAAGTTTTTCGTCATCAACAAGAAAAATACACATAAATCTATTACGGTATAGGTCAGTGACACACATACAAAAAGTTTTGGCGTAGACAACAATGCTGTTGTATAAATGTTTACAATAAACATTGCTGAACCAGATTTCTCTGCGAAAATAACAATCGGAATAGAAGAACGTGACAAAGCTGCAAATTTTATAATATTCCGATTCATAACAAAATCATATGCAAAGTTTCTGTGGAGCTATTTTACGGAATTCTTTCGTGGTGTTCACCTTTATCAAAGAAGAGAATGGGTTTCATGTAAATTTCAGTACACATGTGTACATGTACGCCAGTGTCATAGTACTAACGTTACACCATGAACTATAATTCTGTAACTATTTTTAGTAACGGTGTCATCATTCACAGGTTGCACTCTTTACCAAACTAACCTAGAACTTTGGCGACCACGAGGAAAAAAAAAAGCTTTAGAAGACACTGTTGGAAAAAGGAGAAAACTAACAATATCTCCTTTTCTAACAATACTTTTTTTCTGTATTCCGAATCACTTAGATGAAATCTAATTTGAATCATGTTCTGTAAAAAGGCGGTTTAATGCAATGGTTAGGTCAGACAGATCAAAGCCCACTGGTAATGTGTTACAGCATGGTTTGTCAAAGTTCCAGTCGCTGAAAGAAAATTGAACCGTAAAACTAGAATAAAATATGTCAACTTTAATAATAGTAGAATAAAAATTTAAAACTTAAATATTTTTTCCGATTAATATTTCTGCTAGCGACTATAACTTTGACAATATATACTGAAACCATTATCAGGCTCGTAATTACATTCACATCTACATTTCAACTCCCAGAATTGTTTACTTTTGGCTGCTATTGGGCTTTTAAATCTTGTCAGTTAACATTTTGCCGATCAACATTACAAGTATATAAACCTGAGAAGTTAAGTTAAGCATTATATTGTTTCATACTTTTCGGTAGTTTATCGAGAAATAGTGATGGATTATGGTTTGATATTCCATGGTTACAACCAGTGAAAAATACCGGTTTCATATTTTCTAACTCTTCCATTGAAGGCGGACACTAGTTACCTTTGTAAACAGCGCTTGCCATGCATTCAGAGGGAAATATGCGTTGTCTGCGCATGTCATATTCTTCAAAGATTCGACCTTTCTGCTGAAGAATCACCCATCCCACATACAGGGGAAAAGTAGGGCTTACACCGAAGCTATTACCCAAGCCTGTAGAGGGCTGTTTTAATAAATGGCCGGTGCATAGGCTACATGCTAGTTGAATGAACCGCACCAGGTAGCGTTTTATTGAGTAAATTTTTATTTTATTTTGAAATTCAAAGTAACGGTTGTCGTTTTGAAAAGTAGTACGGTTCTGTACCCAGAATCCCCAAATTAGATAGATGTGTATTTGTAGAATGCGATCTAACTGGAAATAATGGGAAATATGAGGTAATTTATAAACATTTACCATACATTTCTCGCGCTTTACGTAATATTGTAATGCGTTCTTATGTGTGTGTGTGGGGGGGGGGGTACGCAACAGGAAATTACCGAAAACAACTGTACTTGATTTTGACGAAAGTCCCAACAAAAACGGGTTAGAAGCATGAAATAGATAGAATATTTGTTGTTGTTTTTTGCGGGTGGTTGAAGATCGAAATTCATTTCATCAAGTGAATACCATCGGTAATATTTTCACGAGTGCTGCCACTCATGAAAATATTACCGATGATGTTTACTCGATGAAATAAATGTCGATCTTTCACAGAAAAAAAAAAATATCCACTTTATATTGTACCTTATTATATTTTGTCTCAGCTATACATGTGCCTTGCTAATTATATGAAATGCTGAAGATATTCGTCAAACCTAACCTGTAAATGAGATAAAACTTTGGCAACTTTGTACAGTATACAGAGTGACATATTTTTTCAGTGCATATAAAACGTTTGATCCCTTCGGGTGCTGCAAACATGTGAGCCATGCTCTGTGATAAGGGGGCTTAATACATCTGCAAAAAAAAAAAAAGTGTCGACGCATGTCAGACTGCGCAGTCCGCGCAGGCTGACATGAGTCGAAACTTTTTGCTATTTGTAAATTTTCTGCATGTCCAGGAACCATTCTACCTCCAGATCCAGTCGATTCTTAGACAAAATAAAATTTTATGGATCCATGATAGTGTGATGACTAGCTTGGTAAAATGCATCACGGAGATGCATGAAACCTCCTTTTGTCAAAGCGCGGCTCATGGATAAGTAAAAGTGAAATTAATATATTTGTCAATAGAAAAGATAACATTGTTGCCATTGTACGGCTGTTCGCAGTATACCACTTCAATGAGTTATCGGGCAGTGTAGATCCAAGATCAGACTACACGTTATGTGCAGTCTAATCTTGCATCTACACTGATCGCCAAAGGGGTCAATGCGTGGAATTCAGTATTGTAAGGGTAGATTATAATACTTATAATATAAAAGGAACCAAAGGTCAAAGTTATACTGCCAGAGAGAGGATTTTCGCGGTTGTACGAGTATAATATTACAGTGTGTGGATGAGTTGCCTTGGTGCTAATATATAGCTTGTTTACAACATTTTTCTGACCTTCCCATTCGCAAAACGCCCATGAACAAAACACCGCAGATGGGGGAAAAGAAGCTAAAACAAAGAAGTACCTAAGGTGCAAGTCACTTATCAATTTGGTAGCAACCCTTGTAAATAATGCGGCATACACGGGCTTCCAAATTGGACCTCAAAAAGACGCTTAAAATAACCATGTCCACCTTTCTCACTCCTTGTAAATGACAGTTCATTCGAGACTTATACTAAGAAGTAGATCAAAAGTATGATACTATCTATTGTGTTCATGTATTTTTAACTGAATTGTATTGTGATTTGTATTGTGCTGAACAGTACCGTATCGTTCCAATTTGTATTGTATACTATTGTATTTATGACAAAGGTAAAGTCATTTTGAAATAAAGGCTGCAGCTGGCTAAGATTTTTAGAAACGCTCATGTAAAGTATGAATAATCCACGAGACTTAAGAATGAAAATGGAAAATAGGTGAAAAATTGTGACAATAGGAGAAAATGACTATTCTTTTCTTGATGCTCGCATCGTTCAACCTTTTCAGTTCCATAAGCAAGTACAAAACCTTTTGTGGACGGCAAAGAACGTGCAGTCTGATCTTGTGTCCTTTATGTCCCGTTATTTAGTCCAGCCTTTAAGATAAAAGTGTTTCTTAACTTCAATACAAGGCCGGTAGTGCAGACGATAGCCTATAGGACTTGATATCAGGTGTTGGTGGTTCGAACCCTTAGCTCTGCCAATTTCTTACCGAGGACTGATCAATACTATTCATTTCTACAGGATTCACTCTTCTCTCATCTCTGATCATTGTCTCTAAGATGGTTATGTTGAAAAGCAGCAGGCTTGGAAAGAATATTGTGCTAAGTATCGTAAAGAGACTCGAAGAACGTGTGGATAGGTGCACTGGCCGTGGCGATATAAATGGGGGGAAATGTTGAAAACGGCGTTAAACATCATTTAAATAAAGAAACAAATCTTAATTTCAATTTTTTGTATTTTCACTCGTCCAAAGAGATCGAGTTTATATATTTGGCGCTGAGAGAGTTAACCCATGGGGCTGCTAAGAGCGATTCAATGGCCTTTTGCGGACAGTGTAGATCAAGATCAGACTGCACAGAACGTGCCGTCTGATCTTGGATCTACACTGTCCGATCAGGAGATATTTTCCCCCGAAAAATAAAGTCTGGAATAATCAAATCCAGGTTTTTATTATCGGCTAAAAAGTTTCTTTTAAGTTAGTATAGCGGGATAACGGTTAACTTTTTCAGCTCAATATATATAAACTCAAATAACAAATAAAAATCAAAATTACGACGCCTGAAAATACAATCCACATTACTGATCCAAAATCAGACTGCACTTTCTGTGCAGTCTGATCCTGATATATGCCCTCCATAAAAGCGCACTTTTCACCTATTGCGCTGTAAGGCTATGAGCGTTGTCGTAATCGTTCAAACTATTTCATGGCAACAGGGTAATAATCGTTATGGAAAGATCGCTTCAGATTTGATATGTATCATACTATCCCTCTTGACTGACATCTTTTAGTTTCAAATAATTCAGCCTAATAGTGTTTTATACCTTACAGTTTTATCTCTATTTTTCGCAACATATTGTAATTTGATGCCTACAATTTTCGGGCTTAAATAGACTGTTTATCTTGTCATAAGCGAATAAGGACATATGTTACGATGAATGTAGACTAAGATCAGCCAATACATAGGGAAATACCTGCAGCCTGACCGTGTTCTACAGTCGTATAATCCTCTTTAACTCTTTTAAAGCCAACTAACTTGATCTTTTAATCATCTCAATGATCAATACCAAAAAAGTCAATGATACATTTAAATTAGGTACGATATCTATTATCTAATGGTTTACTGTCTGCAAAGTTTGTGAGTTTCATGTTTTATGTAGCATCTGAATGATATCTGCTTTTGAAAACTAAAGTTGCCTGCCCATTTCTCTAGTAACATTCCGAGCATAATCGTCAAGCTAGAATGTCCAGAGAGAAATTGGTAAAGACGACCATATATGGAGTATGTTGAAAGAAGAGGTAATGGCGATCATATACGGAGTATGCCGAGGGATTGCGGTCATAACAATTAAGTACGGAATATGCCGAGAGGTTGCTGTCTTGCTGATCATTTACGGAAAACGCCGAAATATGGCGGAAATGACTATCATATGGAATAAACCAAAATAATGGCGGCCATGATGATCCTGTACGCACTGTATATGGCAGATGTAGAGGAGAAAGCCAGAGGTTTTTGAACTACTGTGACAACGATACACATATATGCATATTTAGCTGACTAGTGTCTGTTGGTATGTTTTTTTCTACAGCACTTAAGATAGTGCAATAAATTTGGACCATGCTCTTGCCAAAGGGCACTTAATGCATCTCGGTGATGCATTGTACAAAGCAAGTATTCACATAATTATGAGTCCAGAAAGTCCATTTAGTCTAACAAACGACTAGTTCTTGAGGTAGAATGGTTCTTTGACATGCGGAAAAAAAGCAAAAACTTTCGATCCATGTCAGCCAAAGCGGACTGCACAGGTTAACATGGTCGATACTTTTTGTGACGCTTTTTTTCACAGAGGATGGCTCACTTGATGTGTTTTTCTCTACTGTTGATCAAGTAGCCATCCCAATTACATACACAAATCTCCCTATATCGCACTGATATCACTACCTTTACTAGAAAGTTATGTATATAATTATGAAAATATCAAACAACATATCTGTATGGGGACAGTGGTCTTTATACATAGAGAGTTGGCTCTCAGTTTATACATAGAGAGTTGGATCTCACAACAAAGGCTCCGGATTCTAATCTCGTGATGGACGAGGTCAAACTTTGGTAGGATCCACAACACAACGCAAGAACTGCTTAAGTTTCCAGGAAGCAACCAATGAGAGAAATTGGTGTAAGTTGTAAAAAACTCGCTTCAAAAAAAAGGTGCAAAATAAAAACGCTAAAACAAATCCATCATAATTACTGAGATTTTAAAGTTTTTGACGTTTTTCTTTCAATTTCAGTGCAGATGCATACTTTTCGTAGATTAAATTACTTTAATGCGCCATGCTCTTTGAAAAGGGGGCTTAATGCATCTGCGAAAAGTATCGACCCAGGTCAACCTGCGCATTCCGCGCAGGCTGACCTGGGCCGAACTTTTTGCTATTGGTCAATTTTCTGTATGTCCAAAGACCAGTGTACCTCATGATTCAGTCGGTTACTTAAAAAAATGCTCATTATGGACCCATAATTATGTAATAACTTGCTTGGTATCATGCATCACGGAGATGCATTAAGCCCTCTTTTGCCAGAGATGGCTCGTTTTTGATGAACGAATTCAGTTATGTTCACGAGCATTCCTATAAACGGTTGTGTGCATTTTGTTAGTATGTGATACTGTGACAAGTTTTGAATAGTCTGTTTTATCTCAAAGTTTAACTCTCTAGCAGACGACAAGAAATTCAATCTTGTCCAAACTGAAAGCATTTGAAGGCGACAATCAAATGTGCTTCAAATGATAAGATTTGTCCTTAAAGGAATAGAAAAAAATTGAGGGGAAAAGAACCACCATTTTCTTCTTTTCCTATGTTATTAAAACGTTATTCGTTCCTCCGTAGGATCTTTGAAACTCGAAATTACTTGGTAAATAGTTAATTGTTATCTGAAAAATCTAGAAGTAGATAAAAGTCGTGCTTACAAACCAATTTTCCGCTCAGATATAAATCGGGGGAACTGAGAAGGTGGGATATAATCATCTTCCAATATCTAGTCTAAAAATAGAACATGATTAGCATCAGGGATTGAAATTTAGTAAGCAGACATTTTTTTTTCATCCTCCTCCTCTGTAATGGAGTTTTGAAACCCGACGAATCTTACATTGATCAACAAGGGCAAGTTTTCAACAACTATTACTTAATACCAGTCCAAGCCGTATTGTCAGGAATTTTCTATATTCAAAAGTACTGCATTTTCTTATTGGCTGAACGAAATGGTTTAGCCAATCAGAAATCGCTATACATACTAAATCCAGAGAAAACTAAAAAATGCAATGTAGATTGGTTGGTGAATACGGGCCCTGGAGCATTTGTAAATCAGGTAAGTTTAGAACAATCAATATTGGCAGCTGCTGCACACAGTGTAGACCCAAGATCACATGTTTCTTAATCTTATGTAAGAAATTAGTCATGCTCTGCGAACAGGGGGGTTTATGCATTAGAAAAAGTATGTATCGTGTCAGCCTGGGCAGTCAGCGCAGGCTGATATGAATCGAAACTTTTTTGCTAGTGGTAAATTTTCTGCATGTCAAAGGACCATACTACCTCGTGATTCAGTCGGTTTTTACACATCATAGGTTATATAGATCCATGATTGTGTGATGACTTGCCTTATAAAGAAAAAAAGGTGTTTTGATTAATTGATTGATCGATCGATCGATTGATTGATTGATTGATTGATTGATTGATTAAAATGCATCACGGGAATGCATCTAACCCCCGCTTTTCCCCTGAATGCTGCTCATATCATTTGGTAACAACGAAATTTTTGCCTTCACCCAACTGTCCTTTATTACGGCCATGGGGAAATCGGTTTATACTACATTTCGGGAAAAGGAGAAAATGCAGATAATTAGCTTTTCTCCTTTCCCAAAAATGTTTTCTATTTCTTCTTCGATAGACAAAATGCTATTCTTTCAGATACATTTAGATGCCCAATAGCGGCCAAAAAAATCAAAACAGGTGTGACAATGCATTTAAATTTAAATCACACCATTTAAAAGCAATATGAATGTAGACTGCGTTCCTTGAATTGATAACCGTCAGTGCGACAGGATTCATTCCTTTCTCACAATTGAACATTATTCCGACTATGATTATGTGGGAAATCAGCCGGTAGCTTGGAAAGAATTTTTCAGCAGAGTACTAGTAAAAGATTTCAGCAAAGCATTTTTTAGGGGTGCTTACCGTGATAAAGCCGAAGTCATGTTGAAAACGGACCTATGCAATAACCGTCAAAATTAACCAAACAGTGGTTAGTTCAAACTATGGTTATAAGGCAGCTTTATAAACCGTCAAACCCTTAAATACCGTCATTTGGTTTAGAAAAAAGGCCTTTGGGGGAGAAATCGTTTTATTTTAATTGCTTATTAAGATACTCGGCTATAAAGAAGATAGACTTGAAAGAGGCTGAAGCTATCAAGTTATCCCTACGTAAGCATTTACTGCTGGTTCTATCAAAGTGAACCAAACAATTCATGAAAGTGGCTCAATATTGAAGTTTGTCTTTGAAAGAGTGGAAATACTGTGGGAAAAGGAGAAAATAATGATTATAAGCATTTTCTCTTTTTCCGACAATGTTTTTAAAACTTTTTTGCCCTTTGGGTCGTTCAAACACAGGAGTGTTTGGTACAGTGTAAAACAAAAGAGTTTAAACAATCAAATTGAAGTACCTAACACATTCTTCGTATGCAAAACACCGGATGCCAACAGCTGCTTCGTAAATGTTTTCGCGCGTTTTATTGACGTTCCGAACTTGTTCCCGAATGATTGACCTTGTATAGAACATAAGTACAAGTCGATTGGTAAGTACAGTTACCTATACTGCAACAAATTACATAAGGTAAGGCAAAGCTTATGCTTTTAGGAAAGATTTGAGAACTATAATGATTTTTGAATTAATGGATAGTAATAGTGCATTACATGTATATTTATTGTCTTTACTTCAACCGAAAAAACTTTTGTAAAATCATACTTCTGATTATCTAAATACCCCACATTCCTTGTAGATTTGCTTTAATGGGAGATAATATATAACTACTTTTGCAAAGAAAATGTAGTATTTATTTACTTATACATGTTAACTAAAAGAAAGCCAAACTTGAATGCCCGCCACATAGCGTTTATGCCACACAGTGAGGGTCTAGGAGACTAATGATAGTGAAAGCAAACTCGAAAAACGGCTTGGTTAAGTTAATAAAATTATTTCAAATATCATAAATTCCATATTCTTCAGGATGTCATTAAATAGTAGACATAGATCTACCTGTTTTCATTACCCTTAGTTGAATTCTTCAAAAACTGAATGAAAGTTAAACTACCATAACGAGCTTTATTCCATGCCTTATTCTGACTTTTGAAAGCCAGTGCTTGGACTTGCAAACCTGCTTACATTCAAACCTGAACTTTCTCTACATGCAGCGACTCCTTATAACGCCTAAGACAAATATCAGCCTCTTGTCCCGGTCATAAACGTCGGCCGCTATTCATGCATAAATGACATATTTTTGGAAAGTTCACGGCCAAATTGTTGATCATCTACTCGACAATCTACGCGACAGAATGGCATTTGGCATAACTCGGGTGACCCGTTGGTCAAGTCCCTCGGCTGTACCACGTAACTTGATACGCACCTACACGCTACATTTCTTAGCCGGAAGTGCATCGATTTACCGTTCTTAAAATCGTGCCACTCCTCTAAGAAAGCAAACACACATAATTTTCTGTGAGAATCTTTCCAAATACATTTCCAATGACAAACAGTTAGTACGTTTGTTTTCTTACTCGTTCTATCAATTACGTTGGCATTTTTCAGCGATAGGATGTTTATCACTGTGGCTGTTATTGACGTAACTAATCGATTTAGAGGGCGCCGCCATATTGAAAATCATGTGACTGGCGGTATTTCAAAATGGAAACCCCTTTGATACAGACGAGATTAGATGTAAGTACGGAATCGGCCGAGTTGTGACGAGTAGACAGTATGGTAGACGATTGGCTAGATAATATTACCCATTTTTAAGTATAGATTAAGACATCAAGTTAATACGACATCCAATCCAATTTTGTGACAAGTTTGTCCCTCGTGATGGAGTTTTGCACATTCCATTGGTCAGCTATTTTACGCAATAGCAAATATTAACAGTGTTATTACGCAAGCAACGAGCCCCGGTATCTCAGTAGGTAGAGTACAGGACTTGAGAACAGGGTCGCTGGTTCGATCCCCGGCTCGGCCAATTTCTGTCCGAGTATTGATGATAGTCATTACGACAGAATTCTTTCCTCTCTCACCACTGACTGTTTTTCGACAACAGATATTTGGGAAACCAGCCAGTGGGTTGGCAAGAATACTGGTGAAAGAAACTCCAGAAAAACATGAATAAGGTGCACTGACCGCTGCAAATATAACTGAAATAATGTTGAAAACGGCGTTAAACACTACACAACCAATCAATTAATATCACTCAAGTGCTTAGTTCTGAATGTTCAGATGCGTAGGGTATCGATTCCAGTTACGCATTTTACTTCGCTTTGAAGAATGTTTCAGTAATCTCAGAGCGACACCTCGTCCAGTCGCATATTTCACCTGTTTTACAGATACTGGGTCAATTCTTCATAGTAACCTTGCCAAGAGACGCTCCCATGTGACAAAAGGAATCGAAATTGCTACAGTTGAAATCGAACTACCGTTTTGAAATCACAACTCAAACAATTTTAACCACAAGGCCACGACAGATCCCCCTTTAGTAAAAAGAAAAAAGTTTACACGGCCCAGGAAATTAAAGAAAATTAAATTAATCCAATTCGGCGCAATAGGCGAAAACAGGGTCTTCTGCGGGCGGCCTAGATCAAGATCAGACTCCACAGAACGTGCAGTCTGATCTGGATCTATACCGTCCACTAATTCAGTCAAGCCTATAAGTTAAAAATCGTTGTTGGTTTCGGCGGATTGCATTTATAGCCGCTGAAAGAGGTCGAGTTTATGTGAGCTAAGCTCTGTGGAAAAGGGGCTTAATGCACCTGCGAAAATATCGGCCCAGATCAGCCTGCGCACAGTCCGCGCAGGCTGACCTAGGCCGAAACTTTTCGCTATTGGTCAATTATTTGTATTTCCAATGACCAGTCTACCTCATATTAGGTCGGTTGTTTAAAAAAAAGTGGCTATTATGGATACATAATTATCTGATGACTTGCTTAGTAATCATGGATCACGGCGATGCATTAAACCCTCTTGTGCCAGAGCACGGCTCATATACATATATATTTGTAGCGCTGACAGATTTAACTAAGTTTGCATTACTAGTGAAGCGTAACCCACGACCACTGCAAGTGACAGGCTGACGAGTTAAAAATACCTCGTCAGTGTAAGCCTTTGGTATCTTGGTGACAGCTTCGGAATCGTTCGCGGACACTGTATAGAGCAAGATCAGAATGCGAATAACGTGCAATGTGATCTAGGATCTACACCGACCGGCCAATTATGCCGGTTTATGTAGCGAGATTGCTCGTCAATTTGTAATTCCGAGGCCTATTTTTCGACTGACTTGCATATCAATTTAATGAATGTCGCAGTCTCAGGGTATATGTGTCTGATTAAACTGACTTAACTCTTGGCCAAAGGTCAAAATATTAGACTTGTCCTACTTGAAATGTTATGCAGACCACATGTAGTGTGCCATAAATGATTGAACCTCCATTTGAAAGGGTAGAAAATATTGTATGGTAAAAGAAAAAATGCTGGTTACCAGAATGTTTTCCTTTTCCTACAATGTTTTCAAAGACCATCTTCCCCAGGGCCGTTAAATCATGTAATTGTCTGGCAAAGGGTTAAGGAGAGTTCAAGAATAATGTGAACAATGTCTATGGCCTTGGGTTTTGGTCTCTTTCTTTGAAATAGTTCTTTACATGACGACAAAATTTAAGACTTGTCCAGATCGAGAACAGATCAAATTGAAAGTAAATAAATTAAACAAGGCTTCGATGATAAGATTTGAGCTAAAATTTGTGAAAAGGAGGATTAATGCATCTGCGAAAACTATTGACACATGTTAGACTGCGCAGTCCGCGCAACCCCACTTGGGTCAAAAGTTTTTGCGATTTGTTTTGCTTTTATTTATCCAAGGACCATTCTAACCTATGATTCAGTCGGTTGTGTGATAAAATGGATTTCAAGGATGCATAGTTATGTCATGGCTTGCTTTGTTTAACGGATCACAAGGTTTCACTATACCCGCCTTTTCTCAGAGCGCTGCTCGTTTACCTGTTGAAGGGTAGAAAACACTGTGGAACAGGAGAAAAAACTAGATGCCATTAATCTTCAGGCTGCTGAGCGCGACTCAAGGACCTTTTACGGGCAGTGTAGATTAAGATCAGACTGCACAGAACGTGCAGTCTGATCTTGGATCTACACTGTCCGATTTGATAAGAATTCTCCGACGAGCATAATTTAAATCGTAAACTATGGGTTTTCACTATTGGCAGGAAATATAAAGTTTAATTTATATATGTATAGCAACTTTAGGTTTAAGACATTTAAAGTTCATCATATCATTTCGTATTTAGACATTACTTTGCAAATGAATCCATGCAATAGACTTTTTTGGCTAAATATTGATGGAAAAGGAGCTTCTATTCCAGTAATGATTTCCACATCGTTGAAAAAAAACCGATTTTTCATTTACTTCAGAAGTTTGTCCTTTGCATAATGTAGTGTCTGCTAGGTAGGATAATTCTAAAGATAGCATGTACAATCACTGGGTAAATAAAAGAAAAAAAAACCGCACTGTTTATATGTATACCATGCTCCGTGAAAAGGGGGCTTAGTGCATCTGTGAAAAGTATCGGCCCATGTCAGCCTGCGCAGCGTGCGCAGGCTGACCTGAACCGAAACTTTTCGTTGTTGGTCAATTTTCTGTATATCCAAGGACCAGTCTACCTCATGATTCACTCGGTTGTTAAAAAAAATCGCTATTACGGATCCATAATTATGTTGTGGCTTGATTGGTACAATGCATCACGGAGATACATAAAGGCCCCTTTCGCCAGAGCATGACTCAGGTAAAAAGTTCCCAGCAGGTGCAAATCAACATCAGAACCTACAGTTTCTTTTTGAAACGAATTACCTTACCTAATATCAAAAGATTTGCTAAATATCTTAATATGATTGCTGTCCTCCCACGCAGACGGTCAGCCAATACGCCTGGTAAAGCCATTAAAGATGCGAGGAAGAAATCCCAATCCCCATTTTCCCCATACCGACCATTCTTGAATTTCTTGCATAGAGTTGGACAGCATTTCCAATAGTTTCTAGGTACAGGTATGTCACGGCAGTCAGGGCACATATCCATGCATTTCTGCAGTTTCTTTGCTATTACCTAACAAGGCTCTTCTGAAAAGATAACTGATTTCCCACGAAAACTCTAAGAATGTTAAATGATTCATCTATATTCGTTTTCAGTCAGTTTTCAATCCATTAAATCTTTATTTTGTCAAACTCTAGTCATTCTTGTATCTTCATGCCAAATGTTGCCCCTTACAGTTGCAAGGATAACGACCGATAAAAAATGCATTTCTCTGTCTTTGGGCCATCAAAGAAATCATTGTCGTGATGTTTCCAATCTTAAATCTAAAGTTTCCGATATATTATCCCTTACACAATATATATATTGGTAACTTATCTGTGTTTACACAACTGATTAAATTTTGAACCATTCTACAGTCTATCAAATTTTCTCTCTGGCTATAAGGATGTACATGCATCTTCAAGCAATAAAAGAGGATTGAACCCTGTCGCAATTAGTAGTTTGGTTGCTCGGAAAGAATTTTGCCAATTCAGAATTCGAAAAGCGGAAAGTATATACAAAGATATGACTGCACGTAACTATGTGCCGTGTGATCTTGGTCTGCTTTGTCAATACCCATGGTCACCTATTGAAAAATTAAGTTAACCGTTAACCTGTTGCATAAATGAATTGAAACTTTGAAGCCTTTAGTAAAAACCCAAAATTTGCTATTTCAAAGTTATTGTTCAGAAAAAAATATCTGCTTCTAGGACAGTGTAGATCTAGGATCAGACTGCACGTTTTGTGTAGTGTGATCTTGATATACACTGTCCGCAAAAGGTCCTCGAGTCGCGCTTAGCAGCCTGAGGGTTAAAAGATTTTTATTTCATAAAATGTCGGAACTTTTTTAAGTCCTTTTTGTAAGTGGTTGTGCCCGTAGACATAGTAACTGGGTCAATCCTTCTTACATAAAAATAGTATGTATGCAGTTTAATGCAAAAAGTATCAATTCGCGCCAATCTGAGCATTCTACGCAGACTGACCTGAGTCAAATGATTTTGGCCAGTTTTTCTGCATTTCGAAGGACCATTCTACCTCATGATTAAGCCAGATTTTAGAAAAAAAAATAGATTAATGGGCAATGTTTTGTGAAAAGGGGGCTTAATACATGTGCGGAAAGTATCAACCCAGTTCAGCCTGCGCAGTCCGCGCAGACTGACCTGAACCGAAATTATTCGCTATCGGTCTATTTTTGTATGTCAAAGGTCCAGTGTACCTCATGATTAAGTCGGTTGTTTAAAGAAAAGTGGCTTTTATGGATCCAGAAGGATTTGATGGCTTGCTTGGTATATAATACATCACGGAGACGTATTAAGTTCCCTTTTTACCAGAACATGGCTCATTTATATAAAACGACAACTTGCTCGGTGAAATGCATGACGAAGATGCATTAAACTGCCTTTTTCCAAAGCGCCGCTCAATTGTTCTAAGCTCAGCAAATTTCTTTCCTTGGATTGATGATAGTTATTGCGACAGGATTCATTTCTCTCGAGCCCCTGATCATTGTTTCGACGGTTATGTGTGAAGGCTGCCAGTGGATTGAGAAGAATATTTTGCAAAGTACTGATTTAAGGAACTCATTTTTTTCGCTGATGCAACTCGTCCCCAAAAATGGTAGTAACACTAAGGCTTAATTAACGCTGTGAGTTTATCACCTTTGTCAGGCCAATATAAACAATGCAAAAAACACCATTTGTCAGTGCCATTCCTGATAACTTCCCATTCTGTAATAGATACCGGGGAGGCAGTTCGATGAAAAACCAATAAACCTTTCAAAATATGAAGCAAAAAACACAAAACAACCGTCTTAAATATTGTTATGACAAAGAATAATAGATCACAGGCCGTTCCTGACGGGAAAGGATGTCACGTGACCAGAAAGGCTGGCACGCGCCAACGATGCGTTTCGAATACAGAGAGGTTTGATGGGAAAAAAGTTTGTATCCGGTGAATGAATGACATCCAATTTCATTCATACGAGGAGCGAAAAAAGCCACTGGGATTGTAACAAATTGGCACTAGCCCTGTTATTATGTTTTTCCTGCGTGATTCGTAGACTAACTGTCTGGCGTAGATATGCTTCTCGCCTCATTGACACCCGTGCAACGATCTGGGGGCAGATAACTCGTCAGGAATCTCCATTATCCTGTCTATTAATCCTCAGAGTGCCTCTCACTATTATATCTTTGATCCACACTGTCCGCTTTGCATAAACAGTACAGACAACGCACATCTACTAAATTGCTTTTATCAGGGTCTTATTCTAGAGTGAAAATGTCTATTGGGTTTATTAGGGTAAAAAAAGCCTTGACTAACAAGTGCTTTAATCAGCTCTATATACATGTCAAATTTAAACACGTGGCTATTTGTTTGCTGTTTGTTTTTAAACGCCGTTTCGACATTATTGTAACGTTAGTTATACCGCGGCCTTCAGTGCACCTAATGATACTCTCATGGATTTTTTCTTTTTCATTTCCGGTGCTTCCAATATAAAAGCCTAGAATTTGTGACAAGGGAAGGCATAAATAGGGGAGCTGTTACAATGATGTGACCTATATCCTGTTGAAAGCGGTTTAAACAGCAATCAACACACAAAAATGAGCGGCGATCGGGGGAAAAATGCTTTAACGTATCGCCGTGTTCCATAATACCAAGCAAGTTATTATATAATTATGGATCGATAAAAATCCATTTTTTCTGACATCCGACTAAATTAAGAGGTAGACTAGTCCTTTGACACGCAGAAAATTTACTTAAGTCAAAAGGTTTTGAGCCAGGTCAGCCCGCGCGAACTGGCTGGCCTGAGTCGATACTTTTTACAAATACATTAAACACTGTTTTTCTCAGATCATAGCTCAAATGTAAGGAATGTATTCGTGTCGTTGGGATATACACAAAAAATACAAAACAAAAACACGGGACGGGTAATGTGAATTTTGGAATCATTGTATATGCATACTTGAAATGCATATTGTTTCGCGCCGATACGATTTATCTAAGTTAGTTTTATACAAGTCGTGCTCTGTGAAAAGTCAAGGTTCAGTGCATCTTTAAAAGGTATCAACCTATGCCAGCCTGCGCAGCCCGCGAAGGCTGACATGTCAAACTGTTGTTCTTGGCAAATTTTCTGCATATCCAAGGACCAGTCTATGCATGATTCGGTCGGATGTGAGACAAAATGTTTTTTATGGATTGTGATGACTTGCTTGGTATACTGAAGTACGGAGATCCATTAAACCCCCTTTTCCCAGAACGCCGCTAAAATACTTCCAGCGAAAAACTGTTAGGTCTAGTCCTTACCTAGTAACATACTATCGCCGTCATATTATTACAGTCATGTAAGAAATACACGGACGCAATAGCCTGAGACTTGTTGACAGAGCGGATCCACATATCTGGCGAGAGGTCAGCCGTTGTAATTTCGTAATTGATGATTATAGGTGCATAGTTACTTTTACAATACTGACAGTGTTGATGATGGAGTTGTTATGTTGTCCTATGAACTAACACTGTGCCTCTTTACGTTATTGTTTCAAATTTTACCCGACGACAAAATTTTAGACCTAAACAACTTGAAACCATTTGTTGAAGAAATTTTAGATGTGCCTCAAATGGTGGGATTTGTCTGTGACATAGTGGAACACATTGCTGGAAAAAAATTCTGGTTACCAGCATGTTTTCCTTTTCCTACAATATTTAGAAAAAAAATCCTTCATGGTCGTTAAAACTCGGGACCGTGAGGTTAAGCGTTAACGCTTTACAGTAGGCCTACAGGTTATTTTGAACTACCGAAATAAGAGATGAAATTGTGTTTTTCATTAGTATAGAATTTTAAACCCTAAAGCGCCTCTAAAAATATTTGCATATACGGCTATTGTAGATCAAGAACAGAGCGCACAAAATTTGCATTCTGATCTTTGATCTACATTGTCCACTTTACTAAGACACTTTTTACTCTTTCAATGCCAAAATATATAAACTAGACCTCTTTCCCTTGCTGAAAATACAATCCACTGAAACTCAGGAAAAATTGTTACCTCAAAGAATTGACGACAAAAGCGAACGGTATAGATCTAGAACAAAATCAGACTGCATGTTGTGTGCAGTCTGATCTTGATATATACCGCCCACAACAGCCCCTTTTTCGTGTATGATGCTGACAGGGTTAAAAACAGCAACCTTGAAGTTACGCTTATAAGGTTTTATTTCTAGACTTATAATTTGTCTGTTGGGTTATTCGGCGCTCAAAAGAAAGATTGTGGAAAGGGACAACTGCTTGAATCAGATATAGAGAATCTGATTTAAGCTGGAATTTGAGATAGATCTAAGTTTTACTGAACGAGTGTAGAAAAATGTTATTGTGCGGGCTATTTTTTTTGGACGAGGTTAATAACATTTCACCACTGAAGCCAAAGCATGTCAGATACACTATAAAATATTTCACAAAATATAGAGCTAGCTTAGAATATTTAAAAACCATAGATGCACATGTGGTTATTTCCATGAATAAAACATTCACTTTTCTGAAAGAGTATTAAATGACGTCACATATGACGTCGCACAACGCTTATCCCAAACGTGTGTAAGATTCACGATGGGTATATTACACTGATGACAAGGGAGGCTTTGTGAGATTATGTTGAATAAGAATTTACAATGAAGAATTAAGGCTAAGTAGGTGTGAAAAAACTGTGGCGAAATGAGGAATCGCTCGTTACGAACTATTTCGATGTCTTCCGTCACAATGTTCAGAAAAGTTGTCTACTTTAAGACCAAGGAAGACACCTGCATGTTGTAATGAGTTAATTTATTATGATATTAGACCTTAGATTTCCGGGTTAAGATTCTTGTACTTTTTATCATGTCTTATAAAAGTTTTTGCTGCGTCTTGTGCCTATATATATAAAGATGTCAAAATTTAGCAACAGCAACGACAAATTGTCAAATTGTACCTATAACGAGCACGTTCTCCATTTGTAAATCTGTTTTCTGCTCCCTTACTTGATCGGTATTTTGTTTGTAAGTATTTCCTATTCTGGACCTCAAGGTTATTTTGTTTGCTTGTTAGCCTGGAGACCGAACCTTTCCTCCATGAACCTTTTCACTTCCCTAATTCATCGTTCCACACTATTGCTCTTTTTGCCGCAAAGTTTTCCATTTTACTCCAAAAAGATCATTTTCTATTTTTTGAAATATTCTTCTCCTTACACCACTTATACTTCTAAAGGGATATCTAGCGACCATTCATCACAAAGAAAAAAAACTCATAAATTTGACTGTTTTCGATGGCTGAAAATACAATCCACTGAAACTCAGAAAGATTGTTTTATTTCAGGCTTTACTAAACCAGAGGGCAGTTTATATCAAATACCAGAATGTACACTGTACAGACTGATCTTAAGCTTATGCTGCTCGCTGACGTCTTCGCTTTGTGACGGGTTAGTTTTTTTTAATCGAAATATTTTAAACCCAATTTATATTTATATCCGCAGTAAACAATCTGAGACTCGGGGCCAGCTGAATATATTTGCATATTATAAAGCCTGCATAAAGGGGAGGCAATGGCGTGAACGGGACTCTTCCTTTGTTTGTGATACGTGACTGCATTTTCAAGGCCATCTTGCAATATAATATCTCAAGATTTATCGGACAGTGTAGACCCAAAATCAGACTAGACCCCCCTGTCTATATTGTCTGTTCAGGCTGGTCCCGACATACATTGTCACTAAACGCATCTTATGTTGTGCTCCGCATTTTAACCCTTATCCTGCTAAATAAAAGAAATTAAACTTTCAAGCCGATAGTAAAATCCCAAATTTTCCTATTTCAAATGTATTTTTGGAGGAAGGATATCTCCTTAACGGACAGTGTGGATCCAGACCACTTGTAACCGAAATATTGCGGCTAAAAGATGATTTGTTCCATACGAGCATTTTCTCCTTTTTTCATGATGGCTGGCTATTTTTCACATAAATACTTTTGAATTCGTCTGCTGCAAATTTGTTTCAGGCCGATATCAATTGATCGATCGATCGATCATCAAATGAATGGTAAACAACTTACCGGTCGTGTTTGATTCGAAATATTCCTTTACATGTTGGGTTGTAAGATCGTTATAGTTGGCCATGAATCACATCCAACTGATAAGCCACAAATCCGCTGAGTTTCACACTTCTTGTTTAAAGATTACTTTACACAAACACTTGAAAACGTATATAAGGTGAAATAGTAATTATGTTTATTGTCACGTTAATGAAACAAAAGTTTCTTCCGAAATTTTATGTTTCTTTCGATATAGCACCACGTGATTTTCACTTAAATGGTTCAATTTTTTATAGATTTATTCTTCTAAACTCTTCTCCTTTTATGTATGATCGATTTTGACTATGATAAATTGATTCAAATGATGAATTGTTGTTTATATTGCTTTGTCGTTCACAACATTCTTTGTCACTTGAAAAAGAAAGGAAAAAAAAAAAGATAACAAACAAGCTGATTTCTCAATTTTACTTATTATTCTTTTCATTTTACCATTTTTCTCTTATTGTTCGAACTGGAATTTCTGAAAAATAAACCATGCACCTTTTATCGTTATTTTCAATCGACTGTAGACCATTTTCTTTTTGAGTGACAAGTAAGTAACCTTTCTTTGTCACAACAGCTCGATAAATTTAGAAAAATATAGACACAAGATCAGACTGCACATTATGAATAGTATGGTCTTAATTTACGGTGCCTGCGAAAGCAAATAGAACTGTTTTTCTACAACAGAAATGATATTTCTTAAAGAACATGAATGAGTCAAAAGCAAAAAATGGTTTCGTAGCGAGTTTCACAGGCAGAAGTTCCAAAATCCTTCTGTTCATAAATTTGAATTTGTCTTAAATAAACAACAAATGAATATATTCATACGCTAACTGGTGAATTCGACAACATAACTTACATATAGCAGTTGTTTGTAAAACTTATTTTTGATTTATCAGCAAAAACTGTTTCACACAAACAGGACTGACCCGAGGACATTTAAACCTTTATGCTGCTAAGTAAGTTAAATAAAACTTTCAAACCGATAGTAAGAAACCGAATAAAGTAAGTTCAGATTTATTTCTTTGGAGAAAAATACCTCCTTATCGGACAGTGTAGATCCAAGATCAGACTGCACGTTTTGTGCAGTCTGATCTTGATCTGCACTGTCCGCAAAAGGTCAGTGAGTCGCACTTAGCAACCTAAGGTTTAAGAGGAAGCCAAGTATACAGACAAAAACATGTCATGTTGACGCAGTGCTGCATACCAAAGTCAGAAAGCGCAAAAAATTTAACCCTTGTCCCAGCAATCCCCGTTTTACGACTTTCAAATAGCAGGCTTTTGAGAAAAGAGTTCGAAAAAGGGAAAATGATTATTACCAGCACTATCTTCTTTTCCCACAGTGTTGTATGTAAACTACTGCAAAGACACAACCCATCATTTGAGCCATGTTTAATTTCTTGTGTGCAAATGCCTCCAATTTGGACAGTATCGAAATTTCGTCGTCTGGTAAAAAGTGAAACTCTTTAACAGATGTTTTAGACTAAATTGAAAGAATGTGTAGACGATAAATTGAATTTGAGCTCAAAGATGCAATTTGTCATTCAAAGACTTGAAAGCGTTGAGGGAAAAGGGAAAAAAAAAAATTTTTTTTTTGCTTTACTACTATGTTTTCAAACGCATCTTTTCTTAGGATCGTTCAAACAGTGGACTGACCATTAAGGGGGATTAAAAAACCGTATCCGGCAGAACTGTACGTCAGTTGTCGTACCATTAATATAATTGTAAACGTTGAAGACCGAGGGTTGAATGCAGAAAAAGAGATCAGACTGTACAAGTGTACGGTCCGATCTTGATCTACACTCTTCGAACAATACATCGTTGTCTCACATAGCAGGATACGGGTTAAAATAGATATTTTATGAGAAACTGAAACTCGTAAACCAAATAGTTAGATCCTGCTGAACTCCTTTCATATAAACAGATCGCGATGTGATGCAAAGCTGAGATTCCTAGTTTTTTTAATGACACTTTTTAAAGTTTGTTTGTTTGGTTGGTTGGTTGTTTGTTAGTTTATTTGTTTGTTTGTTGGTTGGTTGGTTGCTTGCTTGCTTGGTGTTTTAAGCCGTTTTCATCTTTTAGTTATATCGTTAAGACTTAACATGGTTACTTTAATAGTATCTAGCCTAATTTAGTTGATTTTTTCAAGACGTTACTGAAACTCATTTACTATACTACAGGTCACCTTTTGCGTCATGCAGCGGGTAGAAAACATAGTGCCAAAGAAATATGTGTCATTTTAAATGAGGTGTGCTCTGGCAAAAGGGGGCTTAATGCATCTCCATGGTGCTTTATACCAAGAAATTTATCACACAATTAGGGATCCATAATACCATTTAGTCTAACAATCGACTGTGTCTGTAGGTAAAATGGTCCTTTAACATGCAGAAATTTGACTATTAGGAAAATTTTCAGCCTGCGGACTGCGAAAATTTTGGCCTGCGGACTGCGTAGGCTGACCTGGGTCGATCCTTTTTGCAGATGCACTCAGCCCCTTTTCACAGTGCACAGCTCTAAACAATTTGAATTTTGGGAACACGATCATCAACTGATATCAATCAAACCTAGATGGTTGCTTCCTGGCAACGTCTACCGGTAGTCCGACCGTGTTATTGTAAGTTTCAATGGATGAACCAGCTAACCACGGGATTCGAACCTGGAATCTAGACTTTAAGAGGGCGGCGCCCTGTCCCTAAACCATTGTCTCCCACAAAAGAAATTGAGTCATACTTTGTGAAGAGGGGACTTAATGTATCTGCAAAAAGTTTAGACCCATGCCGGGTAGGCTGACTTGGGTCGAAACTTTTTGCTATTGGTAAATTTTCCGCATGTGAAAGGACCATTCTAAATGCAGATCCAGTTGATTGTTAGATGGAATGGATTTTATGGATTCATAATTATGTGATGGCTTGCTTGGTGAAATGCATCACGGGGGTGCATTGTACCCCATTTTCGTAGAGCATAACTCGACTATTCTCTCTTTTTGCTTTTTGCCACTTTTTTTTCACACGGATGCTTTAGACTTCTGCTGGAAATTCACTTCAAAGGGCAATGAATTAATGCCTGTTAATATGTAGAGATTTTCTTTTTAATCCCTAAAATCCCAACTGATGTCTAAGACCTACCCGAGTTCAGAGTTACCGTTATTTTAAAATATTCACAATTTACAATCTACTGTAAATGCTGTGCACTTCCATGATACAGGTAAAAATGCAAATATTTCCAATTATCCAACAATTCACGTTTCACCTATGCAGAATACCGGTAAAATTATTATACGATCCATCGAAAAAAACATAAGAAAAGAGCTTTCACCGCACGGTAGCTGTAAAATTTACGTACTGAAATGTTAGTAAGTGGTGATTTTTATATACGTATATCCAAGTTATTTTATGAGTAACACTCTGCATTACCCTTAGATCTCTTAGCGGACAAAGCAGATCGAGCTCAGACTGCAAAGAAAAAAAAAGTGTTGAAAATATTTTGAGAAGTGGATTAAGCGCCTGTCACAAGCAATTATTCCCTTTCTAACAATAATTTTGTTTCTTGTTTTATATAATCTTGAGGTGCTGAAGCTGTATTTGTGTTGTAATATGCTGGGGGCAAGGAGAAAAATTAGCAGCATTACGAATTTATCATTTTTCATCAACCGTTAGTCCCGATAGACCATTCAGTAACGCACGGGGTTGGTGAACTAGGAGCAGTGGGTTCTAACCTTGGCTCTTCCCAGAAATTATGTCAGATCTTTGGAATTTATTGAAACAAATCTCATTTTAAACAATTAATAATATACCCCTTGTCCAACTGTGTTTCTCCTAGTGCATGTATAACTGTTCCTCAACTTCACGTATGAGCCATACTCTGACAAATGGGGGTTTAATGCATCTCCGTGATGTATTATACTTAGCAGGTCGTTGTATAATTATGGATCTATAAAATCCGTTTTCTGTAACAACCGACTGCATCATGAGGAAAAATGGACCTTTGACATGCTGAAAAATTACTAAAAAAAACCCAAAAAGTATAGACCCATGTATAGACATGAGTCGATAATTTTTTTTATATTAAATAGGACCCCTTTTTCACCCAGCATGACACAGTTATTCAAATGCCTGTCTTTTGTCTTCGCGCCCTACTTTTTTCATGAAAAATATCTATAAAGAGAAAGGAGTTTTACCTGATATGCTACTAGTATGTAACAAGACCGACAAAGAAACGTATTTATTGTATCAACACTTCAAGCCCTTATTTCGACCCTTTTCAGCCTTAATTTTGTGATCTCAAAGTAGCGGACAGTGTAGATCTATGAACCGACTGATCTTGATCTATACTGTTCGCAAAAGTAATACTAGTTTTGCGTAAATTAAATACAATAGTTATTCAAGCTATGCCCAGGATTATCTCTCATTTGTATATAGCGTCATTTTATGAGCAAATAGGCCTACACCAGTGCTTTGTGTTATTGGCCGGTGGCCTCTTATCTTAAAAATGACAAAGAGAATAGAAGCGGGTTCTAATCTCGACTCGGCCAAAACTGATTCAGTCAATCAAAAACTGTGTTACTTTCTATATTTATAAATTTGAAAGTAACGTAATATCTGATTGGCTAAACCATCTTAATTGTGTTACTTTCTACATTTGAAACTAGACTAGGAATGCTATTAAGAATAGTTGGTATTCTAAACATGTGCTCAGGTTTGCGAGACAAAATACGAACCAAACATTAGTACACAAGGTACGAACTAGTGAAAATGCATATACATGTATAAGTATTTAGTTTAAGAAAATTCCATGAATACGAAACCATATTTTGAGATATTGAGGACTGCAGTCGTTACGTTTGAAAACTATAAAGTTTAGATGAAGACAGCATTGAACGAGCAATCTGATCTTAGATCTACACTGTTGGATATTAGAGGGGTACTCTAACTAAAGTTATCTTCGAAGTAATAAAATGTCTGGTTGATTTTTGTTGCAATGTAAGATTTTCTCTCGATACGCATGTTCAAATTAAAATGTTATGACAAAATGAGAGATTTCTCGTTATGAACATTTTTTCTTTTGCCACAGTATTTTTTAAATGTGGCCTCAAGCGAAATTCGTGAAAATACGTGTGAAAAAAGAGCATGTTGATTTTTCATTTTTGCAGTGACTGAGTAGATACCCCACGGATATAATATCCGAATACAGTTCTATGAGTTTTCCCAATGAATAATCACTAGGCTTGCCATTGAACAATCACAGTCTATGCCAATTAATATATTTTTAGTGGGATTGTAACTCGAGAATAATTTCAGAAATTTGCCCCTTTGCCAGTACTTGGTTTACGTGGGATTCTTGTGGTAAAGTATAAAAGTGCTTTATCGATGGTTCAAGTAGTTAATACAAGTGGGGGAATGAAAAAATATGCGTCTTACGGATAGATAGATAGATAAATAGATAGATAGATAGATAAACGTAGAGCCATGCTCTATGATAAGGGGGCGTAATGCATCTGTGAAGAGTATCGACAGAGGTCCGCCTGCGCCGTCTGCGCAGGCTGACCTGGACCGAAACTCTTCGCCATTGGTCAATTTTCTGTATGTCAAAGGACCAATCTACCTCATGATTCAGTAGGTTGTTACACAAAACGGATTTTAGAGACGTAGAATACTGTAAGTCACAATTATGCATCCATAATTATGTGACGACTTGGACAGTATCATGTATGAGGGAGATACATTAAGCCCCCTGTTGCCAGAGCATGCGGCTCATCACGATACGGGCAGACAACTTTTTATTAAACTATTTACAAAACAATAACTTAGAGACTTGTAAGAACTAAAGCATTTACAGATGACAAATGGGACTGAAATGATGGGAATTTGTCTGTAAAAGGGCAGGAAACATTGTGAGAGTAAAGAACATGCTTGGTGACAGCGTATTCTTGTTTTCCAACAATGTTTTTAAAGAACCTTTCTACTCAGAGTTTGTTAAACATTGTACTGTTCGGTAAAGGGTTAATTCCATGTTAGCCCCTTGGGAACTACTTTTGATGGCGACAATTTAGCTTACTAAAGGTGAAACGCCTTTTAAGGAGTAACTTCCGGTTGAGAACCTTTCAGGTACTACCCGTGCAGAGAGTCAGCTTGCTACCTGTTTTCAGTCGCAAGGATAATACGTAAAGACATCTTTATTAGTAATAGTAATAATTTTGGGCTAAAAACTTAAACAACTAATGGCGATTTTTTATCACATTGAAAAAATATTTTTTTCATAAATGAAACGCTGACTTAAATATTCATCTTCATAGTAACAGACTTACGAGCCGAAGCACGCCCAAAATATGCATTAAGTTGTAGCCTTAGATTTTGAGCTCTAGAACACTTTACAATTAGTCAAATTTCTCGCGAAACAAGGTACATGTAGTTAGAACTCCATCGTAACATCATTTCCTTGGCATTTAACGTCTGTCGCTTCATTTGTCTATTTTTGTCGTCAAAATCAATCGAAAGTTCGATGAAACAGCTATTAAAACAATGACGACAACGGGTGAGGTGGACAGTACGAAACTCTACCTAAGTGCTGAAAAACGTTTGTTTATAAATGGTATGAGAATTTCGGAATGGGAGGAAGTCGGTAGAAGATGTTTATAAAGCAGATCGACCTTCAGTTGTGATGCTAAACAACAAGGACAGAGTAAAAGAGCTGATAGACACGGACTGAGGATTGACAGTGAGAGATATCACTGAAACGCTATATATATCCCGAAATGTTGTTCACCAAATCGTAACAATTCAACTCCAGTTACTATGGAGAAATTTGACGTAAGTAAGCACTTAGAAAAAATCGCCCAAATGTAGACCCAGAAAGAGTTTTTTCTTCATCAAGGCAATGCACCGGCGCACAAGGGGTGACTGACACGCCTTGAAAAAGACCTGCTTGGATTCGAGTTGTTAGAACATCCGCCGCATAGCCCTGACCTCGCTCCAACTGACTTGATTGTTTTTCCTGAGGTAAAGAAAATGCTCGCGGTCATCACTTTGAATCACCGAATGAAATTCAAAAGTTAAAACGTTTTCGCAGCCTTTGGTGATACGTGGTATGTTGACATTTTTAGAAGGTGGTGACCTTTCAGGTCTCACCTTTTTATATCAACCGTCAGACTGAAGTCCCGAGAAGGCGAATCACTCCTCTGTTTCAAGAAAAATATTTCCACATAGATCAATGAACAGACGCATAAATTTGTGTCATTTGACATGTGAAAATAACATGCGAATTGAAAATCTGTGCAAGTAAATCACACACACAATGAACTTGAGATTTAAATGTCATAGAAATAGCTCTAGATTTGAAATTAGCCTCGTTTCGCAGCGTTGACATGACCTAGTTCGTAACCTCCACACAGCGGATGAGTAAGGAAGGGAAACATCCCAAAACACCCAAACCGCTGTCATTTCACCGAAACAACTTTCCTAACACCTAAATTCGTATGCAAAATGCTTAGATACACGATTTATGGAAAATAATCATGAAATAATGCTATCAATCTTAGAAAAAAATTGTTGTCAACCGTCAGATGAATGAGTTTTTGATAAGAATGTCCACCGGTTAAATATAATTGCTACCAAATTCCTACCATCACCTTCCAATAGTAGTTTCAGTACTTTGATTAATAAACGGATTCAGATATCGTTAGTGTGTTGCAATTGATACTGACTACATGGAGAAGATGAAGCGTTCTCTGGACTTTGAGCCTGCGTAGAGTTGTGCAAAGTTGTGGAACGTTTCTAACTCTTTTAGTGTGTTCAGGGTGGTTATTAGTGACGTGTTTGTTTTTGGCAGTATACAAGGCCATTACGCACAATACGCACGCGCTTATAAAAATCTGCGACCAAAGTTTTAATTCAAAATATCATTACACATGTATTGATTTTTCTCTAGATCTGCACACTTTTCAAACTAAATAAATATGTTAATTAAATTAAATATATTTAATCTCACAAAGGGAAGGTGCCCTTCTCTCCATCCCATCGGCACATCGTGTATCACTGTGCGTATGTTTTAATCCTGGCTACGCCTATGGTATATTACCATTTTTACTGAATCTGTTTACTTTTTTCTTTATTCAAGAGCAGTTGAATACTTATTTTCCATGATAAAAATGTTGTTTGAGTGTGTGTACGTCAAAAAAATTTATCACAATATCTCGAACTTCCAAAACAGCCCTTGTACATACCCTTTAATTGGCTATTCTGTTACTCGTGATGATGCTTTTGTCATTTTACTCGTATTGGTCAGTTTATTATGAACATTAATAGAACAATCATATTGTTAGAAATATACCTTTTAGAACTCTATATATGTATGTATATACACTGGTTTCGAAGATCGGCTGAAGGCTGGCTGAAAAATAAAGATGCACATTTCAATATTGAGCTTGATGAAGAAAATGTGGTAAAGAATTTCAGTACCTCAAGTACTTTGAAAACTTTGTTTACTAAGCCAATCTAGTTAGAAGTATTGGGTGTAGTTTTTCTCTCCTCCCATCTCCTTTGGGATACCTGGATACATTATCAAACACTGAGTGTATACTTCCGCCTTGCTTCTCCTATACTTTTATTCAACTCTTTGCCAAACGAATAAACTTTAGTCTGCTTCAAATTGAAAGCGTTTGCAGACGACAAATTAGGTGTGTCTTAAATGACGGGATTTGTCTTTGAGAATGGTAGAAAACATTTTTAGAAAAAGTGAAAATGCTGATTAATAGCATTTTCTCCTTTGTCCAAAATGTTTTCAAAAAGCTTTTTTTTTCCCTCATGGTCGTTTAAACACGGGATTGTTTATTAAAGGACTGACACTTTCAGCGGCTATTGTACACACTCGACCTCTTTCGACGGCTGAAAAATACAATCCACGGAAACTCGGATTTTTGTTTATGTCTTTCAGGCTTGACTAAACACACGAATTTTATAAATCCTGGATCAGGCTGCACGCTCTGTGCAGTTTGAACCTGATATTTGCCTATCCGCAAAAAGCCCGCGTTTTTGCGCATTTGCCACTGAAGGGAGTTAAGTACTTTTATGTGTTTTTCAAATCATTTACTCGTTGAGATAACTTCAGAGACCCTTCAGATTTATTTATAAAATAACTTCACTTCATTATCGTTTATTTCTTTAAAGGCGCTATGATTTCGCTTTTTCTAGTGTTTTCACTTTAATTACTTAGCATCTCACATAACTGTAACCATTCCGATACTTTAAAGGCACAGTAGCTGCCAAACGTAAACAATGAGGGTCTTAAAATTTATTTAAATTTAAATCCATACCATTTAAAAGTATGGACACTATAGTAAAGACGACAGTTGTAACTGTACGGTCTATTTAAGTGTTAGCTGCTGGCAGAAAAATGAAATTTAGAACTGGACAAAAAGTAAACAAAAGATAGAGCGACCTGGAACTTTTAACTTAGTTTTAAAATTCATATTTTTGCCAGCGACTTACTCTTGGAATGACGTAAGATAACAGACTATCATCTTTAAAATAATTTCCATACTTTTAAATGGTAAGATTGAAATTTAAATGCATTTTAACACCGGCGTTGTTTACTTTTGGTCGCCGGTGGGCCTTTAATTCTTCTTTTCTGTCAGTGTTCTGACTCTATCAGGCTTAGCCTTTTTTTAGCATTTATCCAAACGGTCAAACCTTGTCAACAGTCGGCCGGGCCCGGTAGCTCAGTCGGTTGCGTACAGAGCTTGGACCCAGGAGAGGGCACTGCTTGGAATCCTCAGCTCGACCAATTTCATTACAAGGACTGGTGATAGTCAACAAAGTTTCGTTGTCTGGTAAAGATCGAATGAATAATTATTTTATTTTTCAATGGCCTTAATGGGCGGATAAATTTGAGCTAGGCTTTGTGAAAAGGGGATTATATTCATCTGCAAAAAGTATCCACCCAGGTCAGCCTGCGCAGGTTAACCTGAATCAAAACCTTTTGCTATTGGTCAATTTTCTGCAGCTCGAAGGACCAGATTTCTACCAGATTCAGTTTGTCGTTAGACAAAATGGATTTATGGACCCATAGTTATAATTATGATGACTTGCTTGGTATGATGCATCACGGATATGCTTTAAACCCTCTTTTGCGATAGCGCCACTTGTTTACATATCCGTCTGTACATCTATTGCATAATTCAACTCTTCACCAGATGACAAAATCTTACACTTTGCCATATTGAAAGCATTTGCAGACGTTGAATAAAAGTGACTTAAATACTGAGATTTAGCTGTGAAAAGGTAAAAAATATTCAAAGAAAAGGAGAAAATGCTGGTTACCCAGCATTTTCTCCTTTTTCCACAATATTTTGAAAGGTAACGAGGTTACGATAATTCGACTGAAGCAAAATTGTGTCAGGATGCCATATTAAATTCAACTGGTTTTCCAGATCAAGTTGGTATTATGATGCAGACTGTCAATCAAAAAAAACCCAACGCCCACCTTGGATAAATTCGTACGTTTAACAAATTGATAACGAAGATGACGCAGTTTGCAGTAATAGTTCCCCTTTTTATCACCAAAAACACTATCTTCATAAGTTAACCTTTAAGCTTTGTCAGCGTCATTGGCGTAAACAGGGGACTCGCAGACGGAATAGTTCAAACTCAGGGTCCATGCTTATGAAACTTACGTTCATGCTTAGCTGAATTAGTACACGACGATATTTAGTGGGTTTTAACACTGCACTGACTGCCAGTTTGTCACATTGGCTAACTGAGTACATTCTATAATTTGATGACGCAAGCACAGGCGTTCGTGTTATGATGAACTTCGCCACCTATATAATATTACATTATATAGGTAGCGAAGTTCGTCATAACACGAACGCCTGTGGACGCAAGTTGTATTAACAGTCTCCTTTCTCAACACTCGGGTGATATTATCATCATCAATAAACCTTTAACCTTTAACCCACACGATTCCCGAGATCTGACGAACCTGAGTAAGGAGCCTTTTGAAAACATCGTGGGAAGAGAAGAAAATGCTGGTAACCAGCATTTTCTTCTTTTCCAACAATGTTTTCTGTCCTATCATAGACGAATTCCATCATTTAAACCACATTAAAATTGTCGTCTGCACATTCTTTCAATTTACACAAGTCTGTATTTTTGTCTTCCGGTAAAGAGTTACCGTTTTCAGCACAATTTGCGTAAATAGGGGATTGGCGGGCTGAGTCAGACTGTACAGGGTGATTCATAATATCTTATACAGTTTCAATCTGCAATATTTTTTATCTGCCAGCACATATAATTGTTATAATTTATATCACAATACTCTACAATAATTACAGTTTTGTATGATACACAATGTTAAGTGCTTTAAATACTTACATGTTAAATAAAGTAGGTCAAACTTTTTCATAACATTTAAATGTTATGCTCTATATGACGTCCATTCTGCGGTCGTGCGACATCAAGCCTCTTTTGAAAGTTTGCTATCACCAATGAACACATTTCTAGCATTGTTTTTCTCATCTCTCAATGGATAGATTGTTTCAACTCTCCAACAGTGTTTGGTTTAGACGAATATACATTTCCTTTCAAGTGTCCCCACAAGAAAAGTCCAAAGGACTAGGGTCCAGGGAATGAGTGGGAGCCAAACATTGTCAGTCCTGAAGGAGATGAAGTTTTCCCAAAAGTTTCATGAAGCCACAATATTGAATGTGCTGTATAAGGTGCTGCTCCATCCTGTTGGAACCAAATGTCTTTTATCTCCTTTTCTCTGTAAAGCCGGCTAAATCTTGTTTTTCAGCAATGTCAGGTCAAGTTCACTGATTACAATCTGCGTCTCTCTACCTTGTTTAAAAAAGAATGGTCCAATCACACCAATTTAACGTCGCCCATACGGTTACTTTTTCATCATGTAGAAGATTTTCATAATTAATTTGAACCCGCGCCCCATACAGTACATTGAGTATTGTGGCTTCATGAACCTTTCGGGAAACGTCATCTTCAGGACTGACAATGTTTGGCCCCCTCATACCAAAGATCTCAGTCCTTTGAACTTTTTCTTGTGGGGATACTTGAAAGAAAATGTATATTCGCCTGAGCCAAACATTGTTGGAGGGCTGATACATGCTATTCGTCGGGAGATGAGAAAAATAACTCCAGAGCATTGTGATACAAATTTTAATAAGGTATGTGCTGGCAGATAAAAAATATTGCAGATTGAAACTGTATCAGATATTATGAATCACCCTGTACATAACGTGCGGTCATTTTGGGTCTAAATATCATGGGTAGGAAACTTCTAATTCAGAGGCAATGGCACTGACGAGAAAATGCTGTGTTGGTCTTCCGGCTCCGAAAGTATCAGCTCAAAAAGAACTGAAAACAGGCAAACTTGTTATTCTTTGTATTCTTATGTCTTTTAATTTCGAAAAAAGGAGAATGTCATGCAATGCTCTGGTCTTTCAACGAGTTGTCTACATCATGGAAAATTGTAGAATGTGTTTAGTGTTGTCTGAATCATTTGTGCCGTGGGTTGACCGTAGCCGAAATCGTACGTCAAGGACCTAATTTCAGACTGATATTGCCATTAAATTAGCAAATAAGAGAGAATTTTGCCGTCCTAAAAGCGTGAATTATTGTCTTGAACTTTTCTATTCGCTGCTAGCAAAGACTTGATAAGAATAAACACAAAATTGACATTAATAAACAAAGGCCCTGAATATGTGGACCGGCTCTCAATTTTTTGATCAGCACCGATGAATTAGGGATTCCTTTTAAAAACTTAGTTGTCGGTTACTTATTTAAGACACACGCTCTGTATTTCCGTTAACACCATTCACCCCAAAATTTAAAGTATACATATATGTTCGATGAAACGTGACCGAATTCCTGAAAATAGAAAGGATTGATATTATCACAACTGAGAAGTGCTGTCTAACATTAGTCTGTCTAAATTTTGAAAATATTGTTGTGTAGCTTTTGATTAACCGAATGGTCCACATGTTACACTAGTAATGCTTACGCCGTATGTGCAGTCCACACATAAACACATATAATGAAAAACAGTGGCATCTTCAGAACGCTGTTTGGTCTTCAAATAGTCATTCACGCTAAATGGCAAATATACCGATAGCTGCAGAGTTATTAAATGAAAAAGTGGAGTCGCCATGGAAAGTTTTACTTTTTGCAAGACCCAACTAAACATGCATATTACAGACGCCTAATTACCGTGGGAATGAATACCGTTTTTTTTTTTTTTTTAACAAGTAGGAAAAGAGAAGAGTTAAGAAGCGAACCTTGCTTGATCTCCCCAGCCCTTGAAGATCTCTTTGAAAAGTATTATAACCGGTCAGAAACATTAGTGTCACACAGTCAAAAAAAACAAAACTTTCCGACGCCAAGCAATAAACATAACTGAATAACTCTATCTCTGGCCAACCAACTTCTGTTAATCTTGCCTATTTTACGAGACTGCCAGAAATTCGACCTATTTCCCAAGTTTAAGAATCGCCCGGGGATTAGAAGTGACCAACCAAGTTAGACAGTTCAACTTCGGTTGCCTAGCAACCATTGTCAAAAGCCTCCTATATATGTGGAAATCAGTGATCGAGAAAAATTGTGCGAACAATTCTTGTTCGTCGCCATAGGATTACCGACCTGTGGCGTATTCCTCTTTTCCTACGATGGTGGTGCAAGAGACGTTTCAGCCAGTATAGGCAAAAAGGGTTGTGTAATTACGAAAAACAAATCTAGTAAAAATACGAAGCCAATCAGATAAGAGAAAAAAGCCCCCCACTTTTCGAACTGTCTACTATCTCGATCTGCTAATAATATTATCCGCCATCATGTAAATCACGTGATAAACATCGCTCTCCACTGATAGAGACCGGAAATGTTCATATTTCGCCGTCACCGTTTCACCCCATACCACTATCTGTTTATATGAAGTCTTTCTAGCAGAGAGAATAATTTAGGTGAAAGGTTTTCAATGAGTATGAGATAATTTTGATAGAAAAGTGAAATAAAGAAGGAGTTAAATGTGACAACCAGTCGACAAAATTTTCGACTTGGCCCAAGATAAAAGCATCTGCAGAAACTAACGAAATACATCGTATCGTCCAAATCTTGGGATTTGTCTTTGAAAGAGTAGAAAACGTTTCTGAAAGATTAGAAAACATTGTGGGAATAGGAGAAATGTTTACTAGTATGTTCTTCTTTACCCACAATGTTTTCAATAGCATTCTTACCCAGGGTCGTTTAAACACGGAGTTGGTTAGAAACTTGTAATCGTTTAAAGTAAAGCGAAATTACAGACGGTTCGGTGGGGTAGGAAGCTGTAACTGTAAAATACTGTATCAATATGATTGGAGGTTAGCACTATGTCTAGACGAGGCTTGCACTTTCGGTGAAGATTTTTTTACAGATTTGATTTGACCTCTTATATCAGCTTTTACATCTATTAGTGAGCTCAAAGACCGATTGATATTGGAACACCTTCCAGGTGAAAAACATTATTTTTCTGAATTTCGAGTTTTTTTTTCCCCTTTTTTGCTGTTTCTTGTTTTGTTTTTGTTTTTTGAACTGGCAAATGAATAGATCATGAACATGCACTAACTTGAATCAAAAGGACCAAAAGTCCCGAAATGCGAAACAGCGGAGCTGTATTTGGCAAATACATGGAGGAATGAAAGTAAGATTTTCACATATAATACATGTTTATAAAATAACTTGATGTGACAAGCAAGTGCAAGGAAACAGAGACGATCAGTCCAGCAGACTTACTGCAATTTTATTCCCTGTGAGGGAACTCTATACGTGTACCATTCATCGAGTGAACTAACATGCCAGCGCTTCGATCTAGCGCAGTTTTCTGCTCTCACAAGATGTAAACATGACTGTGTGTATTAAAACGTTGTTTCCTATAACGAGGTTCAGAGGTGTATTGTAAGCTATCACTCGTCACAACTCGGCCGATTCCGTACCTACATCTAACCTCGTCCGTATTAAGGAAGTTTCCATTTGAACTGCGAATCACGTGATCTTATACATGGCGCGCCACAGTCAGTCGTTTAGCAACGACATAAACAACCTCGATGAAGTTATTCACATCTGTTTATCTGTCGGTGAAAACTTCAATGGGAATTGATAAACCACGTTAAGTAATGAATGTAAGAACTGTTTGTCAACTAAACTGGAATATAGTTAGAAAGATTTCGATAGAAAATTGAAACTCAAATTTTCTTTTGTAAGAGGAGCCTTACAATTTTCAGAACGGTAAACCGGCGTATTTCCGGGTATGTACCGATCTGATGCATATCAATCCACCAGATACAGCCGAGGGATTTGATGGCTCCCATCACCCGAGGTATGCCGAATGGTAAGCTATAACTCGAAGTAAAATGCGCGTTGATAACAGTATTTGGTTCCGGTCGGGCCAGTAAGCGGATTGGCTCATTCGGCATACCTCGGGTGATTGGAGCCATCAAATGCCTCGGCTGTATCTGGTGGATTGATATGCACCAGATCGGTACATACCCGGAAATACGCCGGTTTACCGTTCTGAAAATTGTAAGGCTCCTCTTAAAAAAGAAAACTTGAGTTTCAATTTTCTATCGAAATCTTTCTAAATTTATTTCAGCTGAGTTGGCAAACAGTTCGTACATTCATTATTTATCAATTCCGATTGAAGTTTTCACCGACAGATAAACAGATGTGAATAACTTCATCGAGGTTGTTTATGTCGTTGCTAAACGACTGACAGTGGCGCGCCATGTATAAGATCACATGGTTCGCAGTTCAAATGGAAACGACCGTTATACGGACGAGGTTAGATGTAGGTACGGAATCGGCCGAGTTGTGACGAGTGCGGATTGGCTCTACAAATCTGCTGAAAAGGTTTATACTTGTAGTTTGTTGTCGACAGTAACAAATACATAATCACCATCGGTAAAATAATGATCATCTTTCTTTTTCCGCGGTAAAAGAGATATGGGTCCACGGTAGCAGTAAAAGTTTTAAATACTTGATCCAGCCCCGCTGGTGATGCTTGTCACATGAGAAAGTCATGGGGCAAAACATTGTGCACAGAACCACAGTCTACCATTTTTGCAACCCATGGATTGAATTAATTAATGAACTGTCTCCGTGGCGCAGCCACTCGTGAAAGTAATTCCGATGATGTTCACTCGATGAAATAAATTTCGATCGTTACCACACACACACACACACACACACACACACACACACACACACACACACACACACACACACACATATATATATATATATATATATATATATATATATATATATATATATATATATATATATATATATATAAAGAGAAATGACACTACAAATAGTATTTTCAACGTGCCAACCGTTTTCGCTTTCGCTCATCAGGGCAACGTTTTAATGATATATCTTGAGTCGAAATATCGAAGTGTTTTGAAAATGTTTTGATACATTTTTCAGGATACTTATAAAAACAACCCTCATATTTCCATCTACAAAGCCCGATACGGTGTATCTTTGTCTAACAGAAACAACTTTGATACTGTATGTTTTGTTTGTTCCTATCTATTTCAGTTGTATATATCGGTCAAACTCTTACATCTTAGAGTAAGGGATACCATTGTTCGTTAGTATCGCGATAATTTTATCGCTTTACACTTGATCTATGTTTAATACCTTGCGGACAAAATCTGAGTTATTGAAACAAAGCACTTCACTGGTTCCAGAATCATATTTTGCGGAAGTTTTAACCAATCAAAGGAAGCGTGTTTTTCCTGGTCTTAATGCAGTAACAAGATCCCTAATTTTACTGCATAGCTAGACTTGATGTTGAATTTGAACTGGAGTTTTGATACCTGTGTGTGTAGCTCGGTGGACAAGGACCGTATTCAAATATAATAATTCTAAATACTATTGACCTTCAGTATTCCTAGACAAGCCATCTAATTGGCTTAGACGTCATGTCTGAGCCAGTCATATGGCTTGTGTAGGAATTTTGAATTCAGATAAAATGTTAGTTTCAGAATGGTAGTGAACTCGGCGCTTGGCTTTCCACTTGATTGGATGAGGCATCTCGTTAACGTCTTGGGAGAGATTTAGAAGTTTTGATCTATACTTGCGCTAAGATACAAGGTATTAAACGGAACAAAACCGTGATCATTCGAACTCAGTGCCCTTTGACAGGTGCGCAAAGGTCATTGGCGCGTTAGCTTATTAACTCTACTTTTCAGGTCATTTTTAGACCGACCGAAACCTTATTGAAACTAAATATAGGAAAGACACAAGTTTGAAGGAAAAACATTTTTAGCACAGTTGTGCTAAGAAAGTTGGGAAAGGACTAATTACTTGTTATACGAAATAATTCTTTCTCCCGCATTGATTCAAGAAGCTGTCAACTAAAAGAGAGTACGAATATCGTGTCTGTACTGTAATGGGTTATCTCTTTCACTGCCAAAGAAATACAGTCCTCTCTTTTCGTGGGTTAAAAATACAAATCCGATACAATAAAGAAACTTTCAGTCTTATTTGATCCTTAGGCTACTAAGCGCAACTCAAGGACCCTTTGCAGACAGTGTACAGAACATGCAGTTTGATCTTGGATTTACACTGTCCAATAACGAGATATCTTTCGCCAAAACATACCTTTGAAATATCAAAATTCGGTTTTTTACCATAGGCTTGTAAGTTTCATGTCACTTCTCTAGCAGGATAAGGGTTAAACATAACCTAGCGGATGTGTGCAGATCCACGATCACACAACATGTTCTGTGCAGTGTGATATAAATCTACACGAGTCCGCAAAAGGTACTGACGTCGCTCGAAGTGGGTAAAGAGTTAACTAGCATCGTAATCAGTTACAAATAAGTCATTAACTTCGCACAAACACTTTGCTTCCTCGCCGTCGGCTTCTCTTATCACCGGCCAACTTGATTACAGTCTATATTTAACTTTCTTAGAGTTTGCTCAAGTTAAGTATTTTCCATGAAAAAAGCAACTGAAACATGCTCTGGGAAAAAGGGGGTGTAATGCATCTCTGTGATGTGTTATAGCCTACCAAGCAAGTCATCACATAATTATGGATCCATAAAATCTCTTCTGTCGAACAACCGGCTAAATCCAGAGGTAGTATAGTCCTTTGACACGCAGAAAATTTAGCAACAGTAAAAAGTTTCGACCCATGTCAGCCTGCGCGGACTGCGCAGGCTGACATGGGTCGATATATTTTACAAACGTATTAAACCTCCTTTTCACAGAGCATTGCGCATCTACATGTAAATGATACTAGGTTTTGGCCTTACCGAGAACTTGTATCAGCAACGTCTAATCGAGGTTTGACTCAAGTTAAAGGCCCACCATCGTAAGCTCATGAGTCTGACAATGTAGTAAAGTGCAGTCTGACAAAGTTCCAGTTGCAGGCAGAAAAGTGATTTGTAAAACTAGAACTAAAGTTGCCATTTTTTTTTTTTTTTTTGATTGAAGATTCATTTTTCTGCCAGCTACTGCAACTTTGACATATATTGTACTGTAATACATTGTCAGGCTCATGATAATATTCATAGTTTAAAACAGTATAAATTAATTTTGAGTGCAAAGTTACCCCGACTTGTTAACTTTTGGCCGCTAGTGGGCCTTTAAGCAAAATGAAATACTAAAAATTACGTCCCCACCATCAAACCATAATATTCTTTCAAGAGCAATACTGCGAAAAACTTAACCGGTTTAGATATGCCCCCCAGTCGACACCATGTTTGTCTCCCCGTTTACAGTTTTGCCATAATGTTTTCATATCTATTTACGTATTCATTGTCAAATAATTGGGCATATGTCACAATGATGATTTCGAGGTCGTCTGGTGCAAAAAACAAATTCAAGGGGCAACGACTGTAATGAATCCAGTCGGTAACAAAATAATACTAACATATATCTAGAGTGCAAATAGAACCATACATGTAATGCAATTTCCATGCTATTTCGTCCATCAAACTTCACAAAATTATCAGAAATAGCAAATTTAAGACAAGACATCACGCTCTTTGCAGCCTAATCTTGACCCACACCGCCTGTAAGGATAACTAGAATTGTGTAAGACTTTCCTAAAGGTTAAAAAAAAAAAACCTTTACTAAGCATTTTTATTATTCTCATTTTTTTTAGATACGTTCAGCCATCCAGATTACAAAACATAGAATACTTTGATATACTGAAAAAATTAAGTCGTAAAACTGAGTTGTGATCTGAGCTCATAAACGTAATCTTTTTCCCCAGTTTTCATCACCTGCCCTGATTCGCTTATAAGCCTCGCGGACTTTGTAGTGTGCTTTGTATCCTACCAATCAAAGTCTCGAGAACATGTATATACAGTATGGTTGAACACATCGCAATTAACACGTTTAAGTGTTAACCCTTCAGATGTTGAACGAGACTCAATGTGCTTTAGCTGACAGTGTAGATTCAAGATCAGGCTGCATAGACCGTGCAGTTTGATCTTGGATATACAGTGTCCAATATGGTGATATTCTTCCGGCAAAACGAACTTTAAAACTATTTTTCCTTATTGTACTACTGGCAGGAATATTTCATATATATAGTAGGCTACTAATTAAGCATTTAAGAGTTATCGAAATATCGTTTTGTAATTTTATAACATTTGAGCTGAGGACCCAACGCTTGGACTTTGGTACATGAACATTTCATGATGGAAAAAATAACCTTTTGTGCGCCTTTGCCAACAGTGTAGATAAAAGCAAGTCTGCAAAGAACGTGCTATCGAATCTTTATTTTTCCAGCCGATATAGCACTGCAGTTGCGATTATCATTATTATTATTATCATTGTCAACAGTATCTTTACTGGAGTGTCCCAATTCATTCAAAGCGCTCGAAAGGTTATATTCCTTTTGGACCTTTTCCATTAATCTTCCACTATAGTTAGCAATAGTTAAGTATGGCAATCACTCCATTTTTGTAAACACACCTACATACGTTTTGTAGAGTAAAATAACCGTCGAATACGACGCGTTGTGACGGCAAAATTGTTACCAGAACTACAATGCTTCGTAGAATGTTTGTTTTTAATAAACAAGTTCGCACTGATTCATGATGTGACCTCGATAGCTTATATACACTAATAATTAATTGATTGATTGTCCATTTGTCACCACCAGTTGCCCGTATTGGCGACGCCCCCAGAAGAGTGTTGATTATGTTACGGGGGGGTAGTGCAAGATACAGGACGAAACCTCATCCTCAATAATGCCTGGTTATTTGTGTTCGGTGTATAGCACCGTCACATGGACCTATGTTTAACTTTTCTCCGAAAGAAGATTTCTTTTCAGTTGGCAGCTATGGGGCTCGCACCTACACCCTCAAATGTCTCAAGATTAGTCACTTACAAGTCTCACCCCCAACCACTTGAGCTATTCCGGCTGACCACACTGATAATTATATTGATTGATTGATTTTCGTTTATCTATCATTGCCATCGATTGCCCATATGAGCTATATCCCAACAAAACTGTTAGTTATGTTACGGGGGATAGTGCAAGGTACAGGACACACCCATCCTAAGTTACGCCTCGGCCCATTTTCACGAAAACACTTAAGTCTCTTATTTTACTCAAATCAGCTAAATGACACATAATTTTCTGAAATTAGTTGAGTTTGAAACGTTGTGTCAACTCCGGATTTGGGAATGTTACTATATTTAAGTCTGTTAATGTTGGTGATATGCGTCTCAAATAACGAAAGTAATGTAAGTCGGTAAATAAGTCACTTGGTAGATTTGAGTAAAATAGGAGACTTAAGCTTTTTCGTGAAAAAAGTGTATATCACTGTCACACGGGACCTCGATTAAACGTGTTATCTGACGGACGTTTGAGTAATTTTAGGAGGTCGGCCGTGGGGATGGAACCCACACCCTCATGAGGCCAGAGATTTGACGTTCACAAGTTGAATGCTTTACAACCTGAGCTATTGATTGATTTTCCCATTATTTATCGTCGCGACGCCCCCTGAAGACTGTTAGTTGTGTTACGATGGATAGTCCAAGATACAGGACGAAACCAATCCTAAGTAATGCGTAGTTCTTTAACGCGTTCGGTCTACAGACAGACACATGGGGCCTAGATTTTACCTCTCATCCTAAAGGCTAGTAGTTTTTCTTTTCTTTTGGCCAGCCTTGGGGCTCTAACCCACACCCTCAAGTGTACCGAGATGTGTCGCTTATCAGAGCTTTTCCGGCTTATTGCACTGATACTAGTGAATAGACGCTTTTCGAGTCTATGTCTGGGTATCTGATGTATGTAACTAGCTCAGCCAATAAAATCTTAATCAGAATTTTCAACTCGTTGTTTGATTGGTTATTTAAACATATACTCGTATCATATCAAAATGATAAAAATCCAAGCGGCCAAAAGTATGACCGCTGAAATATTTAACTCTTTACACACTGACAAAATTTTGGACTTGTCTAAATTGAAAGCAACTGCAGACGAAAAGTTATAAATAACTGTCAAATTATAAGACTTACATTTGGAAGGATAGAAAATATTGTGGAAAAAGGAGAAAATGCTGGTTACCAGCATTTTCTCCTTTTCCCACAATGTTTTCAAAACTATCCCTCCTCAGGCTTGTTAAAACTTGAAATTGTGTGGTAGAGGGTAAAACGCTCGGTACAAACCCATGTAATATAATGGTCAGAAATTCATTTCCGGTTTATAGTTTCTATTTATATCCTAACAGAGTGCTTTAAGAATGTATGAAAAGCAATGAAATTCAGGGTAATAATGATTATAAACAAAGCGGATTTACGATAAATATGGCCGAAAATAAAATCCACTTAAATACACATGAAAGCATAGTTTGATTGATTGGTTGTTTTATGACTAAGTTATTATCGGATTGGTATGGGAAAACCTGCCATAGGCAACTGGTGTAATCTCAAAAATGATGTGGGGGTGTAAAAATCTCATGGGTAAAGAAGTGAACGGAAAACTTTTCCTTTTCGGCCAATTGAATGGGCATGAAAATTTAGTTAAAATCCTCTACCACACAATCCCGAATTTTAACGAACATGGCGAAGACAACTACTTAAAACATTGTGGGAAACAGGAGAAATTGATAATAACACCCATACTTTTAAACGGTATGAATTAAATTTGCATGCAATTTGACCCCCGCATTGTTTACTGTTGGCCTTTGGTGCGCCTTTAAGAATAGGGACAATCATTGCGAATTAAATCTTTACCAGACGACAAAATTTTGCACTGGATCAAATTAAAAGCATTTGCAGCCGCAGATGAAAGATTAAGATTTCTGTCTTTGACAGGGTAGAAAATATTGTGGGAAAAGGGGGAAATGCCGGTTACCAGCTTTTTCCCTTTTTCTCATTATATTTTCAAAAGTCTTCTCTTTCAAGTCGGGATTGTGTGGTAAACTGATAAACTCCGATACATGAAAAGCTAATGATACCACTCATCACAACTCGGCCGACTCCGTACCTACATCTAATGCTAGGTTCCAACTGTCGCGAGATTAGTTACGAGAGCCACGATTCGCAATCCGCAGCTAATCGTGAAACTTTGATGAATTTTTTTGTTTGGATACGTGAGGATACGATGAGTTACGCTTGGATGCGATATAATTGCGATTGGTCAATTTCAGTTCACACGACCTATTACGATCTAGTCCTGCGTTCGTATACGATCCATTCCGATCCGGTAAGATTCTCCAGTTCAAGTTTGCGATTGAATCCGGATTCGATACGATTATAACGAGCGGGGGTCACGAGTCATGACGATGTAATACATACAGCTACGCGTGGATAAGTCCAGATACGTTTATTGCGAACCGTTGCGCTCTGTTTCGCTACGATATCATTGTTGTCGCGACGCGTTTCGCGATCATATCCGAAGGAGAGCTGCGATTGGACCCCGATGAATATATATGAACCACGATTGTCCATAGACTTCATTGTTTTTCGTGCAGACAGATTGTTGGGGAGATTGATAATGTGATATTTGCATTATCAGACATTATCGTCAGAGAGGAAGAACACGAGCAGTTGCCAGACCAGCAACAACCACAACCCGCAAGGGTCATGAGAGCGCTACACAGACAGTTTTTGGTGCGACCATAGCTCACAGAAGAAAGAAGCAAACAATTTGATTCTAGCTTCCTAGAAACATCTTACAAAAAGACTGAAGTTGCCTTGATGATAGAAATATCAAATAGACCAAAACATGATGTTTAGTTGAGCTGATGATATATAGGCCTACAATACCACAATTTTTATTTTATCTAGATTAGATTTATGTTTTCAAAATAAGAATTACTCTTTTTTACCGTTTCTGCATACCATAGAAATGTTCCATTCCTTACAAAAATAAAAAAGTGCATTCAATCAATTTTGCTGGATATCTTTGGGATAAATTAAAACAAATAACTCTCTTTTTATTTGGAGTGGAAAAGTGTGGTACTAACTCAAATCTCTGGAATTCTCTATTTCCGACCTCTCCTTTCGGCCCGACCGGTCCTGGCTTGTAGGCTTTTGGGAAGGCTTCTGGAGATGTTTCCAGAATCGTTGGTATTGGAAAGCTGATACAAGTAGAGGCTGAATGATCGATATTGAAGGGAGTATTTTCGTTTTCAACAGCACCTTGTACTGCTGCGGCAGAGGAGGCTACATTTCTTACTTCGATTGTCCCTATGTGAGGGATCATAAAGGAGAACCTATCCTATCCTATTATCCGGGAAACAGAAAGTGGCCTTTGCCTTGTCCAAGATTGGTCCCGATCAACACGATTTAGAAGCACGATTTGATGCGATCTGCTGCGTTTTGTTATGATTCAATACTATTAGATGCGATGACCACGATTGAAAATCAATCGTGTTGATCGTAGAAAATTTTTTGACTGCCAAAAAATTCCATACGATTAACACGATTGCCACGAGTAACATCAAGTTCCGATACGACCTGACAAGATCATCACGACTTGCTCACGATTAAGACTACGATTTCAATCGTGGCGTGAATCGTGATAGTGGGAACGTAGTATAACCTCGTCTTTGTAATGGTCGTTTCCCGTTGTCTGCCCATGTCATATTCTTCGAAGATTCGACCTGTCTACTATGACGCATCACCCATCCCATTTACATGGGAAAAGTAGGGCTTATACCGAAGCTATTACCCAAGCCTGTATGGGGCTGTTTTGAAAAATGGCTGGTGCATAGGTTACATGCTAGCTGATCATAGCTGAATGAATCGTACCAGGTAGCGTTTTATTGAGTAAACGTTTATCTTGTTTTGAAATTCAAAGTAACGGTTGTCGTTTAGAAAAGTAGTCCGGTTCTGTACCCAGAATGCCCAAATCAGATAGATATGTATTTGTAGAGTGCCATCTAGCAGAAAATAATGGATCGTTTCCATTTGAACTGCCAATCACGTGATCTTACATATGGCTGCGCCACTGTAAGTAGTTTAGCAACGACATAAACAACCTCGATGAAGTTATTCACATCTCTCTATCTATCTGTCGGTGAAGCTTTGATCGGAATTAATAAACCACGTTAAAAAATGAATAAGCGAAATGTTTGTCAACTGAAATATAGTTAGACAGATTTCGATAGAAAATTGAGACTCAAGTTTTCTTTTTTACGAGGAGTCTTACAATTTTCAGAACGGTAAACCGGCGTATTTAAGGCGATGAAATGTGCCGTGTAGGTACATATCAAGTTACCAGATACAGCCGAGGCATTTGATGGTTCCCATCACCCAAGGTATGCCGGTATGTCAGTGTCCTATTTATATACTTATACGGTTTAATAAAAGGTTGTAAAACATTTATGATTAAAAAATTCACACTGACGCCGATGTGACGTCAACAGACAAGTTTCGCGATTTTTGCGAAATCGGAGTGAATCTTGTTCTTTCATTTCAACAGCTCGTATATTTTGTTACAATCTATATACCTGTTACTAAAAGCACCTCAAACACGATTCTCCATGGTAACTGAACAGAAACAAATTGATGCAGATTTAGGGTAATCATACGACCAGTGGTGGGACAAAGTTAATTTGTGCCTCAAGATTGATTGATTTTCCGTTTATTTATCATCGATACCTGTTGGCCACATGGATGAAGTCTGTTAGTTTTGTTACGTGGAATAGTGCAAGATACAGGACGAAACCCATCCTAACTTAGGCCTACGCCTGGTTCTTTCTCGTGCTCGTTGTATAGCATCGCCGTACAGGACCTCGATTTAACGTCTCATCCGAAAGACTATTAGTAATTTAAGATGGCCGTTGGATGGGGGGGGGGGGCGGATTTCGAACCCAGTTCTATGCTCTACCACTTGAGCTATGCGAGCTGGTCAACGTGCCTCAAGAATGAATGAATTTGCGTTTATTTATCGTCGCCACCGCTTGCCCATATGGACGACGCCCCCTGAAGGCTGTTAGTATTGTTACAGGGGATAGTGCAGATACAGGACGAAACCCATCCTAAGTTTCGCCTGGTTCTTTAACGTGCTCGGTGTATAGCACCGTCACACGGGACCTCGGTTTAACATCCCATCCGAAAGACTTTTAGTAATTTTAGATGGCCAGCCTTGGGAATCGAACCGACACACCCAGTGACCCGAAACATCACGTTCATGAGTCCTACGCTCTACCAATAGAGCTATGCGCGCTGGTCAACGTGCCTCAAGAACGAATATAGGCCACATAAATATAGGTCAACGGTATATGGGACAACGATCTCAGCCTTTGACCAAACAATCCCGAGAAAAAGGAGAAGACGAGAACGATGCCTTTCAACATGAATGAAAACATGCTCTGGCGAAAGGGGATTTTTGAAACACATCTCCGTGATGCATTATGTCAAAAAAGTCATTACATAAAATAGGGATACATAAAATCCACTTTGTCTAACAATCGACCAAACCATCTAAATCTAAAGGTATATAATGGTCCTTTTACATGCAGAAAATTTACAAATAGCAAAGGGTTTCGACCCTTGTCAGCCTGCATTAACTTTTTTTTCATAGCATGGCTCCAGTATCTCCTGCGCCATCCATCTTTATGTTTTTTTAAAGGTCGCTCTTGTTTTTTTTTTCTAGCAGACAAACAAACACCGCCTATTAAAATTTGTAGCTTTGATCCTGGGTAAGGCCAAATTACGGGTAGTCGAAAAACCTTCCGTTCTTTCCATGACTCTATATAGATTGATCGAAGGGCGATAACTAATTATATGTATTTAGAAGAAGCTAGATAGAATTACACACCATATAAAGGCCATTTATAAAATGAATACCAGTTTGGATCTTAACCCTTATCCTGCTCAATAGGTGGAATGAAACTTTCAAACCGATAGTACAAACCTAAGCTTTGCTATATCAAAAAGATTTTTTTTTTGGGGGGGATATCTTCTCGGACAGTGTAGATCCAAGATCAGACTGCACGTCCTATGCTATCTGATCTTGATCTACACTGTCGGAAAAGGTCCTTTAGTCGCGCTTAGCAGCCTTAGGTTTAAGACTCCACTCTGCTATCAGTAAACTTTTAAACGTATGCCACATCATTGAAATAGATCTAGACCTATATACGAAGAAACTGGCTAACTCTCTCTCTTTCTGTCTCTGTCTCTGTCTCTGTCTCTCTCTCTCTCTCTCTCGCCTTGTGCTTTCGGGAAAGTAGACCTTATCACGGGTTTCCGAATACAGATTTTAGCAAGGAAATTAATAAAGAACGGTTGGTAAATAAAGACCCCCGGGCCCACTTTCACAAACACTATGGACCAACGTACAGTCTCGCAAATCGGAAGCTACTGCCACTGTACGCCCAAAATCAGCTAGCTGCGGTAAACAAATATCATAAAACAGGCTGGCACGTGAATTCTAGAGAACAGAAACTTATCAGAAGTATACCATTTGAGAGCCGGGAAACATGTTTTTCTACCAACATTTGCTGCTAGTTGAAACATGAACCATGCGATTTTTGCACAGGAAAGCCGCATCACCGATTTCTGCCGTTGGCGGTTGCCGTGATAGCTAAACTTTTGTATTCTATTCTTCCAGGAAGACCGATAAGCATTTTCTGATTATGCACACAGATAAAGAAATCATTCAACTTGACGTATACATATCCATAAGAGTATTCAGTACTATTCCAGTGGACACAATTAAACTTTTCTTGAGGTACCATCAAAAGGTTTACTGTACAGTCAGCTGCCAACCGGGTTTTTTGCACTGTTTAGTTAGCTGTGATTTTTCTCAGTAGGCATATAACATGAGATATGTACATTATCCATGGACATTATTTTTTTCATGTATTGATCAAATACAGCCGAGCCCCGGTAGCTCAGTCGGGACCATGCAAGAATTGAGAACAGGGGGTCGTGGGTTCGATCCCTGACTCGGCCAACTTCTTTCCGAGGATTGATAACAATGGTTGCGACAGGATTCATTCCTCTCCCAGCGCTGACCATTGTCTCGACGATGATTATATGGAAAGGCAGCCGGTGGCTCGGAAAGAAAATTGTGCGGAGTACTGGTAAAAGAAACTACAGAAAGCATGGATAAGTACACTGGCCGCCTTCAATATAGGCCTAGGCCTAACTGAAATAATGTTGAAAACGGCATTAAACACCAATCAATCAATCAATGGTCAAGTAGAGAAGATCAGTTTCATGTTAGGTTAAGGAGTGTCGTTAAAAGGGGTATACAAAAAACGTGGAGTTCGGGGTCCTTTAAACGGCTTGGTCAGTGTTGAATGTGTTAGATTCCCAGTCCAACCCTCCCGGGTTTCATTGAGCATTGTATTAGTCCACGGATCTTTCATACAATATCGTCTACAGACAATTCCTGTTTAGTCGTGGGAGTGTCCTTTGACACGACACGCCACGGTCCCAGCCGCGTACTGTTGAAACCCGGGAGACACACGAATAAGTCAGCTGTGGGGAAAGCTCGGCTAATGAGTCGAAGTAGCTATACAGGTCAGATGTAGTTTCGGAATTAGCCGTGTTTGACCAGTCACCTAGTGATACATTTTATAAGATCGTATATCTATAAACAGACTTGTACCGTGACTTCATTTCTGGTCTTATACGAGGCGCAGGGGGAAAGTTCCCGGGCCGTAGCTGCGTGAAAGAAACTTAAACTTGTACATTCAGTGTTTGTAAAATTTCATACATTAAAACTTTCTAACAAACTACATAATTATCTCGTTTCACATAAGTCCTCACATAGTTCCTTCAAATACAAATGAGGCATGCTCTGTGAAAAGGGGGCTTAATGCATCTGCGAAAGTTATCGACCCAGGCCGAAACCTTTCGCTATATACATGTAGGTTAATTTTGTGTATGTTAAAGGACCAGTCTACCTCGGGATTAAGTCGGTTGTTAAAAAAGGTGGCTATAATGGATCCATAAGTATTTGATGGCTTGCTTGGTACCATGGATCACGGAGACACATTAAGCCCCCTTTTCACAGGGCTCAAATGTAAATTAACCCGATTTTCATCAATGAATGTTAAATATAGTGCACTTTGAATTGCAGTTTTAAACGATTCGATAAGCTTGCTGGTTTATTGTTTTGTACTTTTGTGAAAAAAAGTTGTAATGACGCGTTCTATCAGAAATTAAAATTTGCAATTTTTAATTTTTTTTTTTTAATTTATGGTACCGGTATTAATGAAAAATTCAGTATTCCATAATATACAAGCGATGGACCAACGTGCTATTCGGTAAGCGTTCTATGATTGATCAAGGAAAATTTAAGTGTTCCGTGATAGACCAATGGAGCTTCAAAGGCCTGTGACTAAACGTACGGAGCAGCGATTGGTGATCACAGTTTGTATAGAATCTTGGATGACCCCTATGTACAGATGGAAGATTTTTTTTATCGGTGTTTCACAAGAAATTTTGATTCGAAGCCAAATATAGATCTACATGTATAATGCCCCATTTACCCTTTACAAAATTATAATATGTTTTACGACCCCTGAAGAAGAAGGTATTAATCATTGTGTGAAAAAAAGAGAAAATGCGCGTAACCAGTATTTTCTCCTTTTCCCACAACATTTTTTACCCTTTCAAACATAAACTACAGTGTCTGAACAACTTAACTGTCGCACACTTCCAGTTAATGCAGAACATCCTTTGCAAAGTTTATTAAGGGAACGGAGAGTAATATATATGTGCACAAGTCCATCTCACATATCTTTGTTCTTATTCCACTGATGGCAAAACCGTATCTGGACATCCTCAAATGACCTAAAACTTGTCCCGTTTACTTTTCGAGGCGAATTTTCCAATCTAAATAGGTTTTGAAGTCGCTTGGATAAGAGGAATACATTCTTACAACAATTGTAAAAGTTTTTTTTTTTTTTCTTTTCTTTTCTTTTCTACTTCCTTCAATATCTACAAAGCATTCAGCATTGTTTAGCTCCAAAATTATGTGTTCTATGATGGACCTTTTCCTTCAATAATGTGGATGCATCGATGCAGTTAAGCGTATGTAGCTTTTTTATCAAGGCAAGCAGCTAATGCTTGCGTACAGATGTAGCTGATTGTACAGTGAACCTCATGATAGTGCCTCAAGAAAAGTTTAATTATGTCCACTGGGATATACTTATGGATATGTATAACTCAAGTTGAATGATTTCCTTGTCTGTGTGCATAATCAGAAAATGCTTATCGGTCTTCCTGGAAGAATAGAATACAAAAGTTTAGCTATCACGGCAACCGCCAACGGCAGAAATCGGTGATGCGACTTTCCTGTGCAAAAATCGCATGGTTCATGTTCCAACTAGCAGCAAATGTTGGTAGAAAAACATGTTTCCTCTCAAATGGTATACTTCTGATAAGTTTCTATTCTCTAGAATTCACGTGCCAGCATGTTTTATGATATTTGTTTACCGCAGCTAGCTGATTTTGGGCGTACAGTGGCAGTAGCTTCCGATTTGCGAGACTGTACGTTGGTCCATAGTGACAAAAAAGCTTGAGTTTCTTGTATTACTCAAGTCCGCTAATGGATTCATTTCCCGACGCTTTTGCAAAAACATTGGACTAAGTAGGGCCTACTCTGTTAACTGAGTGAAGATTGTTTATAATTTTTCACGAGTTCAGTCTTAAACGTTTGGTCAACTCAGAGAATCTGAGAAAGTTAATAAAGTCTATTAGAGTAAGTGAAATGTGTATAAAATAGCTAACTCAACTTAAGTCGGAAAACAAGTGAAACCGGTTCCTGGTGCTATGATTGTTCAAATAGATGCTAGCCGCTAAAAGGGAACGTTCACGATGACATAGAAACTACGTTGTGATTTTTTTCATATTGCATCACAAAATGAATGATAATAATAATGGCATTATTTTGAATCCCAACAGCTGATAAAAAGTCCTTTCCGATATCGATAAATCCTTTCCGCTAAAAAGAATCCTTTAAGTGCTTACGAAACCGGAACAAGGAACCAGCTGAAGACAACAATGTTCCTCAAGAACCGTAGCTGGTATCGATGGTTTGTTCGCTGCATAGTTTTCTTTTGTCATGTTATTTTTACAATACAAAGTACAAAGACCACTATTTTTACACCAGATGACATATATCACTCGATAGATACATCGTGCTTTGTGGCGTTTTCAGGCAATGACTCCAGTTTGCCATCAGTTTTCGAGGATATTTTGTTCGCCTACAGTAATGAAAAAGATGTGGTTATTGGATACGCGAATTTCTTCACATCTATTGCCTGGAATACAGAGAATCAAATTAAGATAAAGGGTGATTTTAATAAAAGCAGCTTTGGAACAGTTGTGTTTCCAAGACGTAAAACTGACCGGTCGTGTTTGAGTAAAGGGAGTTTTAAGAAACCAACTGTTTATGGAGTTGTATATACTGGACCGAAAATGGTTTCCGCCTTAATAGATTTTATCAATGATAAATGTGTCTCATATCGACAGAAGAACAGCTATCTGACTGTACAAGGGTTACATCGAGCAGAAATTCTGTGCTCGTTATTTCATGTGGAAAATGTTAGCAGAATAAGAATGAAGGATTTACAGCACTTTTGTTCATCACAGTTGTGCAGGGATATCTTTACAGTGCATGAACATAGGTCTTTTTATCAACAACAATCCAACACTAACCAACATCAAAATAATAAACCAACAAATGACTTGTCTATTCATGAATGTGATAGAATTGAATTACCCACTAAGGCAGAATTTTTTCATGAATATTTGAAGTTATCAAAACCAGTCATCATCAAAAATGCAATGTCAAATTGGCCAGCTCTGGAAAAATGGTCCAATAGTTATTTTAAATCAAAGTATGGGGATAAACAGGTTCATATAAAATTAACACCGCAGGGAATTTACGAAGGTGTTGATTTTGCAGCAGAATTTGAAAACTATGAAAACTTTCACATTCCACATGATGTTAAAAAGCAGCTACCCTTCCCAGATCTTGTTGTAGTACGACCAGCAACTCAAAATATGAATTTTTCTGAATTCATAGACCTTATAGAAGCAATATCAGTTGGAAAAAAGAATGGAACATCAGCTTATCTTGAATATTCCTCATTGTCTGACATTGTTGATGAATTAGAAAATGATGTTTTAGATATGCCTTTTTTTGACAATATGTTAAAATTAGAGCACCGGAATATATGGCTGAGTGATGGTAAAACACTGGGTAAACTTCATTTTGATCCATTTGATAATTTTCTATGTCAGGTAATTATGGCTCACTTTTATTTGTATTTCCTGTCCTCTAATCCACAGGTAACCAGAATGTGTGAAAAGATGACAATGCTTTCAATTTGGACAACTCTAAAATTTTGAAATTTGGTAATTCGCAAAGGGTTGAAGTGTTATATATAGAGAACACATGTCCTTAACCCATTTTCATCAAAACTTGGGACACTTCAAATTAAATAATTGTGAAGAATCTCAAGCACCCCAACCAAAATTGTAGTGTCCATAGAATTGTGGAGTACTGTTAGTGTTGACCCTTGCAAATAATTAGACTGTGCAGTAATAGGAGGCTAATCAACAGTCTACATTGTCACATACTTCGTTAAATGTTGTAAATGTGTGGGCCCTTGATTGCAGTATCATTTAATGTAATTTGAGAAAAGTTTAGAATTTTAGAGCTAAATGCATATGCCCAGTGCTTATCTTGACAGGCTCATCTTGAATATTTTTTCGATAGGAACTATGCTGGTCAAGTTTTTAGCCTGCTATGCCTTGGAGAATATCATAGAATGAAAGTGCTTTGTCATGTACTCTTCAGTTAACACACAACCTGAACTTTTATGATCTTGAGTCTTTTGAAATCATTTTGGGCAAAGGTGAAAATACTGGTAACCAGTATTGTCTCATTTGCCAACATTGCTTTCCATATAGCAAATTCCAGTATGTGTAAAGATTTGATGAAAGTGGTTTGGTTTTTAGCTCCACTGGCCGAAGGCCAGCGAGCTATTGTCATGGCGTTGTGTCCGTCGTGCGTCCGTCCGTCCGTTCGTCCGTGCGTGCGTCCGTAAACTTTTTCTTTAAAAAACTTCTCCTCAGAAACTATTGACTGGATTTTTACCAAATTTCACAGGAATGTTCCTTTGGTGGTCCTCTTTCAAATTCCTTCAAATAATTGTGTTCCATGAAGAATTTTGGTTGCCATGGCAACCAAAGTAAAAAACCTTTAAAAATCTTCTCCTCCCAAACCGCTATTTGGATAGCATTATTATTTTGCAGGAATGTTCCTTAGATACAGGTTTACAGAATTCTTTAAAAAAAAAAAAAGATCTGTCAAAAAACATGGCTTTTATGGGAGACTCATTTTTCTTTTATGGTATAAAGTAAAATCTTTGAAAAATTTCTTCTCTAAAACTATTCATTGGATTTCATTGTTGTTTTGCAGGTAAGTTCCTATGGTGGTTGTCTACCAAATTGTTTCTTCAGTGAACTAAAATGCAGGATTGAATGATAATTGTTAAAAACTTCCTTTCGCCATTATAGAAATATCAGGCCTGTGGAGCGATACAGGCGCTCAAGCGCCTCTAGTTTTTTTTCCCATCAGGTAGAGGAGATGATAAGGACATTTGTAGCTAAGTGCATTTAAGACCTTGAGGAAGAATCAATGCCTTTGAAAACATCTTGTTACAAGAAATAAGAATGCTGGTTACCTGCATTTTCTCTTCCCATGATGTTTTATACCTTCTAGAGGCAAATACCATTATTTAACCCTTTACCACACAGCAAAACTTTCGACAGGTCCAAATAGAAAGCATTAAGATGATGACAAATACAGTGAGACCTGTATGATTCGATTTGTCTAGTCAGAAAAGAAAACATTGTGGGAAAAGGAGAAATGCTGTTACCAGCATTTTCTTTTTTCCCACGTTTTCAAAAAGTCTTCTTTTTCAGGGTCGTTAAAACTCGAGATTGTGTGGTAAAGGGTTAAGCCACGTAAGTCATGTATGCATTTTCATGCTTTCAACAGTTTGTCATTTTGGAGGTAATTAACTATTGTTTCATTCACACTAACAGTTAAGTGGAAAGAAAGAAGTTATACTGTTTTCACCTCATGATAACACTAAACTGTATGAAGCTCACATTCCTGAAGCGCTGCTGGATTATGACACTGAAAAGCAAGTATTTGTGAAGAAGACATTGGTTGACAGTACATCCATGGTCATGTCACCGGTCGACATTACATACCCAAACTATGAGGTATGACCATCATCACTTGATCCATTATCCTGCTAGGCATTTTTTACAAAAATAGCTGGTTCAAGACTGTGCAAGACTGTACCAAAGATTGTGAAACAATCATTCATAGCATTGTTATTCAGAGGTCCTCTTTAGCACAGTGATTACCATTTTTCTTTACCAGACTGACCATTATCTGATGAAAAGGGCTTTTGAAAACATTGTGGGAAAAGGAGAAGATATAACCAGCAATTTTCCTTTTCCTTTAAGGTTTTCTACCTGTCCAAAGACAAATTTGTAAATTGTGCCACATTAAATATGCAAATGCTTTTACTTGAAAAAGTCTAGAAATTTTGTCTTCTAGTAAAGAGTTACGGCATTTGATTTTTGTAATTAAGGAATATTTGGTTTGATATATCCCATTATAGCACTGGTCAAGAAGAAAAAGTGTCCTTGGGCAAGGTTCTACAGAGTCCTAGCCTCACACTGGTGAAACCTTGTAGAATCAAAGCGTTGAGAACGCTGAAGTGGTATTTGTCAAGGAAGCCAATGTGTGGAATTAATAATTTGAAAGAAAAAGAGAAATTTTATTCAAACATTGGCTTGAAAGTCAACCTACTAAGCAAATAAATACCATTTTGGTTGAAGGGAGAGTACTCATGACACATTTAGGATTATTTGTGTATTGGTGGTCTCCCTTTGATCATTAGGAGGAGTCAGGAGTAACGTCCCTTGACAGTAGGATGCATGATGGATAAAGAGAGAGAAACCATGTGAATATATCGAATAAAATGAAGTTTGTACCTGAAAACTATGATTTTAAAATATCTTTGACCGTTAACATTTAAGTCCCAACATTACAATCAATTGTTTCAAACCATAAATATTCATGCCCAATCAAATGGAGTAGCGCGCAATCATGGGACGAACAAGCCATTGGACGAACTGGTTTTGGAACGAAAAAGCCCAGGACGAAGCGATCAGTAGACAAATTTTGTATATATCATTGCGCCAATAGAAGGCTATGAGCGAGTGAAGCTATTTTCAATAAAAAATTAGTAGAGCTCTATTTCCACGATTGATGGCCTCACCGAGTGTATTTTAACATGCCATTTCCAATTACATATCTGAGTGCTACCGAAAAACTCATTTGTCAGAGAAAAATTGGGTTTAATTGGGTTTATTTCCTTCGGCTTTGCACGAAATACGATACATGGTCTTCAAAATTCAATATTGAACTCTTAGTGGTATTGTCTTCGACAAATACCACAAAAATGATACAGTCAACTCAAATGTTGCTGAGATATAGCTGAAATATTGTTAAAATCAGTGTAAAACTGAATTCAAAAGACTTAAGCAAAGCCCCAGTGAGGTCAAAGCACAGACATACACAACATCCAAGTCTTGACTTCCAACCTAAGCAGTCATGAGGAAAGGCTACATGTAGGGTTGGACTGTAGATTCTGTTCAGTCTGATCTTAAAATATCTTGTTTGCAAATGCAGTCTGATCTTGATCTATTTTGTCTGCTAAAATGAAAATGGTTCACATTGACCCTTTATGTGCCAAGATTAATTTTGCTCGAGGAAAAAGTGCAAAAAGAAGAGAAAGAAATGCAGAAGAAAAATTAAAAACAAATTGGGCTTCATCTTCACAGCATTCCTGGGTTTATTATAGAGCGCATCCTTGCGCCATTGGTGCATATTTTTCATCTTTGATGCATCAGAAATCTTACGTTGGGGCCGAACCGGCACACATTTTTCGTATGGTGTTAAATTGATAAGGGGAATTTGTTCTCCAATTCACACTATATATTGGCTGCTAAGTGCGGCTGCTTAGTGCAGCCATACATGTTGACTTGTAAATGCAGCCAACATATGACTGGTGATTTGTTACGAGGACTTTCATTGGGTTTTTTTCTCTGTGTGTGTCGTCCATATCATCCAATTGGAAATAGCATACCTGAAAACCTGTTAAACCACCATGTTACTTCCATCATACAGCAGATGTCTTCAGCTGATATTTTTTTTACAATTTTGGGCTCAAATAACCCAAGAAATAATGTCACGAAAACACTGACAACCAAATTTTCTCAGTAATTGATAAACAAGACATTACTGGGTGCAAAAGCAGTGACAGGAAGAAGTTTATCTGTAATTCGGCCAGTACACCACAGAGATTATTTCGCTGTTGTCATTAAACAGCTCTAACTAAACACGAAATATACAGTGTTTTGTGCTCTTAGCCTGAAAGTGATATGCTGGCTGAAGCTTACACAATTTCTCACATGCACATACATGAGGTATTCAAAGGGAAAAGGTAATAAGGGCAGTAATGGAACAAAAATTTACTTTGACTGCAAAGATAAAATTAATTTGTTAGGGTAGTTTTCCCTTGGCCCCCATAAATTTCCCTGATGGCCCCCTACTTTTTCAGGTAAGGAGGCTGATTGGCCCCATAGATTTATTTCTAGAATGAACCCTGGCATTCCTTGTTACGCTCTTACACTAGTTTTACTTGTAGCTAATATTACAGCTTAACATGTCAACATTAGTTAGGGTAATTCAATAGAGCACTGCTTCAAAAGAACCTAGCCAAGCACGGTAGCTACATTGGAAACAATCAGGAATTGAAACCCTGCTTTGAATCCCCAGCTTGGCCAATTTTTTTTTCCAAGGTTTGATTGTTGCTATTGCTACAGGATTCATTCCTCTCACCACTGATTGTTGGTAAGTGGAAAAGCATCCAGTTCTTCTTAAATTTAGCATTTTAACGCATAATTTTACCCACCTTCCTCTCCCAGTTTTTTAATTCTTCAACTATAGAATTGCAAGGATGTAAATGTATGAAATAAAATTTGGACCAAACTTCCATCTTTTACTTTCAAAGGTTTGAAACTGGCTCTGGTTGTATTTGTGGACAATGTAGATCAAGATCAGACTGCACAAAGAATGTGCAGTCTGATCTTGACTCAACACTGTCTGCAAATTTGCCTGAAGAAAAAAGTAATGAAGTTTCAATATCTGCATCTTTTGTTCTGACTTCGAATGTCCATTGCATTAATTTAGTGCTACAATGGTTAACTGTAGAACTTTTGGCAAGCAAGTTTTTTGCTTTTCTCTTTTCATTGATTTTTCTATACTCCTGGCCATCTGTCTGCATGTTTTGTCCATCATGTTTTTTAGAGGTTTCCAAAGTTTGCCGAAGCTTCTCCAATGAACTGTACCATAGAGAAAGGAGAGGTGTTATTTTTACCAGCATTCTGGTGGCATGAGGTTCAATCCTACCCAAGTACCACAGAAAAACAAAATCTGGCTGTGAACTTTTGGTTGGTACTATATTCTTCTTCTATGAAGTATTATTCCCATACTAATCTGTTACCAAACAAAGCTGTATTAATAACCTCATAGAAAAAAAGCTTTTGAAAACATTGCAGAAAGAAGAAGAAAATGCTGGATACCATCATTTTCTCCTTTTCCCGTGATGTTTTCTACAGTATCAAAGTGAACCCCCCATATATCGGTAATAGACTATTTATCAGCTGCAAATGCTTTTAGAATGGACTAGTCTAAAATTTGTTGCCTGGTAATAGAGTTGACTCTTTCAAAAAATGCAGAAGGCACCTTTGACAATGGAAAAAATATAAAGAAAATCCACAGATACACTTTAATACTTCATGGTAATGAGAGAAAATAACCAATATGAGCTCTATGATTTTTCACGGCAAGGTTTACTTAAGTGATTTGCTGCACAATAAAAATTATAGATGGACATGTTACAACTCTCAGGATGCTGCTGTCACCTTTGTTTGCTTTTGTACACATTGCAGATTCAGGTTAGGCTGTAAACACAAGTTTGGCTGCTGATACAGATCTAGATTGGCTTTAGATTGAGGTTAGACAGTAAATCTAGGTTAGCCTGCAGTGCAAAGTGAGGCTGTAGATCCAGGCTAGTCAGCAGATCTGGACCAGGCTTTGGTTGGTTGGTTGGTTGTACTGGGGTTTAAGCCACTTTAACAGCTAAGGTCATATCATGGCGGTCGGTGACGCACATGTGTTTCCTGGCTTTCTCACACCAGTACTAACACAACTTTCTTTCCAAAGCCACCGACTACTTTTCTCACATGCTTCAGCAGAGGTGAGAGGAGAAAATACGCCGGAAAGAAAGTTCGCCTCAACCGGGTATCGAACTCACAACCACCAGGTCATGAGTCCGACACGCTCACCACTGAGCCACCCGGGCGGGGCGGACCAGGCTTTAGATTCAGGTTGGGCTGTTGATCTAGGTATTGCTGTAGATTCAGGTTGGGCTGCAGATATAAGTTTACTAGATTCAGGTTTGGCTTAGATCCAGAATACTATAGATTCAAGTTAGGTTGTGGATTCAGGTTAGGTTGCAGATCTATGGCAGTAGATTCAGGTTGGGCTGTAGATCCAGGTTACTGTATGTTCAGGTTTGGCTGTAGATCCAGGGTACAGTAGATTCTGTTTAGGCTGTAAATAGATATTAGGCTGTAGTTCCAGGTTCACCTGTAAATTCAGGTTAGTTTGTAGAGCTAGACTAGGCTGTAACCTATGTGAATGGTGAATGAAAATCTCGTCAAACCTGAAGCAGGAAGTATTCTTAAAGACATGAAAAAGAAAACTGATGAAAAACCTTGTAGCTATAACTTTCCTGACAGACAAGCCAAAGAGAAGGAATTGAGGAAAAAGTACATTGTAAAGGTGAAGAAAATAAAAGCTTCAGTAGAATTCTAAAGATAAGTCAAAGAACAGAATAGATCCAGGTTCCATTGCAGATTTGTGCTAAGCTGCAGATCCAAGTTTTAATCTCAAATTTTGTTTTGTTTGAATCTTGCAGGTATGATCCATTTTTGACAAAAGAGTTTCCCTGTCAAGATTGTAAATTGGATATCAACCCAAGATACAGACATCTTTTATAATAAGAAATATCATCAAATTGACATTTACTGTGCAACATCTTGACTATTTCTTTTTTTTAACATAAACCCATAATTATCCCTTTCCCAGGTGGTAAGTTTTAGATGCATGTAATTCCACACTGAAAGCATCTACAGATTTACAGTTCTGGAAAGGCTACAAACCAAAAGAAAAGAGGACAATGCTGGTTACGAAAATCAGACTGCATGTTCTGCTCTCTCTAGTTATGATCTAGATTGTCTGCAATGTGCAATGTATTGAGTCTGTCTTTGCAGGGAAGGGTTTAATCTTTTACTGTGCAATCCCGAGTTTTAACAACATTAAAGGAGGAGGAGTTGGAAAATATTGTGCTGATAACCAGCATTTTCTTCTTTTCCCACAATATTTTCTTCTTTTTTAAAAACAAATCTCATTACTTGAGTCATGTTTAATTTCTCCTCTACAAATGCTCCCAACGTGGGCTAGTCTAAAATTTTGTTGTCTGGTAAAAGGATTATTCTAACATGACACACGAATTCGGCTCTATAAATGCAGTGCAAGGAAAGCATGGTAAAATCTGCGACATTCCATGCAGAGTGACGTCATTCTGTATAAAGTAAGTTAGTGAGTTATTCAATAGAACATAGTCTTCATCCGCGTTTTTACTCTAAGGATGAACTTGTTTTCCTTTCATAAAGAATTGGTCATGTTAGAATCGAAATAATCTTCTTTCTATCATGGTTTATCATTCAATAAACCACGTTGTGAGTTATGAGGCGCAATGAATAAACCACTCGGGCTATCGCCCTCGTGGATTATTTATTGTGCCTCATAACTCACGACTGTGGTTTATTGAACGATAAACCATGATAGAAAGAAGATTATTTCTTAAATAGTTACATGTATTTGTTTGAACAATACTTTATGCTACTTGTCATTGTCTTAAAAAGTTTCTCTTATTCACACATTTCCTTGGTTTCACCATTATTGATTAGTTGACTGGTGTTTTATGCCGCTTTCAACATTATTTCAGTCATATAATAAGGACAGCTCAAATATTCAAGGTCTTGGATTTCACCAATACTAGGCTAGGGCTCTGAAGCGTCTTGCCCAAGGACACATCCACAAAAGACCCAGTGGACCCAGTGAGGCTTAAACCTGGGGGTCTACAGGTTATGAGTACTACACTTTTACTACTGAGCCACGCAGGACCCCTTTCACCAGTATTAGGCTTGGACTCCGAACTTTCTTGTCCAAGGACACTTCCATGTGACAGCACTACCAGCAGGGTTGATCTAATATTACATAAACTCTTCCAATGCCAAATGAGTAACTCTTACTTTTTTAATGGCTACCCCTTTTCCCACAATGTTTCCTACCCTATCAAAGACAACTTCCACATTTTACCCACATTTTATTGCACCAAGCTCTGGCAAAAGGGGCTTAATGCATCTCTGTGATCCATGATACCACGCAAGTCATCACATAAATATTGATCCATAAAATCTGTTTTGTCTTTATGACCGACTGAATCATGCAACTTCAGAATTCTTGTATCACTTCACATGATATTTTTCCCGAGCCACTGACTGCTTTCCCACATGAATGCCATTCAAAAAACGTTAAGCAGTGAGAGAGGAATGAAGCTTGTGGCAATGGTTATCATCAATCTTGGGAAGAAACTGGCGAAGCTAGGGAGGCAAATGGCTCCCCCTCCCCCGGGTTTCAAGCCCTGTATGTTACAGACTCAGCTACCAGGCTGGACAGAATTTATCATACATTGACAACCTTACAAGAAACATGACAGCCTTCAACCAGACCATAATACTAGTCATGGTACTATTTGGTTGGCATAGTCTTCACTACGTTCACATCATTTGATATGGACCCTCCTAGTACTACAAACTATTAGTATTAAGTCTTTATACTTTTTCATGTCAAATTAAGCCTTTACCAATCAATCCGTGTTTTAACAACCCTGAGAAAGATAGCCTCTGAAAACATTGATAATCAGCATTTTCTTCTTTTTCCAGAATGTTTACCACCCTTTGGAAGAGGTTTCCCATCATTGGAGTCAAATATGACGGAGTTGACTGCAAGTGCTTTAGATCTGGGCAAGCCTAAAATTTCAACATTTGGTTAAGAGCTAAAATAAAAATCCAGAAAAGTATTTTGGTAATTTCTGAGGTTTTATGAAACACATTCCTTGACATGCAATACTAACTGTTATACAATGGGTCTTCTTATTTCTAAAATGATGCAAGTACTTCCACAAACTGTACTGTTTATAAACATTTTGTTTTTTATTCTGGTTTTATAGGAAAACAGAACACTGACTTAGCCCTTAACCAAACTATCCCATGCACAAAAAAACCTGAAGAAGAAGGCTAGTGAAAATAATGTGGGAAAAGAAGAAAATGCTGGTAACCAGCATTTTTTTTTCCTTTTCCCACAATAATTTCTTCCTTTCCAAAAACAAACTTCATCTGTGGAAACACATCAAATTCGTTTTCTGCCAATGCTTTCATTTTGGACCAGTCAGGTAAAGAGTTAACACTTTACCAGACGACAAAATTTTAGACAGTTTCAAATTGAAAGCATTAGCAAACGACAAAATTAAAGTGACTCAAAAATTGAAATTTGTTTTGGGAAGGGTAGAAAACATTGTGGGAAAAGGAGAAAATGCTGGTTACCGGCATTTTCTCCTTTTCCCACAATGTTTTCAAAAGGCTTCTTTCACAGAGTCGTGAAAACCAGGGATTGTTTGGTAAAGTGTTAATACATGAATCGCAGTCATTATCAGTCAGCATCGATGGCTTTTCTATCATAAAAATTTATAACCTTTGAACTTACTAACACCAGTAACTCCTTTCTAAGTGCATGTAGTACAAAAACTATTATTAAGTCTTTACCGCACAATCCCAACTTTTAACCCAGAAAGAGAAGGCTGGTGAAAATTTTGTGGGAACTTTAGTTTTCTATCTTATCAAAGACAGACTTCATCATTTGAGATACATTTAGTTTATCTTCTACAAACGCTTTTAATCTGGTAGAGTCAAGGATTTTAAAAGTTTGGCAAAAGGGTTACAACTATGTGTTTATGTATGTTTTAAAATCTGTATGCCAATATTTTACAACACAATTATATGAAAGTAGGTCTGAGATCAGACAGCACATTTTGTGCAGTCAGACTGCACATTTATGTGCAGTCTCATCTTGATATACACTGTAAGCAAAACGAACCGTGGATTTTGAGAAGCACTCTCACAGTTAATAACAGCAAAAAATGTTCAAAAAAATAACTCAAATAAAAATTATCTGTATTTTCCATGCCATTTATAATCATAGGGACTTAGATGCTTCTTGATACCCATGAGATTAGTTTTTGCTCCATATTCAAAAGTCACTGGATTCAAATTCAACTTCTCCAATTCTTTTTCTCTCTCTTCCTCTTCCTCCATCATTTTCCGAGAGACAACACGAGATTCAAATGGTAAGTAACTAGTTATGGTCGTAAGAAAGTCCTGCACTTCCTGTAGTTCACATTCCCCACCCACTTCTAAAATGATCCTGCCCGGTCGGATTGGTATAACGCTAGTATCCACTTTGGCTTTTCCCGAGCCCATTCTTTGTCCCGTCCCCTTTTTGGTAACTGCCTGCCACGGAGATTGAATCCTCCACTCGGCAAACATGTATTTTTCCTTTATATTACGCAGAATGGTTATACGCATGGACTCTGTATGTCTAAAGGTCAACCTCCCCCCAGTTACAGCCTGAAAATTTAAACAAACTTTTAACTTTATATAATGTAAACATCTGAAACTAGAGCTGTCACTGAATGTGACTTAATACCCCCGCCAGCACTTTGACAGAAACAGGCAATTTAACAAAAAAGTTTCGAAGTTCAAGGGGAGATTACCCTTGAATCATAGGGAGTAGATGATTGAAAACTGCGTCTTGCACAACTTCAATATACGACCAATGTATCAACAAACTTTCAATACAACAGCAGCAAAACTGTAGGAGGAGTTCGCGATACAAAATTATTAGTATTTTGTACACAGACGGACAGACAGGCTGAAAACATTCGTTTTGCGGGGGTATAATGATATCGATATATTTTAATACAATGATGGATCTATCCCTGGCACCTTTTGATTGATGGTAGCAATACCTCTGTGTCCAACAATATCTGTAGATGTCGTGTTAACCAAATTTTTAATAAGTAAAACAGAATATTCCCATGAAAACAAAATATTCCTGTGAATTATGCAGTATATTCAAGACCAATAACTGTGCACTTGACAATTACACTCAAAGCCTAAAATTCGAAAAATTAACTCATACTCACTTGATTACTTTCAATACTACTGCCGTTGCACTACATGATAACATTTATGAAACTATACTGCATATGTCACAGGCAGGCTTTGACAACATGCTCATAAACTGCATTTTCTCCATTTGCCAAAATGTTTGATTTATTATGTGCATGTACTACTATCATAGTTATCCGTATTAAGTTTGGTTTTCTTGAACTGTGGGTTTAACTACCAAACAAAAAAAATTACAACCTGTCCACACAGAAAGAGCTTACATACGACAAACTTAATATGGCTCAAATGATTAAATTTGTCTTTGACAAGGTAGAAAACATGGTGGGAAAAGGAGAAAATGCTGGTTACCAGCATTTTCTCCTTTTTCCAAAATGTTTTCAAAAGCTTTATTCCCCTGGGTTATTGTGTGGTAAACGGTAAAAAAGAGAGGAGTTCATTGACTCTTTACCACACAGTCCCGAGTTTTAGCGACCATAATAAAGAAGCCTTTTGAAAACATTGTGGGAAAAGGAAAAAATGCTGGTAACCAGCATTTTCTTCTTTCGCCACAATGTTTTCTACACTATCCAAGAGAAATGCCATCAGTTGAGCCATATCTAAATTGTCTAGAAATACTCTCAATTTGGACAAGTCTAACATTCTGTTGTGTGGTAAAGAGTAAACTTGGCTTCGCTGGTCAAGAGCCTACAACACTTTTAGTCTTCATCGGATTGAAAGCATTTGCAGACAATAATGTTAACGTGGCTAAAATGGTGCATAATCTTTGAAAGGTAAGAAACCATTGTAGGAAAAGCAGAAATCAGTATTTTCTCCTTTTCCCACTATGTTTCAAAAAGCCCCTGTACCTTGTGAAAACATGGGATTGTTAAGTAAAGGCATAAGCACAACATAAGATTTTTTGATGACAAAGAGGATTAAGATTATACTGCAGAGAATGCATGGGCTGATCCCTAATCTGCACAGTCTTATAGTTTGTGAGATGTTTGCCTGGGGGGGGGGGGGGGTGGAGGGGGGGCCTTAAAATGCAATATTCAGGCCTTTTTCTGTAACTGAGAACGTTGACTGCTCAAGAATTTAATACTTGTCCCATGTATATCCATGCTATTAGAGTTTCTTTTACCAGTACTTTCCGCAATATTCTTCCAGAGCCACTAGCTGCTTTCCCACATAACCATCACTGAAACTATGATCAGCAGTGAGACAGAAATGATTTCTGTTACACTACTGACTGCACTATCACCAGTATCAGGGCTCGTAGAGTACTAAACACTCAGTTACTATAATTTAAAACTGTCAAAAGATCTGGCAAGGAAGATGACAGTACAGATCCAAAATCAGACTGCAAGTTCTGTGCAGTCTGATCTTGATCTACAATGTTTGTATAAGCAAAGAAATATAATTTCAGTGCTACAAGGGTTAATTCAAACTATTTTCTTAATCAGTCAATTTCTATACTTAACACAAATTTATTATTTTCTAAAATTAACTTTTATTACCATAGAGGCTATTTTGGACCTACCTGAAGCTTTTAACAAATTACACAAAGGGCAAACACTTGAATGAAAACAAAAATCTGATTTGAAAGTATGAAAAACATAATGGGAGTTGCAGCATTACTCTTGTCAAGCGATTGTTCCTTTAACTAGAATCCTATCCTATACAGGAGCATAAAAACTCAACCTTTAACCGCAGCAATGAGTTATGAAAAAAAAGGATGATTTCAAACAATTTACAGGAGAAAAAATGTAGCACTACACGTATATCATACCTGAATTCCATAATCTCCATATACCAGCCGATTATGGACAGGTTCTGGCCCACGCATCCAAAATATCATCTTTGGCATCTTGGTGAAACCAACAGACTCGTCAACCATTTTTGCTTTCTCCAGAACTCTTAAACGTCTTCTTGGTGGATATGCAACATCTATTTACACAAAAATTGTATGAAACACCTATACAAGCAACAGCCATTACAAATGAAATTAGGGGTCAAAAGCTCGATTTTGATACTTTAATTTCCGGCTTTACCAGGTAATGAATTTCTATGCTGGTTTAACCCTATACCAAATAATCATGACTTTTAACAAGCCTGGAAAAAAAGGCTTTTAAAAACATTGTGGAAAAAAAAAAAGGGAAAATACTGGATGCCAGCATTTCTCCTTTTTCCACAATGTTTTCAATCCTAACCATCATAGACAAATCTTACCATTTGATCAATACTTGTCATCTGCCAATGCTTTCAATTTGGACCAGTCTAAATTTTGTCTTTAGTTACATGCATTTACAGACAGCACATTAAAAGCAGCTCATATCATAGGAGAATTGGGTCTGTATTCACTGACCTTTCTTGAGATATTAAGTCCTAGTCTCAAGAATTTTTTGTATTTGAAAGTAAAACAACTTCTGATTGGCTAAACCAAATGAATACAGGCCCTTGAGTTAAATTTGGAAGGGTAAAAAAATGTGGGTAAAGGAAGACGTGCATGTTGCCAGCTTTTTGCCTTGACCAATTAGGCTTTCACTTTTAGAAGCATTCAACTTCAGTCATAAAAAGCCAAAAGTTGTGTGGATCAGTGTAAACCCCTTGTTGAATACTATTATTTGTACTACTAACATTATTTGAACAGCTTCAACACACAAAAATGACAATCAATGAAAGGAAGGCAAGCATGTTTTTAACACCAAGGAATTTTTTGTTACAATTAAGAGCTCCTTTTCCCTCAATGTTTTTCAAGGTAGTAGACTATCCGGACTAAATAGTTGTATAGTATGTGTAATGGGCTAACTATATACCAAACACCAACATTTCAATTTTTCTACTTTGAAAGGATTTTTGGATGACGGGTAAAATGATGCTCAAAGTATGAAATAGTCATCTTTAAAAAAATAGAAAACATTGTGGGAATAGAATAAATGCTGGTTATGAGCATTTTTTCCTTTTCCCACAGTGTTTTCAAAAGTCTTCCACCTAAGGAATTTTAAAACTCATGATTGTGTGGTAAGGTATTAAATGTACTTGAAATCCAGTCTTGCTTCAAAATGGTATAGTGTTAACAAGTAATTTTCCCATCAGCAATGAGCCATCATGATTCACCCTGAATGCTTTACCTGATGACAAAACTTTAGACTTCTCCATATTCAAGCATATGCAGATAGCAAACATGTATAAAGAGATGGAGTTTGTCCATGAACAGGAAGAAAACATTGTGGGAAAATCAGAGAATAGTTGTTACCAGCAATTTAACCTTGACCCACACAGTTTTCAAAAGTCTTCTTCCTAGAGGTCATTACAACAAGGAATTGTGAGCTACAGGCAAATTAAGCAAAATCATTTGAGCCATGCTCTGTGAAAAGGGGACTTTGCATCTGCAAAAAGTATTGACCCATGCAGTCCACATATGCTGACCTGGGTCAATACTTTCTGCTATTGATCCATTTCCAGTATGTCAAAGGACCAGTCTATTTTTATAATTCAGTCGATTGTTAGACAAAATGGGTATTTTGGATCCATAATTTTATGATGACTTGGATGGTATAATGCATTAATCATGGAGCTGCATTAAACTTTATTTTTCACAGAGCATAGCTCATGTAAATTGTTAGGATAAATACTTACGATCATAATTTGGTGGTAGTTTTAGTTTCATTATTGTTGCAACTTGTATGTGAAACTGACCTCCAACATCTGCAAAATTGAAAAAAATATTTTATTTCATCATATACAACTATACATTAAATTACTTAAAAGAAGCAAGTATCTGGCTAAGGGATTTTTGCCTCGAATTCTGCAGTAAGTTAATTTTGAGGAAAGATAATTATGAAATGTAACTTTTTCTTTAAAAGTAACTTTTCCTTTACGCTAAATTCTTAGCCCTTGAAAATTTGAGATGAATGCATGCTTAAAATACAGTCCTAATTAGCAAGATATCTAAGTTCTTCATATATCAATAAGAAAATCACCATATTGAACAGTGTAGATATATGTATAGCATCAGACGTGTTTTGTGCAGTCTGATCCCAATCAAGTGTCTGCAAAAGTGCATTTACAGTGTGTTCAAAAGCGCGTTTAGTCACATCCCCCAAAAAATATTTTCATTCCAAACTGACATTCCTCATTTTTTTCATGTTTAAATGCCCTATGTTTATTTTAGGCATAATACCGGCAAACGCCCTTCCACTATATCGCGAAAACTCACGAAAATCTAAATCGTGTGTCAAAAGAATTTTGTTTTCTCATGGATTCATTCCGTATGCATCAAATACACTACTGCAGTATTGGTCTACGGAATAAACTTTATAAAGCACAGAATTTCATTATCTTTTAATTCGTAAAACAATACCACATGTATGCATAGGTTGTATAGTGGAGGGGCGTTTGCTGGTATTATGCCGGTAATGATGGAACTTTACGTCCAAACAGCCATGTTTTGCAAAAACCGTGTGAAAAATACCGGATATATTGGATAAGCTCCTCGCCTTTATCAATTTTAACATTTTCGACCTAGACTCCCGGAAGTCAAAGCAGGGACTGTTGCTGGTATCTATCCTATATCATTATCTATATTAAAATAACTTGCTTTAAGCAGGGAAACAGCAAGTTTAAGCAAATTTCCTGTAAACCTGATCAGCAGACGGCCCAAAGAAGATGAAAACTGTGAAACTCTGGGTCCACAAAAAGAAAATAACTGACATACATGGTACTGTAACCGTGTTTGATCCTTCAATTTTTACAGTAAACTTCAAAGATTTGAACAGGAAAAATCAGCATTTGCAAACGACAAATAACACATGGTTAAAATCAGGGGTTTGCCTATCAAGTCATGAAGTGGTGGAGAACATTGTGTTTGAAAAAGTCAAACGACAGTCATTTCGACGACTTACGGATGTTTCGGTAACAGACGAGTTTGGTAAATCAGACTTATAGAGTAGCCTTGCGGTTAGTTGGTTCACGGTATATTTTTCTCCCATTCTGATCTTTTATTTTGAAAAATCAAGTTGGCTGAGGTAAAGAAATGTCCAAGTCAAGGTATGTACAATCAAAATAGAGACCAGACAAGCTGCTCGAGGTCACCGATTTTTGTTATCACAGAAAACTACCGATTACTTTGTTGAAGCAATATGTACCGTAAACCTGCATGTTGTGGCTATACCCTCGACAAACTGAAAATCGTGACATTAAGCTTCGGTGTTTATTGACTTCAAGTTACAGGGGTAAGAATGAAATTCCACTTGGCTGTATGTGTTATTCAATTATGGTCCTTAAAGTACACAAGACAAATCCGATTTATTACAAATATTCACAAAATTTATTCAGCGAGCATGACATGGCAGACACAAGGCAGCCATTTTGTCATGCAGGTATATTCTCGGAAAGTCAAACAAATGTTTTAAAAATAGAGTGACCTTTAATCTCCATCTGTAACACGGTCATGCGACACCCATTAACAGTAAAACATGTGGAAGTAAGATAATTTTAAAATGTGGTTCTGTCTTGGAATAATTTGTAGTTTTTATGGGAAGGTGTCTTTGCGTTTATGAAATTACCTTTTCTGAATATGAGCTTTTCCAAGTGGCCGATTTGCAGACTTAAACCTCATTTTTCTGCGATTTTTGCAGACAATAACAAAATCAACAAACGGTATGACTTCACCAGCCTCAATTTCGATAAAGTATCATGTGACTTGTAAGAAAAACAAAATAGTCACAAACTTCGATGTATCGTGATTTTAGATGATTTGACGATAAGTGATTTTTTCGTCTTCAAAATGCTGTCAATTTGGCTGTCTGGTAAGGACTTAAAAATAAGAGAATAGCCTGGAACCCCACTGTATCGATCTACTTACTGTTAACATATGAATGCAAGGCAAATTTATACACAGCTCAATCAAAGTATATCTTTACACCAAACTATGTTTTTACTGTCTTTATATCGCCAAATTTTTACTTTAAATCTTTTACTAGAGCAAAAAATTGTCATCAATCAGCAGACATATCAAATTCAGTGAACTCTGACGTCACTTCATTGTATCGATGCAAAGTGGTTAATTTAGAAGAAAAGTTATTCTATGGAGTTCAAACAGTGCCAAAATAAGTAGAACAGAATACATGTACACAGTCTCTGTTTAACAAATTAATGGAAGAACTGTGGAAGATAAAAACTTTTTAGCATAATTTATCACAATAAACTATCGGTAACTGTTAAACTTCAACAAAAACACTCTTTACAGTTCAGGTTTGGTATTTTTAGTAAGTTATTGGCAAGATATACAAGAAAGTCAAAAACGAAAGAATCCCATGACCTAGTTTTTAATGTAAAGACTCGGCAGGTGGTGCTCCGATCAAAATATCACGAGATTTGTAAAAATTTGTAAATAGATCAATACAGTTGATAGATGGTACAATGGGGTTGGACTATACATGAAATTGTTGTGATATATACTGTACATGTATTAGCCTCGAGTGTCCATATTCCGTAATGATAAGGAAACAACATAATGAAATGAAGAATTTAGACAGAGAGCTAGAAGTTACTTGCCTTCATAAAAAAATCATTTCTGATGACTTTCATGAAAAAAAATTAACTTAGATAGCAATTTCCATGTGCATAAATAAAAAGACATGCCATTCACCTTCTTGAGCAAACATGGTGTGACCTATTTCTGATAACTCAGTAGTATTTATAGTATAAAGCGGTAGATCTTTGCATTTTTTGTGAAGAAACACTATTTAGATATAAGAAAAATGATGTCAGTTTCTTTTAAATCAGATAATTGATTGATTTTTAAAAGTATTTGTCTGGTATTTGGCTGAAATTCAATGGCAATAAAACGTTGGATTATTGGTGAGGGTTACGAGCCGAAATACCGTGTGACGTCATCAAACTATGTGCTTTACGAAATGTAAACAAAAATCACTGGTTCAAGGACACTCACGGAATAAGGGCACTGGACGATACATGCTTTAACCCTTTACCGCACTATCACGGGTTTTAACGCCCCTTAAAAAAAACCTTTTGAAACCATTGTGGTAAAAGGAGAAAATGTTTTCAATTTGGGCAAGTCGAAAATTTGGCTGACTGGTAAAGAGTTAAAGTTAAAAGAATAATTGTTCTGATAAATAGTACATGTGCCTACCACTTGATCTGACAATCACATTTTTCATGGGGGAGGGGGTCAGTGTTTGATTGGTGTTTAAAGCCGTTTTCAACTTTATTTCAGTTATATCGCGGCGGCAAGTGCACCAATCCATGCCTTCTTGGCGTAACTGTTACCAGTACTCCGCATGATATTATTTCCAAGCCACTGGCTGCTTTCCCACATAACTGCCGTGGAAGCAATGATCAGCTGTGAGAGAGGAATGAATCCTGTTGCAATCACTATAATCAATCCTTGGAAAGAAATTGGCCAACTCGCAACCTCCTGTTCTCAAGTCTTGTACGCTACCAACTGAGCTACCGTCTCTCTGAGGGAGGGGGTTCAAACACCACGGGAAAATGATAGCATGCAGGTGAATGCATTTTCTCCATTTTCAGAGATATTGTACATATTACAAGATACATATTACTTATCCTATCAAAGGGGCCAGACGTAATTTTTCAACTATAAATGATTTCATTAGCGAAAGGTCTAGAATGGTGCTGTATGTTTAAAGAGTTTTTTTTTTTTTTTAATCCTAATTTGTGTGCTAAATGGAAATATTTTTTTTGTGTTACGTAAAATGATGATATTTCAAGCATCACTTAAAGTGTTAGGAAAAAAGTAACAAATACAATGTACATGATTTTGTTCTTCGTCATTATTCACATTATGATCTTTTATAGTAACATTACAAACACAACAATAGTTATTATTATAATAGAGGTAAAAGACAGAATAAACTAAATTTTAGGTAACATGAAGACTTTGGGTATGTTCAGGGCCGTTCATTAAACAGCTTGATTCTTAAAGATTAACCTGGGTTTATTTTACCTGAAACACAAATAGAGAGAAGAAATTCGCAGATCAGGCTGCACACATGAAGAAAGAAAGAGAAGATATGGGAATTTTGTGCCGCCAGGGAATAGGGCAGTTTCATATCAGCAAAACAGTAATGGGACAGATCACACACTGCTCGTGCAGTTTCAAAAAGCATTTGTTGAGGTGTCAATATTTATCTCTCTCACTCCCTATCCTCATTTGCCATAATATTTCACATGTATTACCTGTCTTTCTTAACTTATATTACCGGTAATTATGTAAATTTCAACCCACAGAGCGTCGAATAAATCCAACGGGTAGACTCCGTGTTTCGTAGAGTCCAATTTTGATCTAAATTGGCTGCAAAGGCAAACAAAAGTAGTGAAAGGTGTAGTAATAATCATGTAGTGTGGATGTTGAGCAGTTCGGGTAGCTCAACAGTTTGGGTGTTAATTAGAGGGAGATACATCTGGCACATGTTTAGGAAAACGTGTACCTCAACTATGGTTGAAAATCGAAAATAAGAAAATGATAAAATAAGTACAGCATGACAGGTGCAACAAAACAAATATATTATACAAATGTTCCTGAAAACGTGTGGGCGGCCATGTAATGGTATATAAACACCACATATTTGCCTTGATACCGAAACATCCAATCGATTTACTCTTTAAGTCCAATTTACCGAACTCGTCTGTTACCGAAACACCTGTCACCCGTTTCAACACCCGGTTATTTCAACACCCAGTCATTTCGACACCCATTCATTTCGACACATTTTTGGTCATTTCAACCCCCGGGTAAAAACTTTTTTTTTTTTTGCAAAATTTTGTCATTTCAACACCCTATATGTTTCGAACACATTTTAGACTTGAGTTCCTGGAATTAAATTGTATTTAATGTTTATTTTGTCTCATAATTTTGTTTAAGTGTGTGATCAAAATAAGTGTTTTAAATAGCTTTTATCAAAGGCAGATACTCTGGGTACGGTCTTCCGTGGCTATCTATATTTCGCCATTTAAAAAAAGATTTTGTCGTGTAATGTCACAGTTATTTTAAAGCCATGTTAAGGTGTGAAAAACATTACATTGCATAATCTGTATTCAGTTATGATTTTCCTTTTGAAACCTCAAATGAATTCACGAGATGTATGTCTCTATACTGAACTGAAGCATATGCACACCAATAATTTTCAACACATGGTTATTGAAATTAACAAATTTCCTTAACACAAAGTTACTTAAACAAAGCCAATACCCATATTTTGATCACACACTAAAAGAAAATTAAGATGATACGACAAATTAAACATGAATAATAAGCAATTATGAAAGCAACTAAAAAGAACTTAAAAAGTGCCTGTACAGATTTAATTATTACTGACAAATAACACATTATCTGTCTTCTGCATTTAGCAACTTGGCGTATACATTTCCATGGATGTAACAATCAACATAGTTGTCCATCTTCAAAAGAATAACCAAAGAAGTAAACACAAAGATAGGCAAAAGCAATTTCGAATTACTGCAAAAATACGCCAGAAACTACAAATCGATGCATTTTACATGTATAACATACTGCACAATAAATGACCTGTTTTTTCTCCCATTTTTGAAAGGGGGAAAATCAACGGGTGTCAACCTGATATTTTTTTAGCAAAAAAAAATTTATTGGGTTTCGAAATGACCAAAATAGGGGTCGAAACGACCAAAAAGTGTCGAAATGACCAGGTGTCAAAATGACATGGTGTCAAAATGACTGAATACCAAAATGCCAGTCACCACATTTTTTTCCTTTTCCCACAATGTTTCCTTCCCTTTCAAAGACAAACCCTATCAATTATGCCGCATTTGCTTTGTTGTCTTTCTATTTTTTATTTTTTTCTCTCATTAAGACAAAACTTAATTGCAGCAGTGATTCTCAGTGTCCCTATCTGAAAACACAAGCTACATACATTTGTGTGTCTCTCTCTATGGGATAGACGTTAGTAAAACTGATTTTTTTGCCATTTGAAGATTCCAGCTTAAATCCTTCACTTCAAATACTGTCTTTCTCAACTCTATTTATTTTTGCACTGGGTGTTAATGTAACACCACAGAAAAGGATCTGACCCAAAATCAAACCTAGGACCTATAGGTCCCTAGGTGAATGCTTCACCATATTGCTACAAAAGCTAGCTCTATAGCAAGGCATGATAAATGTCCCCTTATACAAACACAAGCTACATACATATACATTTATGTCTATGTGTATTAGGGATGGATAACTGTATTTCGTTTTATTATATATGAGATATTGAAAATCTTAAAGGTGGCCCTTCAGATTTTGGGAAGAAAATTTTACAAAAATACAAAAAAAATCATCCTTATACTCCCAAAGCCTTTTAATTTTCATTCATAAAACCCCAGTAGTCGAAAACCGTCCGACAATAAGAGAAATTAGAGATTTACTACTGCCCAAGTCGACACCGACGGGAGACACGGTCTATTTTTACATGAACAACTCGCTCATTTACATACCGGAAATACACAGACGAAGCTTCAAACATAGTGTCCAAAGAAGACATTATAGTGGAAAATAATTACATGTTTGTTATGTTATGGAATTTAAGTGTCATTAGTCACGTGCCAGTCAATTGACATTCCCACAATGCTTTTTTGATTTTTGGCGCGAAATCTAAAAATACCTTAAGAGGCTACGTAGCCTTTTAAGGGAACACCATCAAAAAAAATTTTTTTTGCAATTTTATGATTCTTAATTATTGATGATTTGTATTGTTTTTTCATATAAATTTCAGTGATATATATATTTTTTAATTTGGTGAGATGTGATAAATCTAAATACCCACCTTTAAGATCAGACTGCATGCCATTAGCAGTCGAATCTTAATCAATATTGTTGGAAAATGCAACCAAAAGTTGTGATTAGATCACTGAGGGTCAAACAACTTCTCTTATTGCCTTCACTGGGTTCTTTTTGTTTGCAGAAAGACTTTAATATTCCCTATCTAAAATACATTGTATATTGTTTTTCTATCTTCACCTGATGCCATCAGTCTGATAGAAGAAATTTTCTTTATCTCCTTGTAGTTGGTGCAATCTTAATAAATCCGAAAGAGTTTTCGTACCTTAATGTTGGAGATGTTGTTGAAATATATCACCCGGAGGAAGAATTCAGGTAATCTCTTGATAGCATTTGAGAAAATTTGAGGTTATTTTTACCTCTATAAAAGTTGGTGCAAATCTTATAAACCGCTATGAATATTTTACCAACATGTCAGCAAAATATCATCCAGAGGAAGAATTCAGGTAATTGTTATATTTAACCCTTTACCAAACAACCCCATGTTTCAACAACCCTGAGGATTGTTACCAGCATTTTCTACTTTTCTTGCATTGTTTTTGTAAGAAAATTTCCAGCATTTGAGCAACATTTAATGTCTTTTTCAAAATTTTGAGTCTCAATTTTTGACAAGTCTGAAAATTTGTATACTACTAAAGAGTTAATTTATGCCATATCGTTACCCACTATCACAAGTTAAATCACAAAAAAATACAACAAAAAAACAAGCAAACATCAAGGACACTTGACAAAAACTTTTTAGGGGCATTTTCTACTTTTCTCACAATGTTTTCAAAAGCCTTGTTCCTCAGGGCCTCAGGGTCATTGAAACTCGGGGTTGTGTTGTAAGGGGTATAGATCTGTATACATGTACATGTGCAAGTGAATGATCAATCAATGTGACCAGCCCGCATAGCTCAGATGGTAAAGTATAGGACTTGTAAACATCAAGTCTTGGGTCACTTGAGGGCCATCTAAAATTACTGTCTTTCAGATGAGATCTTAAACCAAGGTCATGTGAGACTGTGTTATACACAGAGCAGGTTAAAGAACCAGCGTAATTTAGGATGGGTCTTATCCTGTATCTTGCACTAGCCCCTGTAACAAAACTAACAGTCTTTAGGGGACATCACCCATATGGGCAACCGGTGGCTTCGATAAATAAATGCAAGTTCGTTCGCTCAGTCAATCAATCAATGATTGTCTAATACATGTAGGTGGAATAACATAGAACAGCTGAGCTTGATATATGAAACAAAGGGCAGAGATATAGATAAGAGGAGTATTTGAGATTCAAAGAGCAATAGCTCTTAGTTTTTATGGCAATCTAAGCTAAGTGGATACTCAGTTGGAAAAAGTTCTAATGAATACCAAAAACATTTGTTTAGGAGTCTAATATTTTCTAAAAGAAAAACGATTTTCAGAATTAAATAATATCACCCCCATATTTGGACCTCAGAAAGACTGAAAGGCTTTAGGAGCCTATAAACTCCCTTTATCTGATATTTATCAGGCCTATAAGCATTGTAGCAATGAGTACATGTATTTACCTTGGTGTAACTGAAATGTTCTTTGATGCTACATTTTGTAATATTTTTTTGCCAAATGTATAAGCACAATGTTTTACCCTTTCTATTTCAGCCGTTTACTGTTACAGATTGAGAGCCTTGGAGATGATTTTCAGCAGAAAGGTTATCTTTCGTTTGTTATTGTTTAATAAATGAGCAAATAGTTGTAGCTACATACTTAGACTGGCTTTATTATGCCAAAATTTAGTGGTAAATTTTTCTGGAGTTTTAGTCTTATTATTGGTCAAGAAGTAACTTGGCAAGGGTGGGGATCAAATCCACAATTTCTGGGTCAATTAGCAATTAGTAGCATGTTGTTACAAAAGCTGGCAAAGTAGCATAGATACCAATATACACCAACCTTGCAACATTATTCTTTTTTCTTGTGGAAAAGTGTTAATTTTTTGTTTTTGCAATTTTTCCTTTATTACTAGACAGTTAATTGTTTTCATAAGTGACGTAAATTCTTGATAATTCAGACTTGAAAGGATTCAGTATAATATTTGTTTTAAAATCTGTTGTTTCTTTTTTTTTCCTGGAAGAAAATATATATTGAGAAAAGAGTGGCTCAAATGAACAAATGATAAACAGATGCTGGTTATCAACATTTTCTCACAGTGTTTCCAAAAGCACCATTCCTAAGGGTCCCTAAAACATGAAATTGTTTGATAGAGGCTGTGTACTGCTGGCAGGTAAAATTATTTACATGCATAACAATAACATGACAAAGAATGTTGCATTTCTTCTTTCAGACACTGTCAGTATTGAACAAGCTATTGCTACTGCCTTCCAGCTGAAAACCTATCAGAATGTGATTGTAAACAAAGTGGATCCAAAGGTCATTTATTAATAAACCCTAATTGATAATAAAATTGTTTGGACCAGTTACTGTATAGGATATTTTCAAACCAACTAAAACTATTTCAAAATACATATACACACATGACAAATATTTGGAGGAAAGGAAACAGTATGGAAAACACTGCAACAGAAGTGTAAAGGAGAAATTGCTTGTACCAAGTAATTGCTCCATTATTCAAAATGTATTCCAGAACTGGTAATTGCAGGGACATGAGCTGCACTCTGGGAAAAGGGAGTTCAATGTAAATCCATGATGCATGATACTGAGCAAGTCTTCATCACAAAATTATGGGTCATTGAAATCTGTCTAACAACCGACTGAATCATGGTCCTTTGACATGCAGAAAATTTACTGATAGCAAAACGTTTCAACCCATGTCAGCCTGCGCAGGCTGACATGGTCGATTCTTTTTGCAGATGCATTAAACCTCCTTTTCAGAGCATGTCCCACATAAAATGTCTTATTTTTGCAGTCTTGTTTTGTGAGGGATAGGAATTGTCTTTTGAATTATTTGTTGCTTCAGATGATATTTGAATAATCCTGATAGAATTTTTTTTTTTTTGTCTACCTGTCAAACTTTTCATCATTTCACATAAAGAAACAAAATTGATTTCCCTCATTCATCAGACTTTAATCAAATTACTACTCATGCTAGTTTCAAGACCAGATACTAGCTCAAGTAACCAAAAGGAGGGACATTCAGTGGCACGGAAAATACTCTTTACAAAGGCAAGCTAATACTCTTTACAAAGGTATGAGGAATTCTGTGGAAGAAAGAGCATTCAAACAAGCTATTGTTCATTTTCTCCTAATGTTTTTTTACACCTGTATGCATCAGGGAAATGAAGCAATTTTCTTTTATACCTTACTCCTAGTCTTTTGAAAGGTGAGGGTTAAAAAGGTAGAGAACCTTCTACTTATTTCATAATGAGCTGAAGGTGGTGTAAGTCATTAGCTGCTGTGGACATCTTATTCTCTTATGGTAGATCACTTTTGAAATCATTGTGGCCAGAGTGGAAATTACTTACCTATTTCAGATTTCTCCCTTTGCCATCTCTTGCCAGTGATTTTACATTATAAACATGTACTAAACCTGAATTTGTCTTCATTTTCAGTATTTTTAGCTCCACTGGCCGAAGGCCAGCGAGCTATTGTCATGGCGTTGTGTCCGTCGTGCATCCGTCCGTCCGTTCGTCCGTGCGTGTGTCCGTAAACTTTTTCTTTAAAAAACTTCTCCTCAGAAACTATTGACTGGATTTTTACCAAATTTCACAGGAATGTTCCTTTGGTGGTCCTCTTTCAAATTCCTTCAAATAATTGTGTTCCATAAAGAATTCTGGTTGCCATGGCAACCAAAGTAAAAAACCTTTAAAAATCTTCTCCTCCCAAACCGCTATTTGGATAGCATTATTATTTTGCAGGAATGTTCCTTAGATACAGGTTTACAGAATTCCTTAAAAAAAAAAAAGATCTGTCAAAAAACATGGCTTTTATGGGAGACTCATTTTCCGTTTATGGTATAAAGTAAAATCTTTGAAAAATTTCTTCTCTAAAACTATTCATTGGATTTCATTGTTGTTTTGCAGGTAAGTTCCTATGGTGGTTGTCTACCAAATTGTTTCTTCAGTGAGCTAAAATGCAGGATTGAATGATAATTGTTAAAAACTTCCTTTCGCCATTATAGAAATATCAGGCCTGTGGAGAGATACAGGTGCTCAAGCGCCTCTAGTACAAGGATGTTTTCAAAGTAGTTGGTTGCTTTCAAAATTAGCCCATTAAGTACTTGTATTATGTTGAAAAAATGGTGACTATTTACTTGCAGGCTGTGACACTTGATTTAGTTGAAGTACAGTTCAAAGACCAGTATTTTAGCAGAAGTGACATGCATAGAATCCGTAACAGTATGGTAATGTTTGTATTTACTGCTATATCCAATTTTCGCAGCAAGGTCTTGGTAGCTGGTATAAGTAAGGCACAGTGTCATAAGAGTTAGACTTGTTTTCTTGGATTTCTGTGATGAAAGTCATTCAGTTTGGACAGATACTGTTCCTTTTATTCAGTTGAGCTGATCTGCATTCACTTGGTGGCAATAATATCACTAAGCAACAGTAGATTTTAGATGGTATGTTATATGAGTTGCTTTGTATTTTAACTTTTAAAGGCAACATTTAAATGTTGCCCTCACTGTATAACTGTGGTTATAATCTCTTATTTCAGATTGGCACCTGTGTTTATTTAAATAAGAAGATTGTATTCAGTGAAATGAGGTAAGGTTACAGCATGGTTCTGCTTATAGCAACATTTAGCTCTTTACCAAAGCAACAAATTTTTAGACTTGCCTAAACTGAAAGATTTTCAGATGACTAATTAAATGTGTCTGAAATAATAGAATTTTTCTTTGAAAGGGCATGAAACTCTGTTTGAAATAGAGAAATGATTACCACCATTTTCTACTTTTCCCATAGCGCTTTCACCAATTTTTTTCCTCCAGGTGGTTTAAACACAGGATTATTTGGTAAGGGTTAATGTAGTGGTATACCATCTGTTATGGGTTTGATGTGGATTACGTTTAAATGTGCCAGCCCCTCAAGTATATTCTTAACTTGCAAGAATAGTTATACAGGGGTTTGTAGTTCAAATCCTTTGCTTGGCTGAGTTTCTGTGTAGAATGTTTTTGAAGAGATTACAACATATTAATTTCTTCTCATAGCTATATTTTGTATCAAATTCTTTATTTATATGTGGGGAAGCAGGCAGTGGCTTGAAAAACAAATATTCTTGGAAGAGAAGCTCAAGAATTGCAATGCAATTATGACTGAAGCACTATTGCCAAGTTTAAAACGAAGAATAATCCATTCTTTAAAATTATTTGTCTCTCTGATAGGACTCAAGTGAATGAGCTTTGGGCAAAAGGAGAGAAGGTTACATGTGGAGTGATCTCCGAAGACACAAGGGTGAGTTATGAAAATGATCTGTAAGAAGACAGACTTATAGATTGCAGTAGGTCCCACTGTCTATCTCTCTGTCCATCTTCAAATGTACCTATATGAAGATCCTGCAATAATTCAAATCCATTAAGGACCACCCTCATAAAAGTTCACCTGGGAAAAATGACATCATGGAGATGCCAGATAATCCTTCAGGATGAAGTCTAAGTCAAGATCAAGTCTTTGTTATTAGAAAGGATGAAGTCTAAGTCAAGATCAAGTCTCTGTTATTAGAAAGGATGAAGTCTAAGTCAAGATCAAGTCTCTGTTATTAGAAAGGATGAAGTCTAAGTCAAGATCTAGTCTTTGTTATTAAAAAGGATGAAGTCTAAGTCAAGATCAAGTCTTTGTTATTAGAAAGGATGAAGTCTAAGTCAAGATCAAGTCTTTGTTATTAGAAAGGATGAAGTCTAAGTCAAGATCAAGTCTTTGTTGTTAGAAAGGATGAAGTCTAAGTCAAGATCAAGTCTTTGTTATTAGAAAGGATTGAAAAAAAGAAATCTTTACCAAACATTTCACAGTTTTCCTGACATTGAAAAAGACAGCATTTGAAAATATTGTTGGCATAGGGAAAAAATGCAGGTAACTAGCATTTTCTCCTTTTTCCAACAATGTTTTTAACCATTTTGAAAATCAAATTTCATCATGTGAGCCACATTTAATTCTGTTGTTTGCAAATTCTTTCAATTAGCACAAATCTAAAATTTGTAGGTCTGTAAAGGGGTAACCTATAGATTTTTGTTGGTGGGTAAAAATTGATTGTGACATTCTGCGAGTTTCTTATCACAGTCATGTTTGCCATAAGCGTTATGTGATGTTATATGTGACATCATTTCACACTACTTTCAAAGAAGTGAGTCAAGTTCTGTTCATCAATATTCCCACATGTGCACGTATGATTTTACATTGTGACCGATATTTCTTGTTACATTGTTATGCGTTCAAAAGAATCTGACATTTGTTGGCTATTAAGACAAAATTTTATGACTCTTGTCTACAAACTATTGTTAAGCTAGACAGAAGCTCACTTTACAGTTTTTCCAGACCCGTTTAATGAAATGCTATCTCAAATGCCAACTTACGTCAGATCCTATATATACATGACATAAACGGCATTGTTTTAACTCTTTTACCAGATACCAGATTATTCAGACTTTTCCAATATGAATGCATTTACGGACAATGTATACATGCAGTTTAACTCTTTTCCAAATGACAATATATTAGACGGGTCCAATTTTAAAGCATTTGCAGACAACAAAATTTATATGGCAAAAATGGTAGGATTTGTATCAGAAAGTCTGGTAAACATTGTGGGAAGAGGAGAAAATGCTGGTTACCAGCATTTTCTCCATTTCCCACAATGTTTTCAAAAGGCCAACTTCTCAGGGTCATTAAAACTCTGGATTGTGTGGTAAAGGGTTAAAAGGTGTGACTTGTCTCATTAGAGGGTAGAAAACATGGTAGAAAAAGGAGAAAATGCTGGTTACCAGCATTTTCTCTTTTTCACCCACTATATTTTCGAAACTCTCCTTCCTCAGGGTGGTTAAAACATAGGGACATAGTCCACTCTCATGTCATGCATTCATAACATGTTTCAGGTTGTGTTTCGCTCTTCCACAGCTGTTGTTCAGATATTTATACAAATGAGTTCAGAGATGTGGGATTTTGATATAAATGGAGACCTTTACTTTGAAAAAGCTGTCAATGGATTTTTAACTGATTTGTATGAAAAGTGGAAGGTACGTAGTAGTCCTTTAACATGCATTATTTTATTTCATGGTCTAATTTAATTTCTGAAGTTTCTAAACTTACTGAGTTTCTTTATTCACAAACTCATTCATAAACTAAGGTAGACTTGAGTTTTCATGTCTTTATTTAATGGTTTCCCTGAATACTAGTACAAGCAGTTTGGATTTGGAAAATATATGCATGTGTCACTATCAATAATTTGTGTGTTTTTTCATATAGAACTATTTATTAACATTTAAATGAGAGAAATATATATCTAACAGTATAAACTGATTATCAGTACCATGATAATTTTGTTGACAGGAGCAGAACTGCTGCCATGATGTTACCATTGTTATGTTTTCTAGGACATTCTATGATGCCCAATCTAGAGGTAACATATGAGCCTTGCTCTGTGAAAAGGGGGCTTAATGCATCTGCGAAAAGTTTCGGCCCAGGTCAGCCTGCGCAATCCGCGCAGGCTGACCTGGGCTGAAACTTTCGCTATTGGTCAATTTTCTGTATGCCCAAGGACCAGTCTATTTCATGATTAAGTCTGTTGTTAAAAAAAGTGGATATTATGAATCCATAAGTATGTGATGGCTTGCCTTGTACCATGGATCACGGAGATGCATTAAGCCCCCTTTTGTCAGAGCATGGCTCATATCTTTTGCCTCTTGTAAATCTAATTTTAATATGGATTCTTTTTTTTTTTCAAAGAACATCAAGTTTGTACAGTTGTTTTGAATCACAAAGAATGAATAGTATAACCAGTCTATACAGTCATTTTCTCTGAATAAATGTTTGGCTTATCCAACTTAGAAATTTTTTTAAACACTTAAGCTGTTACAACACAGATACCACTCTTTATGTCTCCCTGGTGATGGGACAGCTCTTCAAAAACACTGGAAAAAGGAACTTTTGCTTGCAATAAGGAGTTGATGCTTTTCCCACCATGTTTTCCAAACAACTAACTTTGTCTTCTGGTAAAGACTTGATATATGGATACATTAGGACACAAGAAAAAAATACTTTGTTTAAAAATGCTCCACTGGTTGAAAAATTATATTTCATTTTTATTGTTTTTGAAGTTTAATTTCCTATATTATGTAAAAATAGATCCACAAATGAGACAGTTCAAGTCCACTAATAGGAAAGAAAGAACTAGTTAGAAAGTTGCTGTCATGATGGATTATGTGTTATTAACCCTTTAAGTGTTAGATGAATCCATTTAAAATTTCTAGCTGAGTGTAAAACTTAAATTTTTCCATTTCCAAGACTTTCTTTTCACTAGAAACATCTCAATATATCAGACAGTGGAGATATAGATCAGATTGCATATTTTGATCTTGATCTATAATGTCTGTAAAAGTTGTGTTTAATAGCATAAGAGTTAATTTCATTTTCTTTCAGACGAGTTTCCCCATTACATGCAGGAATGTTTACAGCAAGATTATAGTGGCCGTTTTTATGAAGATTTCTATAGGTTAGTGTTTGAACTGATTTATTAGCATTCTGTTTATTATTTGATTGATGCTGTGCACCACTTTTGGTCATCAGTATTTCAGACATACCACTGCAATGGCTCCCTTTTTTGTGTCCTTTAGTTTCATCAATAATAGGCTGGTTCTCTGTATTTCTTTGCTAAAGGTAGCTCCTACAAAGTCAAGTCTGGCAGTTGTGATTAGATTAGGATGTACCATTATTTCATGAGGTGATTTTTACAAGCAACAGCCTGTTAATAGCTATGGCCATTTTAAATTCTCAAGCCAAAATTTCAATGGAAAGTAGTCTCTGTTACAGCTAGTTTGCAAAGCCTTTTACCACACAATACCCTGTTTTAATGACCCTAACAGTAAATGCTTCTGAAAAAATTGTGGGAAAAGAAGAAAATGCCGGTGAGCAGCATTTTTTCCTTTTCCCACAGTCTTTTTTCCCTTTTCCCCCAGTCTTTTCTACCCTTTGAAAGAAAAAGCTCATCAACTAAGCAACACTTTATTTCTTGTCTGCGAATGCTTTCAATTTGGACAGATCTAAAGTTTAGCCATCTGGTAAAGGGTTAAGAAGCTTATTTCGTGTGTTCTTTTAGGCGATTGCGTAACTCATTACCAAACAACAAAATTTTGGACTTGTCCAAATACAAAGCAATTGCAGACGACAAATTAAAGGTAGCAAGAATTATGCATATTTTCCTTGATAGAGCAGAAAACATTGTGGGAAAACAAAGGAGAAAATGCTGGTTTCCAGCATTTTCTCCTTTTCTCACAATGTTTTCAAAAGGCTTCTTCCTGAAGGTCATGAAAAGTCCGGAGTGTGTGGTAAAGAGTTGATTAAGACTAATTTTACTGAAAACAAAAGTTTCTCATAATCTTTTTTTTCCCATTTTTTTAGGGTTGTAGTACAGAATGAAAGATACATGTATGATGAATGGACTGGTACTTTAAAACAGTTAAGGAAGATATTTCATGAGTACAAGAAAAAGGTTTTACACTACCATAAAAGGCCAGGATACAAAGTGCCAAAGGCATACAACTCTACTGCAGCACAAGGAAACTTTCTGGAAACACTGAACATGACTTTAAACTGTGAGAACTTTGAATATTCTATCCTTTGTTAAGTGTTTTTTTTAATACCCTGTAACAGTAACTCTGTACCAAGTTACAAGCCTGTGTTTTTGATGTCCCTGAGTAAGACAGATTTTGAAAACATAGTAGGAAAGAAGAAAATGCTGGTAACCAGCATTTTCTCCTTTTCCCACAATGTTTTCTGCCCTTTCAAAGGTAAATTTCATGATTTGAGCTAGATTTAATCTGTCAACTGGAAAAGTTTTAAATATGGAAGAGTCTAAAATTTTGTTTTTGTTTTTATCATAATTTCAGTGTTTGAGCAATTCTATTTCGACCGTAATTTTGACAGAACAGGTAAAGTGGCAGTAGTTATCACCCCTGGAGCAGGAGTGTTTGAGGTGAACAGAGAATTGACTAATATCACAAAACAGAGGACCATTGATTGTGGTATGGCTTTCTCTTTAACTCTTCGCAACATGTCAAAATTCTAGATTTGTTCATACTAAAAGTATTTTCAGAAACATTAAAACTCAAAAACATGTACTTCATCTTTCCAATGGGTATAAAACAATGTGTGTTTAAGAGAAAATACTGGTTAATAGCATTTTCTCCTTTTTCCACAGTTTTCAGAAGCTGCCTCCCTCAGAGATATGTTGTATAGAGTTTATTTCATCAGCTTGTGGTTAATATGGGGAAATATTTGCCGAAAAAGGGAAAGGTATGCGAAAATAACCTTTCCCTTTTGAGGCAAATATTTCCCCATGTTAACCACAAGCTGATGAAATAAATTATATATTATCTTTCCTCTGATTATTTTGTCAACGAATGCCACTTTTAAAACTTAAAAACTTAAAAAACTTAAAAAGGTAGTTCCAGATTTTCGGCAGGAGGAAAATATTCACTGTGACGGGGAAATAATTCCCCCCCCCCCCCCAGCTTAAATTACGACATTTCTTTACCCATAACATTTCTAAAAATAGACACATGAAATATAATATAAATGGTTAACACCTAATTGTACAGAAATAATTTTGTTATTTCATACTCCTACATCCAACAGGGTTGAAACTTTTGTATTGAAAGCAGCAATAGATTTTTACATATGATTGCTCTTTTTTTTTTTTTTGTAAAAATGAACAGAGCTTTGTGGGATTTTATAGAGCTATCAAGGTTCCACATGAGCCAGTGAGTGATGTTGACAAATGCAAAATCATCTTGTTTGTGTAATTTGTCCACTTTTCACATTATTTTTACATTTTACCTCATTTGTTTAGATTGTGTTGATCCTGAACCCTTTTCCAAACAACAAAATTTAGACCCTTTCAAATTCAAAACATCTGCAGACGACAAATTCAGAATTGGTACAAATGATCTTAAGTTCTCTATTAGGGTTGAAAACATTGTTGGAAAAGAAGAAAATGCTGGTTACCATTTTCTCCTTTTTTCTCAATGTTTTCAAAAGCCTTCTTTCCCAGGGCCGTGAAAAATTGTTTGGTAAAGGGTTACGTTAATAAAAAAAAATGATGTGAAAATTCCTTCCATTAGTAGTGTGGTTAATACTATGGTAATACTGTGTTTTAAATTTGCTTTTGTCAGGAAAAATCTAATGTATTGAACAATGTTGATTCATGATCAGACTGCACAGAATGTGTAGCTCAATTTTGATCTACAGTGTGCACAAAAGTGCATTAAATTGCACTTTGCAGCATAGGGATTCAGTTCCATTGTATTGATTTACTGGATGCATAATATATTTATGTGGTAGTCCATTACTATTTTTAGACTGACCAAAAACTATTTAAACCATGCTGTTTTGAAGAGGGGTTCAGTGCATCTGCAAAGAGTATTGACCCAAGTCAGCCTGAGCAGTCTGACCTGGGTCAGATCTTTTTGCTATTGGTCAATTTTCTGCTTCTCAAAGGACCAGTTTACCTCATGGTTCATTTTGTTAGTAGACAAAATGGATTTTATGTATCCACAACTAGGTGATGTCTTGCTTGGTACAATGCATTATGGAGATGCATTACACGCCATGTTCTTGGAGGAAGACTTACTAGCAAATTATAACGAGGATTAATAATTTAAGGAAAGGAAAATAACATTTTAAACCATTATGGAAAATTATTGTTGAAAAGGGGCAGTTGCCTCCCATAAATAACATTTGCTCCATATCCCAAAATGTTTTCTACAATTGATAATTGCAGGCACATAAAAAATCATAGTTGTACAGCAAAAGATAACAAAAGATAAACTCTTTAGCAAACAACAAAATTTTGGGCTTGTCCAAATTCAAAAAATTAGCAGGCAGCAGTTTAAATGTGGCTCAAATTATGGAATTTGTTTTTGATGCTGTTGAAAACTTAGTGGTAAAAGGCAAAATGCTGGTTACAAGTATTTTGTCATTTTCCCACTTTGTTTTCAAAAGCTGTCTTTGTTAGGGTCAATAAAACTCGGGATTGTGTGGGGGAGAAGTAACGTTCATCTCATGTCTTTTAGGTGTAGGGAGTGATTTAGTTTGTATGGGAGAACAACCTTTACATGCAGCCCCACTTTTCAAGGTAAGACTTTTGTATTGTTACATGTTTGTGATCCACTATTTGACTGTCAAGTTTATTTTTCAGCAGTGTGACCTCTAATGATCAGTAACTATCCAACCTTCAGTTTGACAGCCCTTCCTTTTTCTCCTTTTTCTTAATCTTTGCCAGTGCTTGTGCCATGCTTTGGGTAGTTCCAAAGTATGACCCTGCTAATCAGGGAATGAATTCAAATCTGAAATCTCACATATGAGAGGCAGACAATCCATCCCTACTTCACTGTCTGCCACTAAAAAGACTTGCATCTTCACATAGGAGTAAAAACTGTCTATTTTTAAATCAGAGGTTCTATTCCAGATCCTCACTGGCCAATCAAATTAACAAATTCATCATTTAATTGTTGTACATTTTTCACAGCTTCAAAGTAGAAATGCAGGTTCAGGTTTGGACTTTGGTGATGATTATAACATTCCACACTGGATGAATCACAGGTTAGTCATGTTTTACATGTGATTATATAATATTGTAAACCTGACCCCTTTTGAGGGCAGAATGTTCAAACCACTGAAACTCAGAAAGATTTTGGTCTTTTCGGCTAAATAAGCTGACAGGATAGATCCAAGAGCAGACTGCACATTCCAAGCAGTGTGATCTTGATCTATGCCATTTGCAAAAGCCTATGTTTTCACCCATGTGGCAGAAAGCATTAGTTATTTATTACCTACTGACATAAGTTGAAAACATGTATGGAAAATACATATAGTCAATGTGAATTAGGGTTTAATGTTTAACATGGGTAACAAAAAATTTTTTAACAAAATGAGAAACTGTTCCATATAGGATATTCTTTTGCAACCATGTTTTCAAAAGTCATCAGCTGCACGATGAAAAGGTTTGTCTGTAACTTGTAATGAGGCAGATTTTCCATCAGTTTACGGACTCACTTGGTAGTAGTCACATCTTTTTTAACTCTTTACCATTTGACAAACTTTTAGGCTTGTCCATTTTAAAAGCAATTGAAAAAGACACATACACTAAAAAAATTGATGAGAACGAGAGCTGTACCTTCTAGAGTTATTCTTCAAGTTTTGGACAACAGTTATTGCATGACCATATTGATACTAATATTTATAGAGTGAAGCAATTTTAGAGTAGATATAGGAGAACTAACAACAAAACAGAAGCATAGGGTGTTGAGTGATATTGATAAAGATTTCCACTATCAGCTTCAGCCTTGGGGGAATAGGATAAAATCCTTGCAACCAGCATTTCCTCCTTTTCCTTCATTTGTTTTTATCCTTTTAAAAACGATCAATCTCTACTCTTCCTGCAATGTTTTCCGTCCTTTGAAAGAGTTATATCACCATTTGAGTCACATTTACATTTTCATTTGAAAATACTGTGGGTTTGGAGGTCTAAAACTTTGTTATATGATAAAGATTTAGATATACTGTATTGTTGTAGGATTACTAAACATACTGGCCATGTTCTTGCAAAAGGGGGCTTAATACATCTCCGTAAGCCATCATACCAAGCAAGCCATCACATTCTTATGTATCCATAACAGCCACTTTTTTAACAACCAACTTAATCATGAGGTAGACTGGTCCTTGGACAGACAGAAAATTGACCAACAGTGCAAAGTGTTGGCCGAGGTTAGCCTTAGTGGACTGCATAGGCTGACCTGGCTTGATACTTTTTACAAAAGCATGAAGCCCTCTTTTCACTGAGCATGGCTCATATCTATGATTACTTTTTTTTTTTTTTTATTTCAGCTTCTACACCTCAAAAAACCAAATACAGTTTTATTCCAACAAAACTTTTGTTCCACGCATCAAAATACCCCCAGAAGTTGTAAGTGATTTGAACTTAGTTAGATGTTCATTTTCCTTCAAACTATTGAAAAAAGATGCATTGTATTAGGTAACCTTTTTACCAAGCAACAAAATTTTGGCAAAGTCTGAATTGAAAGTATTTGCAGACAACCAGTGAAATATCAACATTCCTTTTATTATATACCTACAGACTCTAGTAGCGAAATGATGCAATTATAGACAGTTTTAATCAAAAATGGTAAAAAATGAAATTAATGTATCAATTCAGAGGCTAAAACCATTTTTTATGAAAGGCAGATTAATATTATACACTTTTGATCCATCAAATTAGAAACCATGTCACCATACCATATTTGGAAATGTATTTGACACTGTGTAGAATTGGATTTATTTCCAACCTTTCAAATTTAATCCGTGTGCAATGCATGTATTTGAGTAGGAAAATTTACAGGTATATAGTGAAATGTCAACTCACAGATTAACTGTTTGATATTTACTTCACAGCTTGATAGAAAGAAGAGCAAAGAGCCAGCATCTGAGAACAGTAAGTTGCATTTAACTATTTTCCACACAATCCTGTGTTTAAAATGATCCCTTGGGTTTTTCAAAACATTGTGGAAAAATGATAGAATGCTGGTAACCTGTTAAAAGCCTTTTTTAATTTATGTTTCACTGTCCTGTAATGCATAAACATTTATCAGGCTACAAAATTGAAAGCAATTACAGATAACTAATTCAACAAGGTTCAAACAAGTAGATTTGTCATTGAAAGTGGTAGAAGACATTGAAGGGAAAGGAGAAGATGCAGGTTACCCGCATTCTATCCTTTTCCCACATTGCTTTCAAAAGCTTCTTCCACAGGATTGATAAAACACAGGATTGTTTGGTAAAGGGTTAATTAATGAACCCCTGTGACAGTTTTGCAGTAGTTGACTTTGAAAATATTCTTTTAAAATATGGATTATATAAACAAAGGTTTAGAACATAAATGCTTGTGAAAGTATAATGTCAACAGGACAACTTATAAGCTTGTTATGAACAATTTTTCCATTCGCAACAGTTCTCTCAAGAGTGCTATGCTAGAAGATAAAAAAGTTTTGTGCTGATTGAATTGTTGTGAGTGCAGGAATTTTTGAAAATCTATTCCTTGGGTGAGAGACTACAAGTTTAGTACATTTCAAATGGAATTCCAGGCCCTTGTATTTCAATGATGATTTTAACTTTACCAGAAGACAAAATTTTCGACTTGTCCAATTTGAAAGCATTTGCAGAAGACAAATTAAATGCTGTTTAAAATGATTGAAGTTGCTTTTTCAAAATAAAGAAAGCATTGTGGGAAAAGGAGAAAGTGCTGGTAACTAGCATTTTCTCCTTTTTGTACAGTGTGTTTAAAGGACTTCTATCTCAGGTTTGTTAAAATTTGGGATTGTGTGGCAAAGGTAAATAGAAAGCAATTGTAGACTGCATAGTAAGTGTGAGTCACATAGAGGAAAATTTGTCTGAGATAGGGTATTAAACATTGTGAAAAAAGGAGAAAATGCTGGAAACTGACATTTTTTCCTTTTCTCACAATGTTTTGAAAAGCTGTCTGGATTAGGGTTCTTAAAACACTGGCTTGTTTGGTGGAGGGCAAAGCCAGAAAAAACTATTGTACTTTCTTTTTGTTTTTAGTTTTTTAGTTTTAAATATATTTATTTTACATCAATTGAGAAACAAGTTCTAACAACTTATACTAGTCCTTCTCGATTCTGCTTCCTGGGAACTACACCAGTACTCGCGCCGAATGTGTGGGCCTATGAAGGATCCCAAAATTGACACCCGCTCGCGGGTATGGAACTTGGGATCTTTGGGTTACGAGGCCGACGCTCTACCTCACAACCACGGACTCCACAGATTTACTTCAAATATATCTATTAACTCTTACTTTGCCGCCTGTGTATGGCTTATCAGTTCTCCCAGTGCCGGGAAGTTTACTACAGGCTAAAATAGCCACTTGACCAATACACTATTTCAGTTAATGGGCTGATAGCCTCCAGCATGTGTTGTGTATTGGGCATGTAATTGTATCAATAGAAAGGGCAGGAAATAAGCTTTACAGTGATGTAATTTTCTTCTCTTTATTTGAACTACAGAAAATTTACTGGCAACTTAACATCGGATTAATGTACAAAAAAAATGTGGTGTAAGACAGGATTTTATCCATTGTAATGTCATAAGCCCTCGTCAACATCTCATTGGTTCATAGAAACCCTTAGCATTATATAACTGACTTTAATATAAAACAAATTTGGTGGAACAAAAACAATGCGGCTCTTTTAGAAGCAAATTATTTCACAATTTGAACAGTACTCTGAGTTAAAAAATTTTAACAATATACAATATTCAAAAGAGTATAGCACTTTTCAATACCTATTTACCCTAAAAATTTTACCTGTTTGTGATAAAACATGTTAAATGGATAATTCAAAAAGGGTCTTAGGGCCGTCAATCACCATGTAAATCACATGCATGCTCATGTTCAGAGTTAAACAGCATATTCAGTGACCCGAAATTGTCCTTTCCCCACCCACTCTTGGTGTCAGAAAAATAGTCTTTGTCATTCACAGATTGCTGCAAATCTTTATTGCGTAACATGGCAACTTTCTGAAAAACATTATCTTTATCCTTCTTTGAATCAGAAAAATCAAACTTTTCTTCATTGGCAGAAACTTTAATGCCAAAGTTCAACTTTAAAACCCCTTTAACATTCATCCTTCCATGTTTTCGTAATGGATAATTGTGCATCGATGTTGGAAAAACCCAAGATATTTATGTTTATTGAAGAGGTCTTGGTGATACTTATAGATAGTATCATGTGAGAATGTTTATGTTATAGATGATTGATAAAATTCCATTCATAGATTTGTACATGTATATTTACTCAGACCAAGGCTAGTTATCCATTCAATCCTGAAAACGTAAATGTACAAGATCGGCACTCAGTGAGAGGCTAAGTAAAAGCGTAAATATACGTGATTGGCACAGTAAGGGTTAAGTTGCAAAACATCGTTTTTGTATTTGATTGTAGATTTAACATACGAAGCAGAAGAAGATGATTTTCCACTGATAGACTATGATGAATACGATGCACAAGTATTTAAACTTCCACAAAAGGCCCAAGTTGGGTAAACATTAATTTTGCCAAATTTTTCTTTTATATAATGATTATAGCTTTATTGACCTGTTACCAACAATGCATGACTTTTTTGCAGCATTTTCTACACTGCCTACAATGTATTCAAAAGACTTCCAGTGTAGAGTCAAAGAAAGATTGTGTTTGATAACATGTTAAACAGAGGATAAGAGAATAGAGTTCATACCAGCTTTGTTTGTGATGAGGCTCTCTGAAGATGGCATGATTTTCTTGTCTAGTCATGGAAAGGGCCTTTGATTTTTTTGTAGTTGTTTTTGTTTGATGTTTTACACAACAGTATTTAAGTCATATGGCAGCCCACATGTATCCATACTTTCCTGAGCTTCTTTTACCTGTTCTATGAATTACATTCTCCCAGATTCTTTCTCCCCAATCCTGCGTTCACTAATATGGTTAAAATAATGTTGTAAGGTGCAAGTGGGGTGATCCCTATTGCTTTTGTTAATTATCATCAAGAATTTTTTCTGAGCTGAAGATTTGAACTTGCAACCCCAGCTTTGCTAGTCCTTCAGGCAATCAAAGAGACTCCAGCATCATGGCAGAAAAGATTTATGAAGCATGCATTATGTAAGTTGTTGTAACCAAGTGATAAGGTAAAAAGTGGCCAGAATCGCCAAACAAAAGACTACACATATATCGATCAGAGCTTGATTTCACTCATAGGTTTGGCACAGGAAGTTTGAAGAGAACAAAAGATCATTCAAGCAAAAGAAAGCAACACTCTCAGACATTTACTGAGGCAAAGGCTTATCACTCTCCAAGGACTCGTCGTGTATCTGATGATACACTTATCACAGAAAAAATGATAGAGAGGAAAACCATCTTTGATTCATCACCAGCAGTGTCCATCAATTCTCAATCTGGAAGCACAGATGATTTATCATCATCACTAGGATGCTTTTCTTTGTCAGGTGTGTATTTTAAAAATAGAAGACAAAAAATGAGTTAATTTTCATAACATCATACTACATTATCCCATGTTTCACTGATAACATCATACTACATTATCCCATGTTTCACTGATAACATCATTCCACATTATCCCATGTTTCACTGATAACATCATACTACATTATCCCATGTTTCACTGATAACATCATACTACATTATCCCATGTTTCACTGACCCTTAGGAAAGACAAAGTGCAGGTAACCAGCTTTGTTCCTGTTCTCATAATGTTTTCTATCCTTTAAAGTAGCAATTCCATCAATTGAGCTGTACTTGTTTGTCATCTGCCAATACTTTTGATCTAGACAAGTCTGAAATACTGTCATCTGGTCAAGGGTTAAAAAAACACATTTGACTTTAATGAATATAATTTCATTGTGGAAAGAGTTATTTATGTGGTTATATTTGATTTTTCTGGGCTGAAAAAGTAGAGATTGTAATGTATCCCAAAACAGAACGGAAATAATTTGTATCATCTATACTGATTTTTTTTTTTTTTTTTTTTCAGGAGAAAAAGGTCTAAACCGAGAGATCCTAGACAGCGAAGACCTAGGGAGGCGCCAGATTGTTGGAAGTGCAGGGTCACCTGAGGGTCATCGTAAATTGCACCAGTATATTAAACACCACAGGGCAGCTCTGATAAACCCTTTTGCCCCCTCTAAAATGCAGTTTAAAATGACATCAAACCGGCGACGATGGGTACATGCATTTCCGATGGGTAAATTACTTTGTTTTTAGCTTACCTTTTAGGCGGTTTTAAAATGAGCCATGGTTTATCTTGCAACATTGGTCTTGTTTAGTCAACAATTTATTTTAATTCTTTGCTTACATAAAGCATATGGTAAATTACATACATGGAGTTCACAGTTTTAAATCTCACAAGAGTCCATAAATTTGTTATCTGTAGCATATTTTTTCAGTCATTACGAGGGGCATTTCTAAAGTCCTTAAAGTGACGGCGGGTTATTAATATAGTAAAACTAAGGGTGTACATACTTATTTCAATCCTTCAAAGTACTCTCCGTTGTTCTTCACGCACTTTTTTAGGCATCTGACCCAGTCATGAAAGGCATTTTTGAACGCTGCCTTTGGTATACTGTTTGTACACTGGAACAGCGGGCTGCCTACAGCATGGCGCGACTCAAAGCAGCGCCCTCGCATGTACTCCTTGATGTATGGGTTCAGCCAAAAGTGACATGGAGAAAGGTCGGGACTATATGCGGGGTGTGGTAAAGTTTTAACGTGTTGCTCTTTCAAATAGTCTTAAACGACTGCGGAGCGATAGGCCAGTGCTTTATCATGGAGCAGATGGATGCCGTGCACCCCTGTGCATGGAAGCTTGCTAGTGTAGTGTAGAAAGGACATCGATTTTGTAAAATACTCTTGTTACACTGGTGTGTTGAAGGACAGGAACTTGGGCAACCATGCCATCAGAATGAAAAAATAGAGCGTACATAATGCGCCTGACACCCCGGCTTCTACGCACTAATTAAGGCTTTTCATCATTTTCGCGTATCCAAACTTTGTTGTTCTCCGTATTTTCAGGCTCAAAAAAATACAGCCATGTTTCATCACCTGTAGCTATTTCTCTCAACCTCCTTGAGTCACAGTCCTTGTACATACGGAGAAGCTCTGTCGCTTTAATAACGCTTGTCTTTTGCTCATAGGTCAATAAATGCGGGACCCATCACGCACAAACCTTCCTTAACCGAAGCCGTTCTTTTAAGATCTGAAAGACAGCTGACAACTTCAAGCCCGATATCTTGACTACTTCTTGCACTGTATATCTTGGGTCTGCGTCAATGAGTGATTTCACACGGGCAACATCATTTTCCGACACGGCCAACAGAGGATGACCTGACCGGGGGCCATCTTTGACGCACTCCCAACCCCTGCCTAAATAGTCTTATCCACCGTGCAAACACTTGGTGTGACAGAGCATTATCTCTATATATCTTACCCAAATCGGCTTTAACATCCAACGCTTTGAAACCGAATAATCAGCGAATTTTACAATACGCACATTGCTCCTCCGCCACAAAGCCACCATTCACGTCCACCATTTTGGCAAGTATTCTTGACCATGCTCATTTCTACCGCTGATTGGTCAAAACTTGCACTTGCAAGTCGAGAAAAAAGTGCACTGATGTACGGACAAATGTTTGGCCTTTTATTTGGTATAAATTACAATGACATGCATGTAAAACCTGTGCGCTTACCGCCTTACTTTAAGGACTTTTAAAATGCCCCTCTTACTTTGACTCTTGCAGTCTTTTGTTATTGCCGATACTGGTCATGAGTTTCAATCCCATCTCATCCAAACTCCTTTTTGAGGATCGATTTAAATCATCGCCAAAAGATTCACTACTCTCTCCCACCGCTAAAAATTTCAATGATAATGTTTAATGTGGGAAAGCAAGTAGTGGCTTTGAAAGTGATGTGCGAGGTGATCTTAACCCATAACATGCTGGAACTGACTTAGGTAGCTTTTGCAGAAAGTGTGGATCAAGATCAGACTGCACAGAATGTCCAGTCTGATCTTGGATTTACACTGTCTGCTACATTGTTACATATTCTGGTTAAAACAATCCTGGATGTTTCGAATGTTTTTCTTGATTCAAAAGGTCTTTGTCATCAATTCAGCACTCCAAGAGTTAAAAAGAACTCTAGGAATGCTTGAATAGGTGCACTGGTCACTATTATATGACTAAAGTATCATTGGAATTGGCTTGTTATCTCTTCAGATCCACATGGGGCTGCAGTACAAACACACCATGTACACACATACCAGTATCAAGAACAACTTGATAATGAGGAGGAAATGTTTGAGCCAGCCCCAGAGGTCGTTGAGGTTTGTATTTGTTTAACTCTTTACCAAACGACAAAAATGTAGACTTGTCCAAATTGAAAGCATTTGCAGATGACAACTTCAGTGTGGCTCAAATGATGGAACTTGTCTTTGATAGGGTAGAAAACTTTGTGGATACAGAAAAAAATGCTGTTTACCAGCATTTCATCCATTTCCTACAGTGTTTTCAAAGCCTTCTATGTTAAGAATCTTTAAAACTTGAGATTTTGTGCTAAAGGTTTAACACATTACTATATGTACACAAGGGCATATATTCATCAACCATACTAAATTGTATTCCTAGTCTTATTGTAGATTTAGAAAGTAACACAATTTACAATTAGCTGAACTAAAACCATTTGGTTTAGCCAACCAGAAATTGTGTTAGTTTCAAATAAAGTTCTTGAGAATCAGAGGAAGAATGCTATTAAGAAAGATCGATAAGTATGGGTCAAGACCACCTTTGAAATGTATTTATGACATTTTGATATTCCACATGAGTGAACAGGAATGATTATGAAAACATTGTGGCAAGAGAAGAATTTGCTTGCTACTTGTTATGAGCGGTTTATTCTATCACCATATCAAAACAAAGAATAATCTGCAATAAGTTAAAAAAAAGAGTTTTCAAGTGGTAGTGTTGACTTACTAGTATTATAACACAGCCATACTCTAACCCTTTCAGCCAGATAGTTGAAAACATGCTTTTGCTGATGGCATCGACCAGTATCAGAATGCACAGAGCATGCATTCTGATCTTTGATCTAAACCATCAGTATCTACTAAAGTCCAGCTGTTGTTTTCTTCAGTTGTCTGTATCATGAAGTATTGATGACAAAGGTTAGGTAAGCTAAAAGATGTGAGTAAAAAAGCAAATGAATTTCTAAAGGTATCTGTTTCTTAACAACACTTACAGGCTAATTTAGAATCTACCAACACTCTTGAAATTTTCACAAAAGAAAGGAAAATTTTTTGAGAAAATAAGCCATTGCTTGTTACAAGTAACAGCTTCTTTTACCTCAGTGTTTTCCATAGCTATCAATTACAGAGGCACAAAAAGTTAGATTGTAAAGTACTGGTAATTGGTATAATTTTTATTTCATTTAATCTGTTGTAGGCAGCTCATTTAGCCGTGCAAGCAAGAAAAGAGCATGGTAATGTGAAGACTTTTTCCAACATGAAAGAAAGTTTAAGGTAATAAAATAGTTTTTTCACTTCTACAGAAGAAAAAATCACCTTATATATCTAAATATTGGAGCATAAATCTCTTTATGGTCAACTGTTGGAGCATATATCATAATCATATATTGCTTATTATGTATTGTAATCTTGGATCTTTACTGTCCAGTACGATGGCTAAAATGGGGTTGAAATTGCAAGACCTCTTATTCTGCTAGTATCCATTTCTATAACCCTTTGCTAAATACTCCCATGTTTTTTGCAACCCAAAGGAAGAAGGCTATATGCTGGATAGCAGCATTTTCTCCCTGTCCTACAATATGTTAAAACCCTTTGAAAGACAACTCTTATCATGTGAGGCACATGTAATTTGTTGTCTACAGGTGTTTTCAATATGAACTGAAAGTCTGAAATTTTGTCATTTGATAAAGAGTTCATTTAGAGGTCTTTTGTACACTTAATCCTTTACCAAACAATCCTGTTTTTTATGGCCCTGAGAAAGAAGGTCTTTGAAAGCACTGTTCAAATATGACAAAATGCTGATTTCTTCTTTTCCCTGATGGCATTTACCCTTTCAAAGACAGATCCTATCATTCAATTTGTTGTCAGCAAAAGCTCTTGGTTTTGTCAAGTCTAGACATTTATTGTTTTGTACGGATTCATATAAAGTACAAGGTACTTTGTTGATACATACATGTATGTATGTTGATACATACATGTATGTATTTGTCATTAGAATATCTTGATGAATTGTTGCAGCTGCACTCATATCAACAAAACAAATAGTTGTTAGGGTATTATATGTAACATGTACTGTTTGTGACGAGATATGTTTAAACCTTTAAACTCTTGCAATTAGTCTCAATTTGACTGTATAGCATTCTATGATGGAACTATGAACCTGTAAAAATGGATCATGAATGATAAAATAATAGATGATTTTATATTGAAGATACAGTCTAATATTTTGTTAGCTGACCTGTTGATTACTAAACTTTGTCTGTAAAATAAGAGGACTCTGATTTGAACTTTGTACAGATATTTATCTTGAACCTTAGATGAAAAAGATTGGTTTTAAGGTCAACTAGTGAAAGTGTAAGGTTACAGTTAGGTCATATATCAACTTTACAGTGTCACAGTGTTTGTTGACAAGACACTTTTAGTGAGAAAGTAAGAGGAGGCATTTAGTAATTACCCAAAATTTACTTTTTAAAACTTGTAGGTGTTAAATATATTCTCAGTATAATTCCATATTTTTTCAGTTCTGATGATTCTTCAAGTCTGAAGCATGCATCACCATGCCACAGACAAAATGACTATGGTAACCTCTTTTTTCTGTCAGTATTATTTTCCGAGTTTTCTCCTCAAAACTTTGTAAACTGATTACTGTACAAGCTTGAATTTATAATTACATTAGACAGTACATGTATTTGAAAACATTTGTGTAAAAGAAGGAATTAGTTGTTATAAACAATCACTCCTTTTCCCCCCCACATGGTTTTCAGAGTTTTTCAAAAAGGACTTCTTTTCTTTCAGATACTTCTCTGTTGAGTCTTTTATTACTTAGTGTTAAATTTTTAAGAACACATTTTTTTTATTTATTTTTTTTTTAATAATGGGTTTAGTTACAAAGCCTTAATTCTTTACTGGACAACAAACTTTTTCCTTATCCATAAAGTAATTGCAAAGGACATATTAGATATGGCTGAAATGATGGAATCCGTCTTAGAATGAGAAGAAAACATAGTCTGAAGAAGGAAAAATGCTGTTTACCAGCATTTTCACCTTTCTCAACCACATTTTCAAAAGCTGTCTACCTCAGAGACTTTAAAACTCATGATTGTGTGGTAAAGAGTTAGTATATTATGGAATACTATTTTCAGTGAAGAATTCTACAAAATGGCAAAAGTTTCCCATTGCCACTGTCTCCTCTTCCTCTTAAATCTGTAGAAACCAAGTCTTGGGTCCATATTCACCAACCATTCTTTAAAATATTCTCAGTCTTATGCTGAAGAATTTTCTAAATTTGAAAGTAACACAACTTTTGATTGGCTAAACCATTTGGTTTGGCCAATCAGAAGTTATGTTACTTTCAAATATAGAACGTTCTTGAGAAGAAGACAAAGAATATTCTTAAGAATAACTGGTGAACAGGACCCTTGTTGCAGATTGGTAAGCTTCAAGGGCAGTATTCATACGGTTGCAAATTTGAATTTCAAGGTTCCACCCAAGGTATTGAGAGTTTTTTGTAACAAGAATAATATTACCATGCTTTGATCTTGTACACATGGGAAAGCTGCCAGTGACTTGGAGAGAATCCTGTGCTTAGTGCTGGTAGAGAAGCTTCAGGAGTGCATGGGTAGGTGCTATGGCAGCTGAGATAAATCAGAAATACTGTTTAAAAGGACATTAAACACAAAGCAATGTAAATCTGAATGTACTAGTACCAAAATATGTTTTTTGGTAGATACATTATTAGTTTTACGGTCAGGGGACTTGGAAACTTGTTCATGGCTGTGGTGAATCATGTCGCCCCGAGCCGAAGGCAAGGTGGCAACATGATTAACCACAGCCGTGAACAAGTTTCCAAGTCTTCGGCCATCTGACCGTACAACGAATTTATTATACTGCAAAATTTTGCCATTTCAACATGTGTTGAGCAAATTTTACCTGTTTTTTTGGTTTCAAAAATTGAGTATGCTGACGAAATAGAATTTCCCTTCCGAGTGCCCCAATTCAATGAAAACTGACATCACTGGGAAGTGACGTCACTGAAACCTTGGTAAAACGTGCAGTTTGGTGCATAATCTTGATGTTAATCTTGATCGACGCCGCCATTTTGGATGTTGTGTTGAAAGTGTAGTCATGTATACGGGGCTCCCGAAAGGGAAACTGTTTTTACGTTGGTTTTGCCAGTGTACATGATACATGTATATACCGGTATGTTCGGAGCATATTATCCAATCAGATCATGAGAAATTTCTTTGCAGTATAATAATATAGATTTAAAGTCCTGTTACAGAGGTATGTGTGGGGCCTGGCTGGATTAACCCATAGAGCATTAACCCTTTACCACATGAGAAAATGTTGACTAGTCCAAATTGGAAGCATTTGTAGATGACAATTCAAATTTGACTCAGATGAGGAAATTGGCCTTTAATAGGGTAGAAAACAGTGTGGGAAAAGAAGAAAATGCTGGTTACCAGCATTTTCTCCTTTTCCCACAATATTTTCAAAAGGCTTCTTCCCCAGGGTCATTAAAAGTTGGCACTGTGTGGTAAAGGGTTAAAGTGGCCTCTTTTGTTAAGGATAATAATCACCATAATTGCAATTTCAAGGGTGTTATTGTCAGAATATTTTACAAGATAGGAGACAGTGTAGGTCCAAGATCAGAATGCACAGTTTTTGCTGTCTGATCTTGTACACTTTCCACAAATAACAGCTTGATCTTGATCTACATTATCTACAATTACAACATTATTTACACTGAGCCCTCTAAGAATTAAATCTTTGATGTATTTTATATTACAGCCAGAAGTTCCTCACAAAGGGAGAGACAACAGAGGTCGTATTTGTGGGGTCCTACAGGAGAGCAAGAATGGTCCCCAGAACTTACCACAGGTGTGATTACTTCTTCAGTTAACCCTTTCCCTTTATGCAGTTAACCTTTAACCTAAGGATCCTTTTTTTATACCCCCGCAAAAGGAATGTTTTCGGGGGTATACTGGAATCAGTCTGTCTGTCCGTTTGTCCGTCCGTCCGTGTGTCCCGTCCGTGTGTACAAATAATTGCCTATTTCTGTCAAAGCGCTGGCAGGGGTATTAAGTCACATTCAGTGACAGCTCTAGTTTACCCTAAAGTAGAAGGCCAATAAAAAAGTTTGTGGGAGTAACAGTGACAACCAGTATTTTCATCTTCCCTAAAATATTTTGTACCCTTTTAAAGTCAAATTGTGTTATATGTGGAATGTTAGAATTGTCATCTGCAAATGTGTTCATTGTGTACTTGTCTGAAATTTTTGTCCTCAGATAAAGAATAAGTCCATTATACGTATGACTTTTCCTGCTCCTGAACTTGATAGCTTTGAAAAAAATTTGTGGGTATGCTTGTAACAAGCAGTTGATTCTTTTGGTGCAGTGTTTTCTATATTGTTGAAAAGGAATGTTTCCTTTCTTTGAAATGTTTAACATTTGTGTTATTTTGAATGGTTTTTGGTTGGCATAAAATAGCATGTGCAGTAATGAGTTAATTTCTGAAAGTTGACCTTTTGTGTACTCATTGTACGCTATGAAAACAGTTTTGGCCCGATGCGCAGTCATGCTGTCCCCTATTTCGGCTCCCGAATTAACGACTGTTAATGTAGAAGAGATGTGATTGTTTCAGTGTATTTTATGTTAAAAAGTTGGTAAATAAAGAAAAATGTTAAAATTTGCGAACATATACCTCCGATGTGAGATATATGCAGAGGCTAAAAGTTGGCAAATAAGTGATGATGGGACCTGTGAATAGAGTTTTGATCAACGCTACATTACACCATGAATTAATCAGTGCTAGATTTTGCTTGGAAAGATACGCAAAATGTTTTAGACTACAATGGGGAAAAAAGTAAAAAATATATATGAAATACTAATTAAAAGAAAGTATGTTCACTTAAACATCCTACCTTGTTTAATAACCTCTGCATAACCTATTGAAAATGGTAATTGTCATCAGTTTCATTTCAAGGTAAACCTTTACACTTGGTGAATGTGACTTCTGACCAATACAGTGTGAAATAAATTTTTTTAAGTACATTAGCTTGTATTCTTTATTGAGTGTAGATTTCAATTATGCAACATTTAAGTTCTGTTCTGTACTGGGTAAGAAGTTCAGCTCCAAATGAAGTTATGTTAATTCAATCAAAATTTGACTATGCCATTTTGAATTGGATGAGCACATGTAAGAGTGTGTTGGTACGCTGTTGTTTGTTATGATATGTGTTTGCAAATTAAATAGCCACTTTAATCCAGTTGACCACCCGTTATCAACAGTTTATCATAAGATAAAACAATCAACCATCTACTAACAATGATATTAATAAGTTTATTAATTGAAAGCACACTTAAAGCATATCGTAGTCAGCCAAAAACTACTTACCCCTCATTCTGAAAAGAAACATTTTTAGACTTATGTACAGCTCTGAAGTTTATGAGGTGTTTCATTCCTTCTCGATGAAGTCTAAAAGGTTAAAACAAGTATTTCATTGTCTGTCGCCCTAGAAATTTGTATTTTGTGTGCATATCCTTGTGTAAACTTGTTCAATCATCTCTCCTAATTTCTTACTGAGAATACATTAATCCAGACAAATATGATTCAAGTATTTTTTTTCATGATTTAAGTTGTCTATATGCTATACTGTATACCGTATGTGTAGACTGCATTTGTTTGGGAGCCTGTAGCAACAGTAACCAAGGAAGTTGGTTTATCTTACCGCCACGGATCCATGTATTGTTATTTCGTGAATGAGATCTGCAATGCTGTTATAATTAGTCCTGTACCTTTATCCAAATAATTCTGTGTTTTAATGACTCTGAGGAAGAAGGCTTTTGAAAACATTTTGGAACAAAGAGAAAATGCTGGTAACCAGCATTTTCTCTTTTTCCAACAATTCTTTTCTACAGCAATATTCCATTATTTGCCCCAAATTTATTTTGTCGTCCCAAATGCTTTCAGTGTGGTCTAGTCTAAAATTTGGTTGTTTAGTCTAGAGTTGAGAGTGCTTTCAGTTTTGTTCATGGTCAGATGGTCAGTCCCTAAGAACATGAAAATAGAATGCATGAAAACCAATAGCGAGGACTTGTCACTTCATCTTATTACCTTATGGAAAGTTTTTTCAACCAAGAATTTGGAAAACATTTATTTGAAAAACAAAAAAATGTAATCAATACAAACCAAGTTCAAGTTACACATGTGAAAACACAGTCTAAGAGAGATTGTGTAAGTAAAATCTCATTTTGCAACAATGTTTTAAAAAGTAAAACTCTGTACCAGGCTGTAATTTAAATTACAAAGTTCTATACTTGTCCTCTATACTTGTCCAACTTAAAAGCATTTGCTGAACACAAATTAAATGTGGTTCTAATGGCGAGATTTGTCTTTAAAAAGGGTGGAAAACACTGTGGGAAAAGGAGAAAATGCTGGTTACCAGCATGTTCTCCTTTTCCCACCATGTTTTCAAAAGGCTTCTTTTCCAGGTCCGTTAGAACGGGATTGTTTGGTATAGGGTTAATTGGAAAAGTGTTGCTATTGGCAACACAAGTGGCATTTGCAGATTGCAGAGATCAAAATTAGACTGCAATGAAATCATAAGTGCATCACAGATTTTTCTACCTTTTTTCAAACTATGAACTAAGGTCTTTTCTTTGTACTCCTAGGGCGTATTCCATTCACCTGTTCTGGCACAATGTCCAGTGTTCTGGAATGCTCTTCTAAAATGTGCGAATGGAATATTTCAGAACACATACACTGTTCTGGAATTATGTTCTAAATGGAGCATTTTCAGAACATTGTTCTAATCGATACCAAAATTAATGTACATTGCCATGATGGCTGTTGCAAGAGCTACTGTCTTAGCTATGCTAGTGGAGGATATGATTAGCTGCAGAGAGGGAGTAGAGACTGACACTGCCGAGTCTACAATGCTCCTATTTATGGCGTTCATATCGTAAAAAAGACAATTGCAAGTTTCGCCATGAAGAACTGTCCATCTTTCAGCCATCTTGAATCACCTAGCAACACTTCAGCAGGTGCGCTGCACCTGGATTGAATTAGAACAGTCAGAATATGTTCTGAAGAACACGGCACAGTGTTCCAAAATACTCCATTGATCTAGAACATGTTCGGAGTGTTCGGAGTAGCGAAAGGAATACGCCCCTAGATATTGATAAACTACAAATTTACAAATGAACCATGCTCTGGCAAAATGGAAAGGGGCTTTAATGCATCTCCGTGATGGATTATACCCAGGAAGCCATCACATAATCATGGATCCATAAAATTAATTTTGTCTTACAACCAATGGAATCAAAAGCTAGAGTGGTCCTTGGACATACAGAAAATTGACTATTAACGAAAAGTTTCGGTCCAGGCCAGGTCAGGCTGACCTGTGTCGATACTTTTCGCAGATGCAATAAACCCCCTTTTCATAGAGCATGGCTCAAATTTATTTGGCAGCTACAGATTTTAAATTATGACCTGTTAAAATTTCTTAACAGCAGTTTACAGCAAGATGCAGCTAGATGAAGATAACATCAGTTCATTTGTCTGATTGTTTTCACCCAACCCTAATTTTCAGGATTAGATTGGCGGCCCCTAGATGATCATGAAATTTCAGAGACTGAATCAAGGCTGATAAAGCCTATTCTAACAGATGATGTAGAAAACACATTCTGTGCTGGAATCAGTAAGACAGTTGTAGTAGTAGTGTGTGTTTTGGCTTTGTTTTTGCATAAGAGGTTTCTGTTTAGTATCTTCTGTACTAACACTTTTCTGTTAATTTATAAACTCCTTTATCCTTTTTCCTCATGCAACCACATTTTGATGCATCTTCATTTGTAAAATTTTGTAATGAATGATGAAATTGCTCAAAATGAGATCTGTCCATTGAAAAAGTTAAAACAGTATCATGTATACTAAGTATTTTTTTGTAGAAGGCAAAGCAACCTCGGCATTGGAATGTATATAGTTTGGTTTGTTTTCCCCTCAGACTAAGAAAATCTGTCTACATGAGCAACAGACTTTAATGCATCAAATCATGAAGACATGAGGTACAGTCCTATGTACAAACCCATTGCTGTCCTCATATTTGAGGACATTTTGAATTTGATGGAAATGAATGAATCAACTCTTTACCACACACACAAAAAAAGTTAGACTGGATTCCGTTGAGAGTGTTTGCAGGTGACAAGATCAGTAAAGCTAAAGAAATCATTTCTGTTTATGAAATGATAAAAAGCATTTTGGGAAAAAGAGAAGATGTTGTTAACCCGCTTTTTCTGGTTTTTTCCATGATGTTTCCAAAAGCCTTCCTCTGCATGCGTGTTTAAACATGGGATTGTTTAGTACAGAGTTAATAGCAGGAAAATAGATTGTAATCATGGTGCATGCCCCTAATGTGAGATTGTCAGTAGTTTCTAGAAAATATGTTTGACCCTTCTACAATGACAAGTTTTTAGAATCTTCCATACTGAATGTATCTGCAGTTTCTAAGTCCTACATTGGTGCAGTTAAGCTGAAACCTATCCATAGCAGTCAAAAAAGTGTCAGAAAATTGTAGAAAAATTGTTTGAAAAGAAGAAAATGCTGGTTATCAGTATTTTCTTTTCCCCCAATATTTTTCAAAAACATCATTGGGATGAAAAAACATGGAATGATTTGGTGAAGGGTTGATAACATGAAATGCACTAGGGACGTGACACCATAAAGGTTTTCTTATTTCTTGAAGTTTTGGAGAATGTGGGCTCATACAAAGGACTGATAAAGGGTTTTCACAGATTTTGGCTCTGTGCTTAGATAATGATGACCCTTTCCCAAACAACAAATATTGGGCTCTTCCAAAATTGAAAGTGCCTGCAGATCAAAAATTCAAAGATGGCACACGTGAACAAAATTTCTGTGATAGGGTGAAAAACATTGTGAGAAAAGAGTCAAATGCTGGTTACCAGCATTTTCTCCTCTTGCAATGTTTAAACTTTATAAAAGCCTCTACCAGAGCCATAAAAACAAGGTAGTGTTTTGTAAAGGGTTGATTGAAATCACAATTATTTAATACATAACCTCTTGAAATAACTGTTTCTTGTCTAGCAGCAAACAGCTATTAGAAACATTATTGCATTAAGAAAAAATCATCCCAAATGAGCTACTTATTCTTTGTCATAAGGATTTCACATGTAATTTTATATCAGACCTCAGTCCATAATTTAAAATGATGTTTGCAAAGTAAACTGCCACAAACTTGTTTCAGGATGGAATGAGATGAACATGCAGTGTTTCTACAGATGCAGGCATAAAATTCTAATTCCATCTCGGTCTTATTTTTCACAATTTTACACCAACCCAGCAATTTTTACAATTACAAACATGTTACACTGTTTGAAAAACTATATATAGAAGGATTAAATTTTTCCTATGCAACATATGATTGGATTTTTGTCCATTTTAAGTAGAGGTTGGAAAAGACAAGTGCTCAGAAAGGAGGGCATCGTTGAAATCTTTCTTTGAGAATACATGTGTATGCATCAGCATTAACTGAGATTCATTATACATGAATACATGTGAAAACCTTGTGGTAAAATGAGCATTTGCCCATTGACAAAAGTTAATTGTGAATAGAACAGAAAAGTCAACTGAAAGTAGTTATATATGCTGTTTAGATGATTTTTTTGCAATAATCTTATTTTAGCATTTAAATCAAAGATCTTTGAGATTTCTACTAATTTACAAATAATAGATATTTCTGTGTAGTAACATTTTCTGACATTAACATTACATCACAAAAGTAACCAATGATATTTCAACTAGTTTTATTTTCTTTGTTCAATAAGGTTTAGAGTGCTGAAATCAAATTTCAAAACTTGAATCTAACAGTAGAAACAGATTCGAAACTTGCAACTTTTTTAAAGTGTCTTGGCATAATTAGCAGACTAGATTAGACTGTATGTTTTGTGCAGTCTGATCTTGATCTGCACTGTCCTTCAAAATCAATTTTGTTGTGATTGGCACTCTAAGGATGAATATTCTATTTCACTGTTCTACTCTGTTGATATGTCAAATTTACATGATGTACCCCAATTACTTTCCTGAAAGAATATTTTTAGCTTTCATGAATACATGTATGTAATGAAAAACTGTACCCTTAGAGAACTGAATTAACCCAACAGACTTGTTCAGTCTAGAAATAAGACCCAAATAGTAATTATATTGTATTTAAGCAAAGGGAATAATGTAGATCAACAATCAGACCAGACATTTTGTGCAGTTTGATTTTTTTTGTATTTACAACAGCTACAAAGGCAAATTTAGTTCTGTAAGGCACATTGTTGTAAAGTTTAAGTTTACCTATTACTTCCTTAGATGCGAAGGTGGGATTGTGATATTTAATTCCTTTTGCAAATAGTCTAGAACAAAGCAGAAACTGCACTTAGCATGCAGTTTAATCTTGGTTCTGTTGGTAGCATACAGGACTCAAGAAAAGGGGATTACTGGTTCAATCCCTGGCTCAGCCAATTTCTGTCAGAGGATTTATGATAGTCACTGCGACAGGATTCATTCCCCTCTCACCACTGGTCATTGTTTCAATGATGGTTATGTGTTTCAATGATGGTTATGTGGGAAAGCAGCCAGTGGCCTGGAAAGAATTTTGAGCAGAGTACTGGTAAAAGAAATGCTTGGAAAGCATGGAAAGGTGCACTGGTCACTATGATATAACTGAAATAATGTTGAAAACGCCATTAAACACGATACAATTATTTGATTAATTCCCAACTTAATCCATATATTTAGTATTTAGCTCTATTATGGCATAAAATGTGCCTTTTCGGGCCGTTATAAGCATGTATTAACGGGTAAAAACCGGGCGTTAACGGGAGAAAACGTGTATTAATCAGTAAATTCACGCGCCGTTAACGCCCGGCTTTGTACTATCAATATCCTCGATTCGGGCCTACCTTGTAAACAACGTTAGTTCTTGTCAGATTTTCCCTAGACTCCGACCATCAAACAGTAGGAACTTGTACCATATTAGATCCTTTTCATGGCTTGTCTTTGATGATATTTGTACACCACAAACAAAATTTTGCACAGGATCTCAGTTTAATCGAGATCTGAACAAAAAATCACTCGTGAAATGTACCCTAAACCAGCTACATCCCACCCACTTTTTAACGTGATTGGTACTTCCCTCGCTTGATGTAGATCGATCCCTCTGACGTCTTTCAGTTACAGAAATTCATATCCACTCATTCATCCCAGTTGTAATCGTCCAAACGTGTGCAAGTTTATCCCACATAAGTCCACTTTGTATTAAAAATCATTAGAAGTGAATTTACACCGAGAGAATCAAAACTGGCAACAGGACTAACGGCCCTTCACTGCTCGTAACAAAAACTTCTTCGCCGACCTCCGGTTTTGACCCATTTAGGTACAGTACATTTGAAGTTCGCTTATTTGTATTTCTATGGAAATATTTTTGCTATCTTTGTGAATTTATTGCTAAAATACCTTTACTTTATGCAATAATAGCATTAATTCACGTTTTTTTCAGTCGTTAACATTTGCAGAGGCCCTCAGAATACTTTAACACCCTCGTGCTTCGCACTCGGGCGTTAAAGCATTTTTCAGGCCTCTGTGAATGTTAACAACCTCAAAAACGTGAATTAACCCTATATTATTCTTTTTTTCAAAAAAAATGCAAAGGTATTGTCATAGCCTTGTGGTCATCTGCATCTGTTCTGTCAGTGTTGTCATGAAAAAACTTTTCACATATCTCATTACTGAGGATATTGATTTCAAACTTGTGCTCAATCTTAACCCCAATCCTGCTAAATAAGTAAAATGAAACTTTCAAGTCAATAGTAAACCCCCAAATTTTGCTATTTCAAAGGTATTTTTAGGGGGAAAAATATCTCCTTATCGGACAGTGTAGATCCAAGATCAGACTGCACACACTGTGCAGTCTGATCCTGATCTACACTGTCAGCAAAATGTCCTTGAGTCTTGCTTAGGAGCCCAAGGATTACTATCAAAAGAGGAGCCCATACCAGATGATAGGAATTTCCTGCAGGCTGTAACACTTTCAGCACCAATCTATATAAACTCAACCTCCTTTGACAGCTGAATTATGAATCAACTGAAATTCAGACAGATTTTTACCTTCTGAAGTTGACTTAACACGCTGACGCTATATGGATTCAAGATAAGGCTGCATGGTTTGTACAGGCTTATCTTGATCTATGTTGTCAACAGAAGCCCCATATTCTTTGCATTTGGCACTGTGAAGGCTAATAAAAGTTTACTCTTAGAAATGTTCAAAAAGATGAGCTTTGCTGGATAGCTGCAACTTAACTTATTTATGTGAAGCAGAAGGTACTCGCTTGCTTGTCAGCTGCAACTGGCTATATCATGTAAAAAAATCTCTTTAGCTCACCTGAGCACACTTTGCTTGTCAGCTGCAACTGGCAAAATCATATAAAGAAAAAATATCTTTAGCTCACTTGAGCACACTTTGCTTGACAGCTATAACTTACTTTATCATATAAGGCAGAAAAAACTCTATAACTCATCTGAGCACATTTCACTGTAACTTACTTAATCATATAAAGCGGAAAAACTCTTTAGCTCACTTGAGCATATTTTGCTTGACAGCTGCAACTTACTTTGTCTTGTGAAGCAGAAATGAAACTCGTATTTTAGCTCAGCTGAGCGCACTTTGGTTGACAGCTGTGCCTGACGGTAAAATGTGAAGCAGAAAGAACTCTTTTTGGCTCACCTGAGCATGCTTTGCTTAACAGCTGAATCTGACTTTATCATGTGGAAGGAGAGGAAATCTTTTTGGTTCAACTAGGTGCACTTGGGTTTACAGAGTACAGGACTTGTATTCACCCACCATTCTTCAGAAAATTCTTTGTCTTCTTATAGACAAAATAGTTTAGCTAATCAGAAATTGTGTTACTTTCAAATGTGGAAAATTCTTTTGAAAAGGATTAAGAATTTTCTTAAAAATGGTTGGTGAATACCAACCCAGATTTTTAGCTCTACTGGCTGAAAGCCAGCAGAGCTTATGTCATGGTATGGTTTCCGTCGTCCGTCTGTCTGTCTGTCCGTCCGTTAGTCTTTTTCTTTGTTTACGCGATAAAGTCTGCATTTGTTGTCAGATTTTCATGAAACTTGCAGTTTGTTTATCTCATCAATAGCTTGAACCCTATTGATTTTGAAAAAAATCCAACAAACGGTATTGGAAAAGTAGCCATTTGAAATAGAAAATTGCAATTTCTTGTTTACGTGATAAAGTCTGTATTTGATGTCAGATTTTCATGAAACTTGCACAGTTTGTTTATCTCATCAATAGCTTGAACCCTATTGATTTTGGAAAAAATCCAACAAACAGTATGGGAAAAGTAGCCATTTGAAGTTGAAAATTTCCATTTCTTATTTACGCAGTAAAGTCTGCATTTGTGGTCAGATTTTCATGAAACTTGCACAGTTTGTTTATCTCATCAACAGCTTGAACTCTATTGATTTTGAAAAAAATGCAACAAACAGTTTGGGAAAAGTAGCCATTTGAAGTTGAAATTTTCTATTTCTTGTTTACGCAATGAAATCTTCATTTGTGGTCAGATTTTCGTGAAACTTGCACAGTTTGTTAATCTTTTCAATAGCTTGAACCCTATTGATTTTGAAAAAAATCCAACGAATAGTATGGGAAAAGTAGCCATTTCAAGTTAAACATTTCCATTTATTGTTTACATGATAAAGTCTCCATTTATTATCAGATTTTCGTGAAACTTGCACAGTTTGTTTATCTCATCGATAGCTTGAACCCTGTTGATTTTGAAAAGAATCCAACAAACAGTATGGGAAAAGTAGCCATTTAAAGTTGAAAATTTCCATTTCTTGTTTAGGCAATGAAGTCCACAGTCTTGATCCAATTCTTTTGAAACTTTCAAAGATTGTTTGGTTCATCAAAGGATTGAACTCTAGTACAAGTGAAGAAAATCTAGTAATCTGTTCAGGAAAAGCAGCCATTTGATAACTTAGTACTATTTACTCAACAAAATCCACACTTTTTGTCACATTCCTTTGAAATTTGCTGGGATTGTAAAGTACAATGTGTACTGAAACCCTATCAAATTTGGAATTTCACTGTTCAATTCACTATGCCTTGGCTTACACTGTCTTAGTGGGTTCATGCCCAGTTGTAAGAACACCCACCTTTTTTTTGTGTTTTTTGTCTTTTTTCTTTTCACATCATAATTCATCATGTATGCTAGCAAAAAAGCAAAATCACTGCCAGTAGAGCGATTTCAGGCCCTCAATGGCCTCTAGTTTTTTTATAAAATAATGGTAATCACTACAACATATATATTTTCCTTTGCAAGTTGCATGTAGTTAAGTGGTTAACATATTGGCATTTAAATAACTGAATGGATGTTTTGCAATCTATAACTCTATTTCTGTGAGATCAGATGTGAGCACTTATTTGAACAGGATTACACATTATTGGCATGTGTCCTTGATCATGTTATATAAGAATAAAAATTCTGAGGGATAAAAAAAAATTATGTTTTGAATATGATAGAAAACTTTTAGGAGAAGGGAGAAAATATAATGCTTGTATCAAGCAAATGCTCGTTTTTTACAATGTATGCCAAGACTGTCTTTCTGTATGGTTAACAGAATAACATAAACTTAATGATTTACTTTTTTTTATGTATTTTTGAATCAGTTGTGGACTGAAAGTCTCTCAAAAACAAGCACTTTGCTCCTTGATACAAGCATTTGCTTCTTTTACAGCAATGTGCTAGAGCTGTCTTGCTGTATGGTAAAGAGAAGAAAAAACCTTGATGTTTGACTTTCTTACATGTTTTTGATTAAGGTGTGGACTGGAAGTCTCTAACAATGCCTGCCTCTTTACCAATCACAACAGACTACCTTCCAGACCAGACTAGTCTACACAATGACTATGTTGTGTCAGACTACAGCCTTCTGCCTGATGATGTAAACAGTGATTATTACATGAAGTAAGTATATAAACTGTTCTATCCAAGGAGTTCTTTGTATCTCAGTAATAAATTTACAGTGCCTGTCTCTTCACAAATCACAACAGACTATGTATCTGATGAATCAGACTAGTCCACACAATGACCATGTTGTGTTGGACTACAGCCTTCTGCCTGATGATGTAAACAATGATTATAACATGAAGTCAGTATGAAGTAACCCCAGTAGACAATGTGTTTCTCTTTGGCTCTATACTGGATGATAGAATTTTAGACGGGTATGAATTGAAACATTTCCTGACAAATGTAGTTCGAATGATGAAAGTTGAAAACATTTTAGGTAAAGGAGAAAATTCTGGTAACCAGCATTTTTTCCTATTCCATTAATATTTTCAGAAGCTGTCTTCCTCAAAATTGTAAAAAAAAAGAAACATACACACATGGGGATCCTTCTTGGCTGTCTCAGGGGCCAGGCTAGTCTTTGCAGAGAATTTTATGTCAGATTAGAGCCTCCTTAATCATGTTAATAAGAAAAATTGCATGAAGTATGCAGAATCGACAGAGATTAGTAAAAGTTGTAAGAACTTGTTTCTCAATCGACGTTGAATTAATGTTTAAACTAAACTAAGTATGTACTAAATTCCGTAACCATCTCCCAAACAATGTTGTGTTTTAACAACACTATGTAGGAAGACTGATGAAAACACTGCAGGAAAGGAAAATGTTATAAAAAATGTTATAGACAGGCAACAGCTTGTTGATTGTTTCCCACATGACAAAATTTAGACTTGTCCATATTAAAAGCATTTGCAGACAACAGTTTATATGTGGCTAAAATGTTAGGATTTTTCTATGAAGACATAGAAAACATTGTGGAGAAAAAGGAGAAAATGCTGGTTACTGGCAATTTTTCCTTTTCCCCACAATATTTTTAGAAGTTGTCTTCCTCTTGGTTGTGAAAATTTTGGGTTTCTTGGCAAAAGGTCTACCCTTTTCTTCCAGTCCACCAAAACATGAAGATGAGAAATACTACAGAAAACAACCACTGTCACACAGGGAGGTGTTTAATGAACTCATATCACAGAGGTTGGCACAGGTTTGTGTGTAGATATATTATGTAAATTCATTTAGCAAGCTCTGTCCACTAATTGTAAAGTTACATCTTTACCACACAACAAAAATGTAGACTTGTTAAAATTGAAAGCATTTGCAAATGACAGTTTAAACGTGGTTCAAATGATGGAATTTGTCTTTGATAGGGTAGAAAATATTGTGGGAAAAGGAGAAAATGCTGGTTTTCTCCTTTCCCCACAATTTTTTCAAACGACATTTTCTTTAGGGTTGTTAAAAATCAGGAATGTGTCATAAAGGGTTAATCAGTTGCAGAAAATTGGTAAATATGACTATCGTGTTTATAAAGTTAGTTTGACGGCAAACTTCAAGGCTTACTGTGGTACAAAAAATATTGATCAAATATTGGTTAGGTATGTCTAGCTTCACTAATGACGTTTGAAAAGTTTGTGTAGGCTGATTTTTTTTAAGAAGGATTACCATTTCACAACAGGTATTTCATCCAAAGTTTTGTTGATTTGCTCCTTCGAACAATGTTTTTTGGTAGGAAAATGAGTTTTCTCCACAATCTTACCAAGACTGATACTTTTGCACTTAGATTAGTTAGTGATCAGTGAGCTTAGGAGAGTGCATACTAATATTATCTGTATATATGCAAGTAAATTATATCAGACTTTGGACTGTCTCACTTAAAAGCTCACACAGTGACATCAGTTATTATGCCCCCCTTCAACGAAGTGGGGGTATATTGCTTTGCACATGTCGGTCGGTCGGTCGGTCGGTCAGTAGACCTTACCTTGTCCGGATAATAACTAGACACAGAATTGACCTAGGTTCGTCAAATTTGGCAAATTTGGCACAGACATGCGTCTCGGAGTGTAGATGATCCCTATTGATTTTTAGGTCAATCGGTCAAATTTCAAGGTCACAGTGACTGTCAACATGTTGATATATAGACCAAACCTTGTCCGGATGATAACTAGACACAGGATTGACTTAGGTTCGTCAAATTTGGCACAGACATGCATCTCGGAGTGTAGATGATCCCTATTGATTTTGAGGTCAATCGGTCAAAGGTCAAGGTCACAGTGATGGTCAACATGTTGATATATAGACCAAACCTTGTCCGGATGATAACTAGACACAGAATTGAGCTAGGTTCATCAAATTTGGCACAGACATTTGTCTCGGAGTGTAGATGATCCCTATTGATTTTGAGGTCAATCGGTCAAATTTCAAGGTCACAGTGACCGTCAATATGTTGATATATAAACCAAACCTTGTCGGGATGATAACTAGACACAGAATTGACCTAGGTTCGTCAAACTTGGCACAGACATTTGTCTCGGAGTGTAGATGATCCCTATCGATTTTGAGATTAATCCATCAAAGGTCAAAGTCAAAGTGGCCTTCAACTTAATGATATATAGACCAAACCTTGTCCAGATGTTAACTAGACACAGAATTGACATAGGTTCTTCAAATTCTGTACAGATATGCATCTCGGATTGTAAATGATCCCTATCGATTTTGAGATTAATCCATCAAAGGTCAAGGTCACAGTGGCCTTCAACTTAATGATGTATAGACCAAACCTTATCCAGATGATAACTACACACAGAATTGACTTAGGTCCTTCAAATTCTGTACAGATAGTCATCTTGGAGTGTAAATGATCCCTATCGATTTTAAGGTTAATCCGTGAAAGGTCAAGGTCACAGTGACCACCAGATGATTCAGGGCCCGCACTGCCCTTAGCCACTTGAGCCAAATCATCATATGTGGCTCAACTTGTGGCTCCAACATTTTATTCACATATTATCGGGGACGTAGTAAGCATCAAAGTCGACTGAGAAAAAGCGGAAGTCAAACGCGCGTGCCGAGAAGAAAATCAATATCCCAGTCTGTGTATCGGCGACTGCTTACAATCTTGTATGTATACACACGGCAGTGTGTATAATTATGCAAACTGTTGACAGATTATCACGTTTAACAATTGAAGTGGGCTATAAATCAAAAAGATGACATCAATATTTCCTAATTAGTTCTTTTGATATCAGTTTATGAACTGTGCCACTTCCTGTATCAATGTGGCAGTAGGGGAGCATGACTGTTTTACAAACAGACATCTTGTTATCACTTGGTTTTTAAAACATTTTTCACATTTTAACACTGTCTGCAAATTATGAGGATGGAAATGGTTTCATACATGGGAGCTCACATGATCCTGACATTTGCTAATACTTTTCTTTAACCCTCTTCCAAACAATCCTATGTTTTAATGACTCTTAAGAAAAAGATGTTTATAAGCATTTTTCCCTTTTTCCAATAATGTTTTCTAACTTTTCTAAGACAAGTCCCACATTTTAGCCACATTTAATATGTAGTTTGCAATTGCTTCTAATATGGACAGGGTTAAAATTTGGTAGTCTGTTAAAGAAGGTTAATATTTTTCAGGGCTTCCAGCTAATTGTATCAAATAAGTCTCTTGTGCATCGACCTGAACTTACATCTAGTCCAAGTATAGTAAGTCAGCGCAGCATATTAAGTTCAAGCCCTCAAGTGACACAGGTATTGTCTGCAGGGTTAATAAGGGCCAGACCCCGGGAGGAACAGAGCGTGAGTATAATTAGTAAAGGGTCCCATTTCACCCTTTGCAATTATTATTCTTGTAGTATCAGCAGGTTGAAAGAGTGGCAAATTCTTGAGAATTTCTAGTGCAGCAGTGTTCAAAGAGCACAGCCCTGTCTGGTGTCCGCATCCACGCCTGCGCTGAAAACTTTTTCTCATATTTCTGTCATTACTGAAGACCTTTTTTTCAAACTTTTGCTAAGTTTTAACTATCAAAAGGAGAAGCCACATAAAATGGACAGATAACCCTGATATTATTTTCACACAGTTATTCCCAATTTTCTACATAGAATTTTCACTGAAAAAACAATCACAGTGGAGTGTCGGTACCCTAATGGTAACTCTTGTTTTCATTCTTGATATAGTTTTAATGTGTTTTGTTCAAAATTGGTAATTCTTTACAACACATATTTTAGCCACCCAACTTGAAAGCATTTGCAGACTGGAAATCAGATGTCCCAGAAAAAAAGATGGGATTTGTCTTTTAATGGTCAGAAAAATTGGGGGATATGGAGAAAATGCAGGTAATTAGCATTTTCTCCTTTCCCCACAATGTTTTCAAAGCCTTCTTTTTCTAGGGTTGCTGAAACTAGGAATTATTTGGTAAAGGGTTAAGCAGGCTTCATAGCTATTAATTACTGAGTCATGTTCTGTGAAAAGGGGGTTTGATGCATTTGCAAACAGGACAGACCAAGCTCAGCCTGTGCAATTTGCGCAGGCTGTCCTAGGTTGAAGCTTTTTGCTATTGGTCAATTTTCAGAATGTTCATGGACCATTCTATCTCATGATTCAGCAGATTGTTAGATGAAATGGATTTTATGATTCCTTAATTATTTTATGACTTGCTTGGTAAAATGCATCATGGATATGCTTTATACGCCCCATTTGCCAGAGCATGGTTTATTTCTTGTTTTGTGTAGGAGGAAATGTATCTAAGTATAGGAAGAATCTTCCACAAGTTATCCTTGATGGGACCAACCATTACTGTCACAAGATACAGGCCTAGGTATTTCAGTCTAACCCTTAATCTGCTAAATAAGTTAAATGAAACTTTCCAGCAATATTGGAAAAAATCTCAAATATTGCTATTTCAAAGTTATTCTTTGGGAAAAATATCTCTTTATCAGACAGTGTAGATCCAAGGTCAGACTACACACCTTGCAGTCTGATCTTGGATCTACACCGGCCACCATGAGTCAGGCTTAGCAGCATGAGGGGTTAATTTGTTAATCAATTTTACAAAATCTGTCATTTATTCTCTGCTTATATCTTTCAGTGCTTTTCATAGCTTGAAGTGCTTTTGTTGACCGTTCAGATCAAGATCAGAGTGTTTAAAGGGCGGGTATATAGCCAGGCTTAGACCTTGAGCCCTTGCTTCTAGATTAATTTGTGAAAAGAAGAAAAGGCTAAAAAAAAAGCCAAATACAAGGAAGGTTTGCTATTGCCCTAGTCATGGTCTTCATCTTCGCTATGTTCCTAGTTTGGCCCATGGAGCATGAAAATCTTCATTTCATTTTTTTGGCTCTTTAAAACTTAATGAATAAATTTTCATTTTCACAAGCTGTGTTGAGTTATCAACTTTAATGAACTGGAATGTTGTCTAGTAGATTACATAAGATACTTACATTTTGTTTTAACCTTTCAGCACACTATCCCCAGTTTTAATGACTTATAGAAAGACAGCCTTTGAAAACATTGTGGGAAAAGGCAGTTTTTGCTAATCAGCTTTTTCTTCTTTTTCCAAATCATTTCTGACCTCTCACAGAAAAATCCTATCATTTGATCGACATTTACTATGTTGTCTTCAAATGCCTTTAATTTAGATAAATCTTGAATTTTGTCTCATGGTAAAGAGTTAAGTTTGCAAGGAGTGATAATTTTCATTCTTTATATGTTTGTAATCCCACATATCTGAATAGATGAACCATCATTTAAGATTTAATTGGAGTAGTTAACTGGTGAAAGTGATGTGAACACCATGAAAAAAAACAAATATATATTTGTTTTGCAGACATCCAAACACCCCACTATGTTACAGCTATAAATATAGATTTCAGTGTCCTGATTCCCCCAGTTATAATGTGTCTTGGAGTGAATTTCGTAATGAAAAATTAGAAAACTACAACTGGAATTACCTAGATCAGTACATATGTACTCGAGGAGAGGGGGACTACGGCCTCATGGAGGTGAGAGAAAAGATTTGTCTTACGAGGGTAGTTCGATATGTAATGTGTATTGTATGATATCTCAAAAGCATTCGACTCAAATAGTGAGATGAACATTACATCCCTTCAAAGTATCCTCCGCGGTTTGAAATACATAATTTCAATCTCTGAATCCATTTCTGAAATGCGTCACGGTACGCTGATTTAGGTAGACCTCTGAGGCACTGACTGATGGCTGAGCCGAGGGCTTGTCGGGACTTGTAACGACGACCAGATAAGAACTTTTTAAGTTTTGGAAAAAGGAAAAGTCGCATGGGGCTAGATCTGGAAGTATGGTGGGTGTGGCAAGACGGTAACCTTCTCCGACTTCAAAAATTGCTTCACAAGCTCAGATGTATGTGATGGAGCATTATCATGAAGTAGATGAACATGCCTAAATCCTGACACAGGGCGTCGTTTAAGATAATATTTCTTGAGCTTTTTTAATATAACATCTCGGTAATACCGACCTGTAACACTTTTGCCCTTCGGCACCGTAATTTGTACGGCTATACCATCACATGAGAAGAATATGCAATAAAGAACCTTTTTTGTGCTTGTGCTTCTTTTGGCAACTACAGGCCTTCTACCATGTTTAGTTAGCCATATTTTGTTTCCAATTTTTCTTACTGGTTCGAAATAGTGAACCTATGTTTTGTCACCGGTAACAATGTTTGCAAATTGTCTTTGATTGAATTTGGGAGACATTTTGAGCAATTGCTTAGCGGTTTGTACTCGTACCCGTTTTTGGTCATCTGTCAATATATGCGGTATCCATCTGGCAGAAATCTTTCATACTTTCAAAATACGCTTCAAAATGAAATGCACCCGCGATAGTGATATGCCAACAGCGTTGGCAATATCACGAATCGTGTATCTGCCATCACTTTCAATTACTTCCCTGACTTTTGAGACATTTGCCTTGCCTGTTAAAGTCAGAGGTCAGCCAGATTTTGCTGCATCTTTGACGGACTCTGTGCCAGTCAGAAATTTCTTTCTCCAACTACGAACTGTCTCATAAGATACCTTATTAGACCCATAAACTTCCCCCAATTCAGTAAAAATCTGCATTACTGAATGACTGAGTTTTGTGCGAACTTTTATATAAGGTCTAATTTCTTCAATATTCTTAATCTGTTTCCCAACCATTTTTACAACAGTGGTCAACAACTAGCTCTATTGAAATGACTATAAGTTTAAAACTATGTGGAGCTGAAGGCTCGTGTTTATACCATTGGAAAGGTATTGAATAGAGCTATTCAAGCGTATCATCATCCACGAAATCGTGCAAAGCGTTATCGCGCTGTGGTACAATACACATTACATATCGAACAGCCCTCGTATTGTGTGATAAATTTGTTTATGCTTTTGAACTTTTGTTTTTTGAGTCTATTAATCTCATGTTATATGACAATTAAGAAGGTGTTTGAAAACATTTTAGGAATTTGTGGGAAAAATTTTTTCCACAGTGTTTTCCATCCTTTCAATGACAGATCATCAACTACATTTAATTTGTGATATGCAAAATATAATGATTTCAATGTTGACAAGTCTGCAATTCTGTTGCTTGGTTACAAATTAACCCTATACCACACAATCCCGAGTTTTTAACAATCCTGAGGAAGAAAGCTTTTGAAAACATTGTGGGAAAAGGAGAAAATGCTGGTACAAACATTTTCTCCTATTCCCACGATGTTTTCTACCCTTCCCAAATCAAATTTCAATTTTTGATTCACATTTATGTTGTCATCTGCAGATGCTTTCAGTTTGTACTTGTCCAAAATTTTGTCATTTGGTAAAGAGTTAAATCATTCCACAGACATCTAGTCTTTTTGGGCACACTAGTTAATATCACTACATCATTTAATCTTGTGGGGTAGATTAAGATCAGACAGCACAGAATGTTCAGTATAACCTTGGATTTAGATTAAATGATATCTTGTATGATACAACAAAAAAGCTTTGACATTGCTTTCTTTTAGGCCATGGATGACAGTTTCCTTCTTAATATTTACCTTTTTAAAAATGTCCAATTTTTTGACTGGTTCACAGTGAGAGCACTTGTTGACCACAGTTTAAATATGGCTCAAATAATGTTCTTATAGATATATTTGTAGACAGACTTGGATGGGAAGAAAAAGTTGCAGGTAGTACTGAGTATTACGGTAGAAAATGGCAAGAAAAAATTGGTGACAATATTGGGGAATAATTCTGTGAAGAAATTGTCAAAGTACACATCTCAAAAATAAAACTATGGACTCTGTCAGATTAATAACAATTTTTCTATCTAATAAGCCAGTCTATTGTTTTTTTTTTTTTTTCCAGTCCTTGAAATATTGGAGAAGTACATTCTATATTCTACCATGTAACAACCCAGCAACAAAACAAATTATTGAAGGGCATTCAAGGTCAGACCTTATTTCACCACAACTTTTGGTTTGAGATAAAAGTATACATGAGCTGCAGTTTGGCAAAAAGGGGGCTTAGTTCATCACTATGATCCATTATACCAAGAGAGTCATCACATACATGTACCTATGGGTCCATAAAATCCATTTCGTCTCACAACCAACTGAATCATAAGGTAGAATGGTCCTTAGATACACAGAAAATTTACTAATAGCAAAAAGTTTTGACCCATGTTAGCCTACATAGACTGCAAAGCTGATATGGGTCAGTGCTTTTTGCAGATACATTAAGCCCCTTTTTCACAGAACTTGGCTCATATGTTTTTATGACTTCTTACTTTTAACACTTTTGAATGATCCTCAAATATGATTTATCTTATTCTTTTAGACAATAGTATTAACCCTTCACCATGCAAGCTTTGTTATGACCTTTTATAAGATTTCAAATGGATATATTTTTTAATGACAGGGCAATTGGATTTTTAATAGTATGAAAGACATTATGTGAAAATGAGCAACTCTTTGTATCAAGCATTTCCGTCTTTTCCCTCTATTCCAGTTATGTTTTTCAAAGCTGTGACCTGCAGGGGAGTGAAGCCCGATATTTTGTAGTAACAAGTTTCAATATTGGTTGCTGATGTCGTTGCAGCATAATGTCACTTTTTACAAATGCCTCCAAATGCCTAACTCTTTACCAGAAAACAAAGTGCTAGACTTCCACAAATTCGTTGTAGCTAAAATGCTATGATTTTTATACCAAAGGTTAGGAAATATTGTCTGAAAAAAAAAAATACTGGCTACCAGCATTTTCACCTTTTCAACAATGTTTTCAAAAGCTATCAGTGTCATTTATTGTCGGGATTGTGTGGTAACGGGTTTAACATGTCTTTAGTTCATTTGAATTTTTATGGTTGAACTTTAAACTAAGGAAAAAAAGTGGACTTTTAGGATCCTGTTATTTCTTAGATAACTGAACCCTTTCCTACATAACAAATTTTAACCTTTTCAAATTTCAAACATCTGCAGATAGTAAATTCAAAATTGGTACAAATGAATTTAAGATCCCTGATAGGATAGAAAACATTGTACGAAAAGGAGAAAATGCTGGTTTCCAGCATTTTCTCCTTTTCCCTCAATTTTTTTGAAAGCATTCTTTCCCAGGGTTGTGAAAACTGAGGATTATATGGTAAAGGGTTAAACAATGTAAAATGAAATTCAGCTTTATTTTATGTATCTCCCTATCACAAGCAAATAAGCAGAATAAAGGTCATGTGTTTGATTTGTCAAATGCATGTACATGTATTTGTTTTTCCAGCTGCTGTGATATTTATCAAGAGAAAAGTTTGTCAGAACTGAAACAGCTGATGACTGGTTTTTCCCGTTACCTTGAAATCCTTAATAAAATGAAAAGAACGGCTGTGACAAGGCATGTTAGTTGTAAGGTTAGGTTGTATTTTATTTCTCTTATTTTTCTTTAAGCATTAACCCTGCAATGATATATCTGAAATAATGTTGAAAAGGGCATTAAACACCATTCAATTATACATTTACCAAACTGTCATGTGCTTACTATGACCTGGAGCAATAAAATTTTCAAAATGTTCTTGTTTTTTACTCCAAGCAGCAACTCTGCGGGTGTAGGAACAGGCATAGAAACTCTACTGGTCTCTCCCAGTTACTGGTGGCGTTCCTCTATTATTAGGTGCACTTTGGAATTATTGCAGTAGCATAACCTCTCTACAGAAAAACTTATAAGATCCTATATTGACACAAAGTCTTGACAAATAGCTGAGTACCAACTAGCTTGCAAATAAATCAACATCATACCTTGAGGATTTAACACATACAAGTCTGATACCAAATTTAAACAGCTTTATTTTATTACTATAATGGATCAACCAACTCTATCCGGTAGGATTCTATATTTTGGAGGAATCTTGAAATGGACAGTCAGCATATTTCTCTTCTATTTCCTAGTTGTACTGAGATATTATGTCAAAACTGAATACAGTTAAGAAACAAATCTCGCTCTTCAGGGACATGGGCTGTCATACAATAGTAAAAAAGCACCTTCAGAAGGCAAGCCAAGCAACAAACTTAATATCTCTTTCTCTCCCCAGCCAACCTTTGTCAGAGATCTAAGAATAGAATGAAATAGGCCAGGGACATGGCTAGATTTTCCCTGGACTTTGTCATATGGGGATCACTTTATCCCTATCAAATGAAGTTAAGAAGGCAAACATTTTAATTTTAGGGGTCATTCAGAAAAATTGGGGGTCCAAATTCAAAGAAACATGGGGTTAGGGAAAACCAGGGACATGGGATGTCATACAGTAACAAAAAAGCACCTTCAGAAGGCAAGCCAAGCACCAAGCATATTTGTGTTTGTCCCTCCTCAGCCAAGCTTTGTAATTTTATTCCAGTATTTTCCATATACCCTCTTCTAAACAGTCCTGTGTTGTAATGATCCTGGTGTATGCTGCAAGACTACTTTACGAGGACTGTCCCAAAATAGTGTGGACAACACTATTTATTATGGAACCCGACGTCAGATTTCAGTAAAATTTGCATGTTGTATCCATTAGTCATTTGTGCATATTCACGTATAAAATAAAAAATCAAGATCGCAAATAGTACATTTTATGAAGTTACTTACACGAATGGGGTACCTAACACAGCGCACACCAAAAATGTGACTGGGTTTTATGAGCATGCTACATCTTTACATGTCTATAATTCCAAAACATGGTCATAATTACGGAAAATCATTCAACGTTGATCTAAGTTGTTGGTTGGTTGTATTGGGGTTTAACGCCACTTTAACAGCTAAGGTCATATCATGGCGGTCGGTGACGCACATATGTTTCCTGGCTTTCTCACACCAGTACTAGCACAACTTTCTTTCCAAAGCCACCGACTACTTTTCTCACATGCTTCGGCAGAGGTGAGAGGCGAAGATACGCCGGAAGGAAAGTTTGCCTCAACCGGGTATCGAGCTCACAACCACCAGGTCATGAGTCCGACACGCTCACCACTGAGCCACCCGGACGGGCCGTTGATCTAAGTCATTGCATTTGACATCATTAAACCGAAGGATGATTACGTGATGTTATTTTGATTAAAGTTATAGAACAAAACCTAGTGCGGTGTTTAATTCCAACATGCTGAAAATGGCGACGTCAAAGGAAATGGCTGCACAGCGGAATGTTATCGAATATTGTGTACAATTAGATATGACTCCTACACAAACACTACGCAAACTGCACGCTACAGAAAACTTCAAATCTGTATCAAGATCTCTTGTATTTAAATGGCACAAGAGATTTGTTGACGGATGGAAGAGGAGCAGTGCCCTACAGTTCAGACTTAGCACCCTTAGACTTTGCTTTTTTCCCATATTTAAAGTTTCAGTTGCGGTTACATAGATTCGAAAACTTCAATGAACTGCGACAGTAAACTCTGCAAGTGTTGAGTAATTTGAAAAGCAAGTGGTTTGAAGACGTATACGATAAGTGGGTCACAAGCCACCGTAAATGCATCAAGTACCAAGGAGAGTACTTTGAAAAAGAATAAATTGTTTTCTAGGGATGTCATCACGTTGATGTTAGTGTGCGCCGGGTATGTAAGGGTAGCTTATTTTAAATCGTGATAGATTGAGCAATTCTGAAGGTAGTTAGTTTATATTTCACACATATATGCACAAAGCTCTTGTAAAGAATTCCGAAACTTGCTGAATCTATTTTGTAAACAATGACTGTGTTATAGCCTTTGTCTATGCTATTTTGGGACAGCCCTCGTAGCCTTGACATTTCACCAAAATATTGGAGTGAGCTGTTTATGTTTTCTCTGCACCGTACTATGCAGTTTGATTTTGATCTGCATAGTACGGTAAGTTATAGCATTGGGGGTCATAATTCTTGTGCATATATAGGAATTACAATCACATACATGTAACATATCTAATTTCAGCATACACAGTTTATTGAAAAGAACCCAACAGGTATTCCCCAACCAGATCCTAGGTAAGCTGTTATCTTTTGCTCAGGTTTTTGGCCCTGGAAATTTTTCTTTGTAGGGAGCTTACAAAATGAAATGAACAATTTCTACCTGTAAAAGAAGAACCCTCCAAATGTTGAAAAAGTTTTAGCATGAATATCTCAACCTTTATTATAGTATAGATTCAGACTCAGTAATACATTTGATTTTTTGCTGATTTGAAACATCTTTATCAAAAGGTTTCATAGTATTTCCTCCACCCACATAATGTTCAACATAGTTAAAATCCTATTTTGTGTACCATAGACAGGAAAATCTGTTGTACAGACCAACCATCCTACATTGCATTGTTATTGTAATTCTCAAGACTTTTTTTTTTAATTCTTAAGTAACACAACTTCTGATTGGTTAAACATAATGATTTAGCCATTTAGTAGTTGTTATACATTCTAGACTATGTCTTAGACTGTTGTTTATACAAGCACATGTATGTCAAACAATAGTTCAAAGTCCACTAGACTACTATCATCAAGGTACATACCTGTATGTGTTAATTCTTTCACTCTACAAACTATTCTTTAGCCTGCCCAAAACTGTTGTGACTTATGCAAAAGAACAACTTTTTGGAAGGACAGACAACATTTTTCTTCCTTCTCCAATAATTTTTTTGTAAATCTGAACATCACAGATGTCGGATTTTTTATAGTAACACCTACACAGCAAATAAACATGAATTATGCTTACTGTGTGTACTTTTTCCTGGTCTTGTTATTGCTATTGCAAAAGGGCTAAAAGAATGGCAGATTAGCCTGGATGCAGACGGTAATAATTCAATACTTACTCTGTTTTTCAGTCTCCTAAATGGGATCTGCTGTTGATCCTTGGCTCTATCTACTATTTATTGCTTCTGTTATTATTACTGCCTGGGGACATTAAGGGTCTCCCCATGATTATCATTTGTGCCAGTAATCTAATTATAGACATCGCATGACGTCACACTGTTGATAACGATGTATTTTTCCACTTATTACAGTACAACGGGGTGATTTCATATACAAGTGACTTTTCTAACTAGTCAGTGCCATCAAAAACCATTGCGACCATCAAACTATCCTCCAAAGTCATTGTGAATAACCTGTTTGAAATTTTTTTGTCAATATTTTTCAAGTTGGCACCCAAACAAGAAATGATCAAACTATGGTGATTGGAACTTCAGTACCTATTTTTAGTCAGTTACATTTGGAAACCAATTGAATTGATGTCTACTTTACCCCAGTGTGAGATGGGGTAAAGTTGATGTCGCTGCGGTCGATTTTTTAATGTCCCCAGGCCGTCATTTTTGCCAAAGCAACGTCCAAATGATAGAAAAGGAAAAAATGAACGGAATTGAACCCAGGCTAGTAGCAGATATAAAAATGTGTTACAGATTTTCCATGAATACTCTTTCAGGCCTGAAGAAGAAGTTCTTTCTATTTCATCTCCAACTGCAAAGATTATTAAGTGGATGACTGACCCACAGTGAGTTAAATCACTCATTAAAAATTTTAAGTCCCATACAGGATGAAAATGTTAATCCTTTACTACACAATTCCATGTTTTGATAACCCTGAGGGGAGAATCTCTTAAAAACATTGTGGGAAAAGGAGAAAATGCTTTCTACCCTGTCAAAGACAAATCCCACCATTTAAGCCACATTCGATTTGTAATCTGCAAATGCTTTCAGTTGGGACATTTCTAAGATTTAGTCATTTGATAGAGAGTTAAGCTGGCTCAAAAATTTATTGGAGATGGGAGGCTTAATGGGACCACACAGGGCTTTGAGAGATTGATGACAGCCAAACTGCGTTCTCTTTTGATTATTGGTTAGTGTCAGTTTATGTAGAGAAAGCAGCAAATGTCTTGGAAAGGACATTGTATGTATATGAGAAGTTATTCAGTGGTATATACAGGACATTTTCTATGAGAAATAAGCTATTTGTTTTGGAAGGATGTTGTATTTTTATGATAAATCACAAATGAAGCTTGTAATAGACATTTTGTTCATGTTAGAAAGCAGTGAGTGTTTTTATGAAAGGACATTGTGTTTTTTGTGAGAAAGCAGACAGTGGTTTGGAGAGGACTTCGTACAAATTCAAGAAATCAGCCAGTGGCTGGAAAAGGAAATTCTTTGTATGTGAATTTTTTTCTGTTAGTTAGGAAAGAACATTGTATATGTGTGAAAAAGAAGCCATTTGCTTAAAAAGGGTATTGTCTTGTATGAGAAAGCGGCCAGTGGCTTTCAAGGACAGTGTGGTTAGTGCTTGGAAAGAAGCAATAAGGACAGGAGGTTATGTGTGGCAAAACAGAAAGGCCATTGAAAAGAGCATTAAACGCTCTACAAACGTACTCTTATTTTTTTCATTTATGCCTTTTTTTTAATACGCCCGTTGAAGACGGGACACATTATGGGATCACCCATGGTGGGCTGGCGGGCGTCCGGGCAGGCGGCATCCAGTTCTTTGTCCAGAGCATAACTTTGTCATCTCCAGTCCGATTGACTTGAAACTTGGCATTTGTGTTTGTTGCAATAATACGGAGTGCAGTGCAAAAGAACCATTACTCTACCTCGTGCTGTCTTTGAGTTATTTCCCTTTGATCATCATTTTTACAGCATTTTCTTCTTGTCTGGAGCATAACTTTGTCAGCTCTAGTCTGAACATCTTCAAATTTGGTATGCATGATTGTTGAAAAATTACGGAGTGCAGTGCACAAGAACCATAACTCCTGCTATCAAGAATTTTGAGTTATTCCCCCTTAGATCTTCATTTTTATAGCATTTCTTGCTTGTCCGGAGCATAACTTTGTCATCATAAGTAGGAATTACTTGAAATATTGTATGCTTATTTGTTGCAATATTTGGAAGTGCAGTGCGCAAGAATTGTAACTCTACCTCATGCTGTCTTTGAGTTATTTCCCTTTGATCATCATTTTTACAGCATTTAAAGCTTGTCCTGAATATAACTTTGCCATCTCAAGTCAGGACAACTTCAAACTTGGTATACATGTTTTTTGCAATATTACAGAGTACAGTGCGCATGAACAATAACTCTACCTAGCGCCGATTTTGAGTAATTCAACTTTGATCTTCATTTTTACAGTCCAGTTCTTTGTCGGGAGCTTAACTTTGTCATCTCATGTCTGATTGACTTGAAACTTGGCATTTGTATATGTTGCAATAATACGGAGTGCAGTGCGAAAGAACCGTAACTCTACCTCATGCTGTCTTTGAGTTATTTCCCTTTGATCGTCATTTTTACAGCATTTTCTGCTTGTCCGGAATATAACTTTGTCATTTTTAGTCTGAACTTCTTCAAATTTGGTATGCATGATTGTTGAAAAATTACAGAGTGCAGTGCACAAGAACCATAACTCTTCCTAGCATGAATTTTGAGTTATTCCCCCTTAGATCTTCATTTTTAGCTCATCTGAGCACAAAGTGCTCAAGGTGAGCTATTGTGATCGGTCAATGTCCGTCGTCCGTCCGTCCGTCAGTCCGTCCGTTCACAATTACAAAAAAATCTTCTCCTCCTAAACTGCCAATCAGATTTCAATGAAACTTCACAGAAATGATCCTTAGGTGATTCACTTTCAGAATACTTCAAAGATTTGAATTCCATGAAGAACTCTGGTTGCCATGGCAACCGAAAGAAAAAACTTTAAAAATCTTCTTGTCCCAAACTGTAAGGGCTAGAGCTTTCATATTTGGCATGTAGCATCATCTAGTGGCCCTTTACCAAAATACTTCAAATTATGGCCCTAGTGTGGAAATTGGCCCTATGCTGTGGGTTCTCGGATTTCACATAGAGATAAAGAAGGAAATCTTTAAAAATCTCCTTGTCCCAAACTGTAAGGGCTAGAGCTTTCATATTTGGCATGTAGCATCATCAAGTGGCCCTTTACCAAAATACTTCAAATTATGGCCCTAGTGTCGAATTTGGCCCTATGTTGTGGGTTCTCGGATTTCACATAGACATAAAGAAGGAAATCTTTAAAAATCTCCTTGTCCCAAACCGTAAGGGCTAGAGCTTTCATATTTGGCATGTAGAATCATCTAGTGGCCCTTTACCAAAATACTTCAAATTTTGGCCATAGTATGGAAATTGGCCCTATGTTGTGGGTTCTTGGATTTCACATAGAGATAAAGAAGGAAATCTTTAAAAATCTTCTTGTTTTGTTTACACTCTAGCATCTACAAATATCAACCAATCAGCACCAAACTTGGTCAAAATATATATGACCATAAGATCTCGGATGAGTTCGATTATGGGTCTAATCCGACCAGAACAACTGGAGTTATTTGTCTTTGAATTAGAAAAATTGCTATATTTGCATTTATTTACACTCTAGCATCTACAATTTTTAACCAATCAGCACTAAACTTGGTCAAAATATAAATGACCATAGGATCTTGGATGAGTTTGATTATGGGTGTAATCTGATCAGAACGACTGGAGTTATTTGCCCTTGAATTAGAAAAATTGCTATATTTGACTTTGTTTACACTCTAGCATCTACAATTATCAACCAATCGGCATCAAACTTGGTCAAAATATATATGACCATAAGATCTCGGATGAGACCGATTATGGGTCTAATCGGACAAGAACAACTGGAGTTATTTGCCCTTGAATTAGAAATATTGCTATATTTGACTTTGTTTACACTCTAGCATCAGCACCAAACTTGGTCAAAATATATATGACTGTAAGATCTGGGATGAGTTCCATTATGGGTCTAATCGGACCGGAACGACTGGAGTTATTTGCCCTTGAATTAGAAAGTTCTTTAGAATAGTTCTTTGTCCGGAGCATAACTTTGTCATCTCCAGTCCGATTGACTTGAAACTTGGCATTTGTGTTTGTTGCAATAATACGGAGTGCAGTGTGAAAGAACCATAACTCCACCTCGTACTGTCTATGAGTTATTTCCCTTTGATCATCATTTTTACAGCATTTTCTTCTCGTCTGGAATATAAATTTGTCATCTGCAGCCTGAACATCTTCAAATTTGGTATGCATGATTGTTGAAAATTACGGAGTGCAGTGCACAAGAACCATAACTCTTCCTAGCATGAATTTTGAGTTATTCCCCCTTTGACCTTCATTTTTATTGCATTTCTTGCTTGTCCGAAGCAAAACTTTGTCATCTTAAGTAGGAATGACTTGAAATTTGGTATGCTTATTTGTTGCAATATTTGGAAGTGCAGTGCACAAGAATTGTAACTCTACCTCGTGCTGTCTTTGAGTTATTTCCCTTTGAATGTCATTTTTACAGCATTTAGTGCTTGTCCGGAATATAACTTTGTCATCTCAAGTCAGAACGACTTCAAACTTGGTATGCATATTTGTTGCAATATTACCGAGGCCTAAAAAATCAGTGTTTCGGGTTTCAGTCCTAGATGCAGTAGGTAGGGTCGGTCAGGAAAAAAAATTTTTTTTTTCCAGTTTTTTTTTTTTTTTTTTTTTTTTTTTTTTATACATGGACCATGTCAAATTTCAAAAATAGAGATGTAAATTCACTGTTTGAATTAATTGTTAAAGATGTAAAGAGAGTTTTAAGTGTCTCTGATCGGACGATGCCAAAATGGCCTTTGTTGTGTCATTGGTTTTCGCGTTTTTTTCCAGCACTCTTTCATGAATGCCAATTAATTTTTGAGGAGTATTACCTCATAATTTGTCTTGAATTTGTCAATTATGGTAGCAGGTAACATTCAAACCTATCACTTTACACCAGATAAGTGGACCAACATCTATATCACGTTTTCATAATTGACTCGCCAGGTTCACGAGCTGTGATAAACAGTGCAGCGCGCGTTTTTCACATTTGTTACTGAATGTGTTTATTAAAGCCCATTATTCTGCCGTATGCACGTGAGCTAGACTATTTCATATGGAGCTTTAGCCAATAATCACATGCACCAGATTGACTCTAAGAAAGATAATTTTTGAGCGTCAAAAACGTTCATTTCAACTTTCCAAGCGTCAAAACCCAGAGTCGCTGGTCATATGAAAATGCTGCACTTTCGCTACTCTCTTGTAGTTGTTGACAGCAGGAGGCAAGTTTGAGTCGCAGGGAAGGGACGCTTGAAATCATACAGTGTGATACAATCTTATCGGCTTTTATACCCCTTAATTTGCCTAAATGTTGCGATATCAGATAAAGACCCGTGCCTAGATTTTTTTTTAATTCCTAATTTTTCAATTTTTGTAAATTGGCTACCTCACCGGGTGGCTATCGCATATCATATTGGTTATACAACGAGAACTATGTCAGTTTTTTTCTTGAATGCAAAACTGGCAGCCTGTTTGGCCGTCGCTAAATACATACGGATTTGTAGACCGACCAGTTTTGGAGCAGTACCTGTTTTTGAACCCGAAATGATATCCCACTTTCCTTGCAAACTATAAAGTGAATGACGTCACCATTTTGTATCAACTGCTTGTTTGAATGTAAATAACGGAGTAACCACTGTTAATATACGAAATGCAACAAAAGCAGACAGTATGCATGTTTCTAAAGGAAAGATCAGTTTTAGTGACAAATTTCTTATTACCGTTTTAAACTCGATACATGCCCAATTTAAATTCTCCGTTTAAAGTTCAAGTTTAATCCTGAAAAGTTCCCAACATGTGACATAGTGTAGATGCCAAAAAGTCACATAACCATCAGGGCTCCCGCTGTCGATCGCCAGTGGCGCCAAATGCGAAAATTAAGAAAAAATGGCACCAAAAATGAAGCACTGGCGAATGTACTGGCGACAAGTAAATGCCTGTAAATAATTCTTTAAAGATCTTAACTCCGACTAAAACAATATGTATCAAGTACGAATGATGCCCGTGTTACTGTTTATCACACCTAATCAAGCTGGTTTTCATTACCAGTTTTGTCTAATTACACACCAGACTTGCATACACACCACATAATGCTAATCAATCAAATGTCGATTTCGCCACGCCCCGTTGTGCACACAGAAATTTCGAACCAGTCAGAAACCAGATACAAGATTTAGTTACCGCCCATAATTTCTAAAGCCCCGCCTTGATTCTGCCTTATCTGGTAAGCATCCTCTCATTGGTTAGCATTTTATTGTGTGTACTTAGCGATGTCATAAATGAAAAACGTGTTAATGGTATTGATCCGCTTATCTAGCGTAAAATGACAGATTTTGAAGTTAGCTGCCACCCTTAATGAAAATTTTATATCAAATCATGTGGAAATAGTTTTCCAAAAATTAACCGACATAAAAAATGGATCGTCGCAAAAAACGTGAAAACCCATGACACATCAAAATGTCAGTTGACATTATCCGATCAGAAGCACCTCAGACTGTCTTTCTAGCTTTGATAATGACTTCAGACAGTAAATTTACTCAAATAGATGTATAAAACAATAAGTGGGTGCTAAAATATATGTCTAATAATGAGGAAAAAACTCGAGTGATTTTATGACATGAAAATGTTGAAGAGAACGGGGGGGGGGGGGGGGGGGGCACTTTGTAGGCCACTTCGTCTTACAGTGATAGCACTGGAACAAGTGTCAGAGAAGGTGTAGGACACTCATACAGAGAAAAAAGACCAGAATAAAAGGACTCTTTAATAAAATTAATATTTTTCAAGATATAAAGAAATTATTTATTAAACCCTTTACCACTCAATCCCAAGTTTCTTCTTTAATTTCATTAAAACTCAAGATATTCTAACAGGGTTGCAGCTTTAGAATTACAGCGCTGTATTACTGTTCAAATACAACTTCTGTGTCCCTGCAGCTCAAAACCTTGAAAACCCATGGGGATAAAGGAACATAAGTAAGCATGTACAGTATTATAGTGAGCAATGGATTTAGTAGCTTTAACATGGGCCAATAAACTTAAGCGTCTAATGTACTATGTGGCTACCTCAGTTGGCTCCTACTGGCCCCAATTTTTTTGAGCTGGCGAATTTGATGGCGCCAAAATCAAAACTTGCAGGGGAAGCCCTGAACCATACTGGAATAATGTGACAAGATTCTGATCTATATTTAGATCAGAGAATTTCGTGACCTATTTCGTTCTGTCACTTATGACTGAACAATTTTTCCAGAACACTTGCTGCTACTGAGAGTACAACCCTTTTATAAAGACACTCAATATTTTCAGATACTTTATGAGATAAGTTTTTGAAAAATTCCTAATCTGTCCTCAAAGGTGCATGTAAACTGATAGAAGGCTCCAAAAGGTCTTAATTTTAGCTATTCAGGTATTGTAAAGCTACTGTAAAGAAAGGGCCAATGGCCGCCTTGACTTTTATCTGTTCCCTTCATTGCGCTTCAGAAACTGAAGACAGTTGACTTAGAACTGGTCATTTATGCTGTTCAGAACAGTTCATTCTCGTGACAGTTAACATTTTAGTTGAGTTTGGTGCACACGATGTTTTTCAGTTCCTTAATACATGTTCATGAACTGTTCTATAGATAGTGAAGGCCATGAAATGAGAGCACTAAATTTCGAGCGTGATTCCCGAGTTTGCAGATGGGGCGTGGCAAAGTTGACATTTGATTGATTGGCATTTTATGGCGTGTACGCATGTGTGGTATGTAACTAGACAAAACCTAGTTTGTTATCGATCTTCGTATCAACTCTTTTGGACGGCTACGGGACATACAACAGGTGTTAGTATATTTTGATGCAGACGAGTGACAGGGAAAGAAATTGCAACAGCCAAAAAGTACCAAGATGTACCAAGATCGCACCTAACAATTTTTTTTTTTCGATCGTAGTGGAAAAAAAAGTTTAGGGTCGGCAGCATTTTTCTAGGTAGGGTCGGGAAACCCGAAACACAGGTATTTTTTTTTTAGGCCCGAGTACAGTGCACATGAACAATAACTCTACCTAGCATGGATTTTGAGTAATTCCACTCCGATCTTCATTTTTACGGTATTTCTTGCTTGTCTGGAACGGAACTTTGAAGTCTCAAGTCAAATTGACTTGAGACTTGGTAAACATGTTTGTTGCATTACCTGCCCTTTGCAATTATTATACCTCCTTGACAACTGGCAGTGAGACGGGCATATCTTGCGACAATTTGCTGCTCTTGTTTCATTATCATTTGGCCTTGAACCTCGATATTTGGTATTTATCTTTATTTTAGACCTTTACTGCTTAGTACTCAGGTGAGCAATATAGGACCATCATGGTCCTCTTGTTATAGCATATCTTGCTTGTCCGGAGCATAGTTTTGTCATCTTAAGTAGAAATGACTTGAAATATGGTATGCTTGTTTGTTGCAATATTTTGAAGTGCATTGCGCAAGAATTGTAACTACCTCATGCTGTCTTTGAGTTATTTCCCTTTGATCGTCATTTTTACAGCATTTAGTGCTTGTCCGGAATATAACTTTGTCATCTCAAGTCAGAACGACTTCAAACTTGGTATACATCTTTGTTGCAATATTGAAGAGTACAGTGCACAAGAACAATAACTCTACCTAGCGCGGATTTTGAGTAATTCCACTTTGTTCTTCATTTTTATAGTATTTCTTGCTTGTCCAGAATGGAACTTTGTCACCTCAAATCAAATTGACTTGAGACTTGTTAAACATGTTTGTTGCATTACGAAAAGTGCAATGCACTGGAGCCGTAACCTTACCTAATGCCCTTTTGGAATTATTCCCTATTCATTATCTTTTTTTACAGCTTTTCATGCTTCTCTACAATATAACTTTGTCTATTCATGTTGGAATGACCTGAAACTTTACATGCATGTTTCCTTAACATTAGAGGAGACATTCATGCCTATTTCAATCACTTACATGATTTCTGCTGCACTACTATTTTCCTCTACCTGCCCTTTACGATTATTATCCCCCCTCGACAACTGGCTGTGGGCGGGCGTATCTTGCGACAATTTGCCGCTCTTGTTTAAATCTGAAATTTCTTTCTCTCCAGATGTGGTATTCCCATGTTGCCCAAACAACATGGACTTCCACAGAACTGTTTTATCTCGGGGGAGGTAGTAGACTGGTGTTATTATCATGTGAAGGGAGTGAAAGGTGTAAGGACGGCCATGGAAATGTTACAGGTACACTTTGTCAGATTTTACTTCTATTGCTGAGGAAAAATATACCTATGTTTTTTTACTGACAGAGACAATCTAGATCAGACTAAACAGAATTTGGTCTGATCTTAGTTCTACCTTGTCATATATTTGTTAGTAATTTATTAAAAGCCTTGAAACCCCACGAAGTTGGCCTTTATATGTCTGGTATTGTTCAACATCTTTTTTAAATACCAAAAGAACTGATTTATCAAGTTGTTAAGCATGTAAAAAGATTATTGAAATGATACAAAACAGGCCTTTACCTTGAAAGTATGCTGGTTATCAATGTTGAATGGCTGATGAAATTTTATCTCTGTAAAAGAAATTATTCTTTCTAGAATATGGCACTAGTGATTTTACGGCTTATACACCAAATGAACTTTATTGCCTCTTAACCTTTTACCAAACAATCCTTTGTTTTAATGACCTTGTTGAAAATTGCTTTTGAAAACATTGCTGGAAAAAATCCTGAAAACCAACTGTTTCTCCTTTTCTCACAATGTTTTCTTCTCTACCGACACAAGTTCCTTTATATGCAACACAAAAAATGTGTTTTCAGCAAATGCTTTTTTTTAAAAATGGGTCTAAAATTTTGTCATCTGGGAAAGGGTAAAGCAGCTTGTAAAATTATTTGGTCACTAAACAGCTTTATGTAGCTCCTCGTGAGTACAAAATATACACAACAACTTCTAGAATTGATTGTTGTAGAGAGTTTTGGATGATGGCTACATTATACACGCATCTGGCAACACAAAACACAAGATGATTTATGGGTTTTATATCTACTGTTTCCTGAATAAGGATAAAACAAAGGAAGGTAAGAAATATATCCTCATCAGTCTTGTTCTGTTAATGCAGAATATCAGTTGTTGTTGTAGAAAATTATTTAGTCTGACAGCAGTTGCATCAAAGACATCTCATACAAATGTAAATGATTTTTTTTTTTTAATTAGGTTACTATTATTATTGTCTGAATCAAGAGAAAAATGTGTTCAGTAGTTCTGATTCCTCACATTAGCAAATCAATACTGTTGCTTCATTTTTTTTCAGTGACAATTCTGCATAAGTACAGTCAGACTTCAGTCACTCGAACATTGGATATTTCGAATACCACAGAAAACTGGAACAACGATCTCGGTCCCAGCAGAATCCCTATACAAAACCCATTGTTCCACCTCGGAAAGCTGGCACACCCGATAATTGGAACTTTCGAACACGTTTTTCGGTCCCGCCGTTCACATTTGTGTGCTTTTTACCTATCGAAAGTCGAACAAAGGGTTTGTCAAAATTAAGCCGTGGATTTTCACACCTTCATTCATATCTGTTAATTGGATAGGTCGGTAATCATTTTGATACAGTGCGTATGTTTGACACTCACCGTGAAACTTACACAATTGCTTTAATTGTCAATTAAAGATAATCCTGCCGTGATTAAATGTTTGCAACAGGTTATTCTTTATTTCTCGCGCTTGTTGATAAAAATGATTCAGACGTGTCATTTTTATCGGTATGTAAGCAATGGTAGGCCAAGGTTCGGCATCAAAATGTTACAAGATACACGACCGAGTATGACTGAGCAACATAGCGAAAGACCCGGAAACGGGGGGGATAGCTAACACTGTGCCGAATCACAAAAACAAAATAAACGTAGTAGATTGGCAGGCCGTATCCACATAGATGCAGCTTTCAAAACGACGATTTTCTTTTTCCGCAATGTCGATCTGAATCCGTATGTGAAACGTTGACCATGAGCTATAAATAGAACAGATAAACAAAAATGTTGGAAAGAGTCGTGTACAACAGTCAGTACATTTATTTTTTTCATCAATTGTTTGTCTAGTTTTGCTCTTAAATTGGATTTTATATACATGTATGTGCTAGGTAGAGAATGAGATTGCTAATTTTGATATTACATGTGTGTTTCCTTTCGTTTCGTTTTCATCATTATAGATCTAGCTAAAAATGAAAACTTCAATGACCCCTTCGCTCATGGCGATTGAGAACGTTTCCCTTTTTTTTTTTTGCGTGATACTATTTATACTATAGATAGATCTATGTACGTGCTATTTTTGGTATCAAGCCAAAGAAAAATTTCCCGATTCTATTTCTCGTATTCTGCCTTGAGTACGGATCGGTCGAACTGCCGATAATTCAAACAAGTCACGAAGTCCCCTGGCTGTTCGAGCAACCGAAGTTTGACTGTAGATACTTTAAATTAGAAGATATACTTTGAGTACATCATGTTTGTATCAATACATCAGGGTTAACTATGTATGCTAAACAAGTGAAAGAATTAATCCTGGAAAGCAATATGAGGAAATGAGTTTTTTTTCTTTAATTTTTTATCCTTTTTTTTGGGGGGGGGGGGGGGAGGAAAAAGGGGGGGGGGGTAGGCAAAGCAGATGAAGATTAGACTGCACCAAATTATGTCTGATGTTTTGGGTGATCTTCTGACTTAACTCTTTACCTCACAACAAAATTTTAGACATGCATTTTGAAAGCAGTTACAGACAACAATTCTAATGTGAATCAAATTATGGAGTGTGTCTTTGAGAGGGATTAAAACAATGTGGGAAAAGGAGAAAATGTTGGTGAACAGCATTTTCTCCTTTATCCACAATGTTTTCAAAGAGTTTTTTCAGTGTTGTTAAAACTTGGGATTGTGTGGTAAAGGGTTAAACAGCCTTAAAGATACAATATTTGAGTCTTACATCTTGACCTAAGAAGTTTATTGTGTTTATTGTGTACTCTGGAGGTTAGTATTTCCTTGTGCTGTATTTCAGAAGAAGCTTTACAATACAATCCACTATTTCAAAATGACTGGTGTGAGGTGACGTTTGTCACAGCAAACAGTGAGGAAGAGGAACAAAAGTTTTATATAAGTGAAGCTCTGAATTCAAGTTGTAGCAGTCTGAAGAACCCAGATGATTGGAAAGTGGAGACTGGGCTTTTTGACAGCTGTCAAACATGGGGTCAGCAATCAGGTGAGTGATCCTGAGTGATGAACAAGGTTATCTTTGACTTAAGTCTTCAGTAGATAAAATATTTAGACTTGTCCAAGTGCAAAGCATTTACCGACAATGGATTGAATGTGGCTGAAATAAAAGGAGCTGTCTTTGAAAGAGTAAAAAACATTAGGGATATCAGCGTTTTATACATGTACTTATTTACAATGCTTTCAAAAGAAATTTTCCTCATTTCATTAAAACATAGGATTGTTTGGTATAGGGTTAACCTTTTTTCACACAATCCCAAGTTTTAATGATCCTGGCAGAAAAGGTTTCTGAAAACATTGTGGGAAAGGGAGAAAATGCTCTTTTCTCTTTTTCCCACAATATTTTCTGTCCTTTCAAAGACATATATCTTCTTTTAAGCAGCATTTGTCATCTGCAAATGCTTTCAATTTGGACCAGTCTAAAATTTGGATATGTGGTAAAGAATTAACTGTCCAGCAGAGAACAAAGTTTTAAATTCATGGATACCTAAAGCATGTTTGGATGACAAGTATGCCTTTAACCCTTTACCACACAATCCCAAGTTTTAACGTCCCTGAGAAAATTTTTTTTTTTAAAAATTGTAGGAAAAGGGGAAAATGCTAGTAACCAGCATTTTCTCCTTTTCCCACAATGTTTTCTACCTGTTCTAAAGCAAACTTCAATTTATTAGTCACTTGTAATTTTTAGTCTGAAAATGCTGTCAATTACACTAGTCTATAATTTTGCTGTGTTGTAGGTAGAACACAGGGAGCATGCTGGTTACAAGCATTTTCTCTTTGTCTCGTGATGTTTTCACAGGCTTTTACCAAAAATTAATGCTTGTAAAAAAATAAGATTGTTTGGTAAACACTGAGGTTATTGTCTTCTTTAACAATGTTTGCAGCTGAAACCGTGAAAAAACAAATCCTATTCATTATGGGAAAGTTAATTTGTTAATATATGGTCTTTTGCATGATTTAAATTAAAAGATATCATAGCAACTAGGAAAATCACTTGTTAGGAGTTATGCAACTTAAAAATAGTTCTCTGAAAGACCACAAAAAGTTGTCTGCTGTAACAAGCCAAACTTCTAAGCACACCTTAATTTTTGTGCAGTTTTGATTGGTTTGCATACCAGTTAGTTCCTGTTTGAGAATGCATACCCTAGTTCGCCGTGTCGAAAGAAGAAACTGTTCTTTTTCATGTGATAAGAATGAGAGGAACAATGTTTTACTAGAACTAGTTTGAATTCATTACCTGCTCATAATCATTGGAAGTAGACAACTTTTTGAAACATGCTTTTAAGATAATGTGAAACAGCATAGACTTAAGCTCAATAAGTGGATTTATGTGGAAACATTTTGACAGAAGGAGAAATGGCCTCTTATGCTCAATTTCTCCTTTTGCAACAATGTTTTCAAATATGGAGTGTTGAAAGATGCAAACAGTTGCCTGCATCCAAAACAGCAGAAATGTTGTGAAAGTTTTGGTTGATTTTTTGCATAGAAGTTCCTGCTTTTACCACACAATCACAAGTTTTAACAACCCTGAGAAAGAAAGCCTTCTGAAAACATTGCGGGAAAAGGGGGAAATGCTGGTAACCAGCATTTTCTCCTATTCCCACAATGTTTTCTACCCTCCCAAAACTATTTCAATATTTCAGTACCATTTATTTTACCATCTGTAAATGCTTTCAATTTGGACCAGTCTAAAATTTCATTGTTTGGTAAAGAGTTAAGAATGTTCCCAGGGTTGTTTCATATTGAACAGATTAACTTCCTGTTTTACTTTCGATAAGAGAGAAAATGTTTGTTTCTTTTCCACCTTTGGACTGCCGAATAAATAAAGCAAGTATTTTCAGTGGAAGAATAAAACCAGCTTGTAGGCATGGTGTCTGTGGTCATGAGGTAGAGCATCAGCCTCGTATCCAAAAAGATCGTGAGTTCGATACCAGGGAGCAGGTGTCAACTTTGGGATTTTTCATAGGCCCACACATTCGGAACGAGTACTGGTGTAGTTCCCAGGAAGCAGAATCCAGAGAGATTAGTATTGTGAGAACTTGTTTCTCAATCGATGTAAAATAAATATGTTTAAACTAAACTAGGCATTCAAGCCAAATGTCATTGCTTGCGTAATTATTTCCCTTGACTTAATGAAAATGGGTTGGGCTTGAAGTGATGTGTTTGGGTGCGTGTGTGAATATGTTAGTTGGTGCTGAAGCCTTTCTATTGAAATGTTGGATGGTTTAGTCTGTTTATCTGCATCAAGTGCCCCAGGTAGGCACCCTTGCCATTTTTGTGTGTCTTGTCTCATTTGCTCTTCACTGGGACTAGGCTGGTCGTGACACTTACTTGACCTAAATATATGAGCTGTGCTCTGGCAAAAGGGGGTCTAATGCATTTCTTTGATGCATATTACCAAGCAAGTCATCTAATTTTGTCTAACAGACAGACAGAGACTGACAGACAGGCAGACAGACAGACAGAAAAAGAAAGAATGAAAGAACGAAAGAAAGAACAAAATAATTGATTGCATAGTTTTGCCCAAGTGATATTTTTTTTCTGGCATGTATTACTGACCATTTTCAGATTCGCTGGCAAGTTCCTCCAAGTCCGTGTTATCTAAGGGTCTGTACACAAATACACATGATCATACTTGGTTGCTTGTTCATCTCTCTCTGTCTTTATACTGTGTGGAAAGTAATCCTGCAGTTTAGTTTGGAGCCTTTTGCTATACAGATGTGACCTTAAACGCTTTACCAGATGAAAAAAGTTTAGACCCCTTATTGAGAACAATTGCAGACAATAATTTTAACTAGCTCAGATGATGGGATTTGTTTCTGAAAAGGCAGGAAACATAGTGGGAAAAAGAGGAAATAATGGTTACCAGCATTTTCTCCTTTTCCCAAAATGTTTTCTGAAGCCTTTCCCCAGAGTTGTTAAAACATAGGGTTATTTGGTAAAGGGTTGAGCTTTTGTAATAAACTAAAATATTGTTTAAAAAGGAGCAGTTGGTTTTTACAGGCAATTACTCCTTTTTTAGCAGATTATTTTTTAAATTATCTAATACAGACCATTTCCATGTCTTTAAATATGCATATATTATTTAGCTAGAGATAGGCACTTCTCAAATTTGCCTGTACAATTATGGGTGAACTCACTATATACACCTAGGAGCAGTTCTCAATCTGCTGCAATTCATTATGGAAAATACTCTTTGCAAATCAAGAAAAAGCTTATATTTGGAATAAGTCTCTTTTCCATAATGTTTTTTGTCGATTTTGTACACAAACAGTAGTTGCCACTTGCACTGGTATTATTTTGATATTGCCTTGTTATCCAGTACATACATGTATGGTTTTAGTTTAAATTCCTGTGGTGTTTTTCTTATTTGTTGCTTGCTAACTTCTTACCCTGATGAAACTTATTTGTAAAAGACTACTTTCAAAGTAATTGGTGTAAAATAGAGATTTTCAGAGTGACTTAAGATTTAGTACATAAACACAACTGTGAAACATGATAACATAAGGAGAAAATTTCTTGTAATGTGCATTTTTTTTTCAAAACACAAGAGTTTTTCTCAAGTCATTAAGTTTCTACACAAGAAAAGTTCATAGCAGGATGGAATGGTTTGTTTCATAATTTTTATCAATACAGAAAAGTTTTATGGACAATGATAAATGCATCTTTTGTATTTTTTATTTGCGAATAGTTAATTATATGCCCGTTGAAGACGGGACGTATTATGGGATCACCCATGGTGTGTGGGCGTCCAGGCGTCTGGGCGGCATCCAGTTCTTTGTCCGGAGCATAGCTTTGTTATCTCCAGTCCGATTGACTTGAAACTTGGCAGTTATGTTTGTTGCAATATTACGGAGTGCAGTGTGAAAGAACCATAACTTTACCTCATGCTGTCTTTGAGTTATTTCCCTTTGATCATCATTTTTACAGCATTTTTTACTTGTCCGGAGCATAACTTTGTCATCTCCAGTCCGATTGACTTGAAACTTGGCATTTGTGTTTGTTGCAATAATACGGAGTGAAGTGCAAAAGAACCATAACTCTACTTCGTGCTGTCTCTGAGTTATTATCCTTTGATGGTCATTTTTACAGCATTTTCTGCTTGTCCGGAATATACCTTTGTCATTTCTAGTCTGAACATCTTCAAATTTGGTATGCTTGATTGTTGAAAAATTATGGAGTGCAGTGCACTAGAACCATAACTTTTCCTAGCAGGAATTTTGAGTTATTCCCCCTTAGATCTTCATTTTTATAGCATTTCTTGCTTGTCCAGAGCATAACTTTGTCATCTTAAGTAGGAATGACTTGAAATATTGTATGCTTTTTTGTTGCAATATTTGGAAATGCAGTGCGCAAGAATTGTAACTCTACCTTGTTCTGTCTTTGAGTTATTTCCCTTTGATCGTCATTTTTAAAGCATTTAGTGCTTGTCCGGAATATAACTTTGTCATCTCAAGTCAGAACGACTTCAAGTTTGGTAGTTGTGTTTGTTGCTATATTACGGAGTACAATGTGCAAGAACAATAACTCTACCTAGCGCCGATTTTGAGTAATTCAACTTTGATCTTCATTTTTACAGTCCAGTTCTTTCTCCGTAGCTTAACTTTGTCATCTCCAGTCCGATTGACATGAAACTTGGCATTTGTGTTTGTTGCAATAATATGGAGTGCAGTGTGAAAGAACCATAACTCTACCTCGTGCTGTCTCTGAGTTATTTCCCTTTGATCGTCTTTTTTACAGCATTTTCTGCTTGTCCGGAATATACCTTTGTCATTTTTAGTCTGAACTTCTTCAAATTTGGTATACATGATTGTTGAAAAATTACGGAGTGCAGTGCACAAGAACCATAACTCTTCCTACCACGAATTTTGAGTTATTCCCCTTAGATCTTCATTTTTATAGTATTTCTTGCTTGTCCGGAGCATAACTTTGTCATCTTAGGTAGGAATGACTTGAAATATTGTATGCTTATTTGTTGCAATATTTGGAAGTGAATTTGGAAGAATTGTAACTCTACCTTGTTCTGTCTTTGAGTTATTTCCCTTTGATCATCATTTTTACAGCATTTAGTGCTTGTCCAGAATATAACTGTCATCTCAAGTCAGAACGACTTCAAACTTGGTATGCATCTTTGTTGCAATATTACGTAGTATAGTGCGCAAGAACAATAACTCTACCTAGCGTGGATTTTGAGTAATTCCACTTTGATCTTCATTTTTACAGTATTTTTTGCTTGCCCGGAAGGGAACTTTGTCACCTCAAGTCAAATTGACTTGAGACTTGGTAAACATGTTTGTTGCAGTTACGAAAAGTGCAATGCACTGGAGCCGTAACCTTACCAAATGCCCTTTTGGAATTATTCCCTATTCATTTTTTTTTTCCACAGCTTTTCATGCTTCTCTACAACATAACTTTGTATTTTCGTGTTGGAATGACTTGAAACTTTATATGCATGTTTCCTTAACATTAGACATTCATGCCTATTTCAATCACTTATGTGATTTCTGCTGCACTACTATTTTCCTCTACCTGCCCTTTATGATTATTATTCCCCCTCGACAACTGGCGTTGGCACTGGCATATCTTGCGACAATTTGCCGCTCTTGTTTGATATATAGTATTTGGTATGTTAGGTGACTAAAGATGGCTATTGTCAACTTTTCATCGGGAAACATTTTTTTCCCCTCACTTTTAACCACTAGGCTGTTGAGCATGAATCGAAGACCCTTTGCGGACAGTGTAAATCAAGATCAGACCGCACAAAATGTGCAGTCTGATCTTAGATCCACCCTGTCCAATCAGGAGATATTTTTCCCCAAAAAAATAACTTTGAAAGAGCAACAGTTGATTTTTTACTGTTGTTTTGAAAGTTTCATTTCACTTATTTAGCAGGTTAAGGGTTAATAATTTTTCAGCATTGTCTTTTGGAGCTTTTATATTTGATAGATTTGGAGAAAACTAGCTTAGTTCTTTTTTGTCATCTTCTTTTTCAAGTGATTTTCTCTTTCATAATATTTTTAAATGTTTCAACAAAACAGCTATTTAAAAGGACAATATGAGAAGTAAAATATTCTGCATAGAATTGGGGTTTTTACTAATATGTTAGATTATAGAATTCAGATCGTTTGATGTATCTGTATGAAAGTATTACATGATTGGCATATTTGAAGTGTAAGGTTGCATGGAAAAGAACCTGTCTTAACTCTTTCAGTCCTTAATTTATAATCTCAACCCTTCATTGACACCTGAAAATAAAATCCACAAAATCTCAGAAAGCTGTTTATCTCATAGACTGGACTAACCAAAGAGCATAGTGTAGATCTAGGATCAGGCTTCATGTTCTGTGCAGTCTGATATTCATCTGTGCCATCCACAAAAGTCCCGCCTTTTGCTTATGGAGCTGAAAGGGTTACTGCAAGTGTGTGTTTGTGTAAGTTTTGTGTCGACATAGTTTAGTATATTGTCTGCTCCTTTTTTCATGTTTTACACTTGCATTTGCTTTCACTTAAAGTGGGGCTATTTTTAAACTGTCTTTGCTTGGAGCTAATTCACTACCTTTTACACATGGTTTAGATCAAGATCACTTAGATCAGACTGTTCAGTATGTGCAGTTTGACTTTGATTCTACTCCCTGTATTGATTCATTCTGAACTATGTCCCAAAAATATCTGTTTTATTTTTATAGAAAGGTTTTCCAGTCTTCGAAATAGTGGTGTTTATTTATTTGGCAGGGAAAGACTTAAAATGCTCTTTGCAATTTTATACTTACATTAAGGTGCATTCTTTTTAACAGTCACTCAGTTTGTATATTTTTAGAAACAAAAAGACTGTTCTAAAGTATTGGTCACACATGCAATAAAAAGCATAACTTTATTTACTTCAACACACTTACTACTCAATTATGCTGTATTTCAATCTTGAAAAAAAAAATAATAGATACCTAACATAGGAAAGCTTCATATTGCAAATTACACTTTGCATGTGAGCAAAGTATAACTAAGAAAGAAAAAAACATTGATGTATGCTCTCTGATAAATTGGTTTAGTGCATCTGTGAAAAAGAATCAACTCTGTGCAGGCTGACTTAGGTCAAAATTTTCTGCTTTTGGTAAATTTTTTGCATGTCAAAGGACGATACTACATCTTGATCCTGTTGATTGTCAGTCAAAATAGTTTCAATGGATCCAGAGTTCTATGATGATCTGTTTGGTATAATGAAATACAGAGATGTGTTACCACACAACAAAAATGTAGACTTTCTAAATAGAAAGCATTTGCTGATGATTCAAATGTGGCTCGAATCATTTAACTTGTGTTAGTTATAGTAGAAAACATTGTAGTTAAATAAGAAAATGCTGGTTACCAGCACTTTCACCTTTTTTCCACAATGTCTACAAAATACTTCATTTTTTGGTTTGTTAAAACTCTGGATTATGTGGTAAAGGGTTGAACCTTTTTTTTCTAGAGTGTGGCTATTCTTTTTTTTTTCTTTAACCCTTTACCACACAATGACGCCTTTTGACGCCCCTGAAGAAGAGGCCTTTTGAAAACATTGTGGGAAAAGGAGAAAATGCTGGTAACCAGCATTTTCTCCTTTTCCCACAAAGTTTTCTACCCTATCAAAGAAAAATTGCGTCATTTGAGCCACTATGAAATTGTCGTCTGCAAATGCTTTCAATTTGGATAGGTCTTAAATTTTGCCGTGTGGTAAAGGGTTAATATATTGAGCCACATTATAAAGGGCATGTGTGACTAAGGCTCAATGGTTGTTTAGATAAATTCCTTGTAATATACCTTCTTCTGAAGGCGTAGAAAACTGTTTTTTCTAATTTTTTCCCCTATCAATATGCAGGCCTATTTCATATCTGCAAAAAACCAGTCATATTGTATTAAGCAAGCACCTAAAGGATACTTAAAATGTGTTTGCATAAGGCATATTATGCATACTGCTTAGTGCAGACACGTTTCAGCATGTTTGCCATGTTTGGGATCTCAGTCTAATACTTGCTTAACTTGTTACCTAAAGGAAAAATTTTAGACTTGTTCAGATCGAAAGCATTGACAGGTGACAAATTAGATAAGGCGCATATGGTGGAATTTGTCTCTAAATAGGTAAAAAACTTTGTGGGAAAAGGAGGAAATGCTGCTTAGCAGCATTTTCTCCTTTTCCCACAATGTTTTCAAAAGGCTTCTTTGCTAGGGTTGTTAAAACTCGGGATTGTGTTATAAAGAGTTAACTCTTAACCAGAAATTCACCAGATGATAGTATTGTAGATCTGCACAAATTGAAAGCTTTTGCAGAGGACAGGATAAATGTTTCTTGAATGATGAGATTTGTCTCTAACAGGGTATAAAACATGGTTGGAAAAGGAGAAAATGCTGGTTGCCTTTTTCCACAGTTTTTAGCGCCACTGGCCAAAGGCCAGCGGGCTTATGTCATGGCCCGGTGTCCGTTGTGCATCAGTCCGTCCTTGCGTGCGTTAACTTTTTTTTTCAAACTTCTTCTTCTCTGAAACTACCCATCCAAATTTGATGAAACTTCACAGAAATGATCCTGCCATGGTCCTCTTTAGAGTTTCTTGAAAGAATTTGATTCCTTCAAAAACTCTGGTTGCCATGGCAACAAAACTGAAAAATATTGAACATCTTTGAAAATCTTCTTGTCTGAAACCATAAGGCCCAGGGCTACCAAATTTGGCATTTAGCTTTATCTAATGGACCTTTATCAAATTCCTTCATATTATAGCGCTGGGGTCAAAATTGGCTTTGCCCAGGAGATCACAAGTTTAACATGGGCTTATATGGTGACTGTAATTTAAAATAGTAATCAAGGGAAATAACTCCTGTTATACAAGATAAAGTTTGTTACTATTTACCTCCCTTGGTTATCAAACTGCAGTTATACATTATTGGAGTTTGGTATTCAAGTTTTTTGGAGAGCAAATGTTCTGTTTTAAGGGAGAGTGATTTATTTTGATGCTAATGGTTATGCTCACATGAATGGAATGTTTAATTTAAAATAAGGTTTCTATCACTCAAATTTTTTCAGAACTTTACCTTTCATGCTAATGAATAAACCTTCTTGTATTCAGTGACATTATCTTTGCATTTAAAAAGATATGACTGTTTTTGTTTGGCTGGCGGGGTGGAGGTTATGTTTTCAAAGTAAGTTTATTACCATACAGACTTTTTATGCTGTATGTCTCTGTCAATGCCAATTAAGCGCATGATATGTTAATTTTACTCTTTCAGAAATGACAAATTTTTTTTACTGTACCAAGTTTAAAGCCATTGCAAAAGACAAATGTAGCTTAAATGACTATTTCTGTCTTTGATAGGTTAGGAAACATTGTGGGAAAAGGAGAAAATACTGGCTGACAACATGTTGTCCTTTTCTCACAATGTTTTTTGAAAGCCTTCTCTTTCAGGGTAATTAACACTTCGATTTGTGTGGTAAAGGATTAAAAAGCCAGTGGAGCGATACAGGGCCATCATGGCCCTCTTGTTTTTTGAAAGAGCTACTTTCCTAGAGTTGTTAAAACACAGAATTGTTTGGTAGAGGGTTAACTCTTTTCCAAACAATTCGACGTTTAATGACCTTGAGAAAGGCTTCTGAAAAACATAGCGAAAAAAGAGAAAATGCTGGTAACCAGCATTTTCTCCTTTTCCCACAATATTTTCAACTCTTTTAAAGACAAGTCCAATGATTTGAACCACATTGAACTTGTTGTCAACAAAGGTCCACAACTTTGCTGTTTGGTAAAGAGTTAATGCAGGTTGCTTGCTTAATAGAGGTGACTGGTTGGACAGGTTATACTGTACTATCTTACAAATAATGTAACATTTTGATATCTGGGTATGGATCTTGTCAAAGGCTTTTGGAGCTTCATTTATCTATAACGGAACACTCAAGTTTTCCTTGGTCGATCATCCAACTCTTATGTCATAGCACGTTGGTGCATCACCTGTCATCAAACACTGAGATCTTTATTAACACCGTTACTATAAATGGCACAATTGGCGACTGCCTCTATATTGTATATTATAAGATAAGGTCTTTACTGGTATAAAAGCCAGTTGCCACTGTGCTATTTGTAGTAACAGTGTCCGATAATGAAAATTCTGGTTTTAACTGATAGACCAGTGGAGTTTCAGTGGCCTATGATCTTGTGTAGAACTTTTCCGATGCTTTTTTCTGCTTGAAAGCTTTGAACATGTTTTAATATTATCATTATGCATTTATCAACAATACTTTTCTGGAAATGTCAAGGATGATTAGGACTTAAAAAATCATTTTAGCCTGTAATAATCATTTCCATGTTTTATTGAGTCTGAAGAAAAGAGCATTTGAAAATGTTGTGGGAAAAGGGGAAAATGTTGGTGACCAGCATCTCTTCCTTTTCCCTTGATGTTTTTTTACCCTTTTGAAGACAATTCCCATCATTTGAGCTACATGAAATTTGTTTTCTCCAAATACTAATAATATGCACTTGTCTGAAATTTTACTTTTTTGTGAAGAAATCAGTAGAAATTCATGTGAAACCAAATAAAATATCCAAGTAAGGGATGTTGTAGATCCTAGATCAGACTGCCTGTTCTGATCAGTTTGATTTTTATTTATGCCATTTTGAAAGAGTTTTTTTCCATCACTTGAGATTAAATTGCTAAAATTACATTTGTTGGAATCAGTAAGACAAACTATGGTAATTTTACATGAAAGCCTTTATTTCTTTCTTATTGTCACTTTCTTACTTTTTTTTTCCTAGTAACTCGTTACCATACAACAAAATTTGAGACATGTGCAATCTGAAAGTACTTGAAGGGGACAAAAGATATGTACCTCAAGTGATTGGATTTTGTCTTTGAATAGACAGAAAACATTGTGAGAAAAGGAGAAAATGCTGGTGACCAGCATTTTCTCCTTTTCCCACAATGTTTTCAAATATCCTCCTCCTAATTGTTGTCAAAACTCAGGATTGTTTTTGTAAAGGGTTGACTATGACATACCGATATAAATTTTTAGGCAAAAAAAAGGAATGAACATTTTGACTAGCTATCAATTTGAAGAACAAACTTGAAATTCATCCTGAGTCCTAGCATTTATATTGTATTTAAAACATTCCAGCCACTTTACATCACAAGTCGCAAGTTACAGAAAGTGATTTTTTCCCATATTGCTTACAGTCATATTTTAGTTGCGATCAGGGATAAAGGGGGTTTATTGTATCTTCAAGATGTAGTATACCAAGCAAGTCATCACACAATTGTGGATCCATAAAATCCATTTTGTTGAACAGCAGAATGAATCATGAGGTAGACTGGTCCTTTGACATGTAAAAAATTGACCAATTGACCTTTCTGTAAATGCGAGTTTGGCACGCCCCCCTTAGTAACGCAGTATTTCAGTTGTCAAGCCTGACAAACAAACCAGAAAATGGCGTCAAATACAAAGAGAAAGAGCGTTTATTTCATTTTTATTCTAGCTGATATTTCGCTGTAGGTTAATTACACCAACTTTTTTCCCCAACTTTCTTATCAATTCGAATTATATCTGCAATGTAACCAGAAAAAATACTCAAAATAATGTCATATTTAAGAGAAATCGAGAAGTAAAATTGATGCAAATATGTTCGTAATTCCATGTTCGGTCACAGCATTTCAAATAAAAATACATCATGATTAACTTACTTTAACTCCCCCCTGCAGTCTATCTGGATAACGATTATCAATGTCACACAATCCGTAACTACACCTTTTCACCATTTCACTGATTTTTATTGATATATAAAACAATTGCTGTTTTGATAATTAAATAGATACGATCAAATTATCTCATGTTTATAACAAATTGTGTCTTACCTTTTTAGCTCACCTGAGCATGAAGTGCTCATGGTGAGCTATTGTGATCGTGCTGTGTCCAGCGTCCAGCGTGCGTCGTCTGTCGTGTGTCATCGACTTTTACCTTGTGTACACTCTAGAGGCCACATTTTCAGTCTGATACTTGTGAAACTTGGTCAGAATGTTTGTCTTTATGATATCTTGTACGAGATTGAAAATGGGTCATGTCAGGTTAAAAACTAGGTCACTAGGTCAAATCTTAGAAAAACCTTGTGTACGCTCTAGAGGCCACATTTTCAGTCTGATGCTCATGAAACTTGGTCAGAATGTGTGCCTTGATGATATCTTGGACAAGTTTGAAAATGGGTCATGTCGGTTCTAAAACTAGGTCACTAGGTCAAATCTTAGAAAAACCTTGTGTACGCTCTAGAGGCCACATTTTCAGTCCAAAACTCTTGAAAGTTCGTCAGAATGATTGTCTTGATGATATCTTCGAAAACTTTGAAAACGGGCCATGTTGGGTAAAAAACTAGGTCACTAGGTCAAATCTTAAAAAACCTTGTGTATGCTCCAGCAGCCACATTTTCTGTCCAATACTCTTGAAATTTGGTCAGAATGTTTTTCTTGATAATATCGCAGACAAGTTTGAAATTGGGCCATGTGGGGTCAAAAACTAGGTCACTAGGTCAAATCTTTGAAAAACCTTGTGTACGCTCCAGAAGCCACTTTTTCAGTCCAATGCTCTTTAAAGTTGGTCAGAATGTTTGTCATGATGATAGCTTGGATGGGTTTGAAAATGGGTCATGTCAGATCAAAAACTAGGTCACCAGGTCAAATCTTAGAAAAACCGTATGTAAGCTCTAGAGGCCACATTTTCAGTCCAATAATCTTGAAATTCGGTCAGAATGTTTGTCTTGATAATTTCTTAGACTAGTATGAAAATGGGTCACATTGGATAAAAAACTAGATCACAAGGTCAAATCTCGGAAAAACCTTTTGTACTATAATTACAGTCCAATATTCTTTAAACTTTTGTTAGAATGTTTGTCTTGATGATATCTTGCATGAGTTTGAAAATGGGTCACGTGAAATAAAAACTAGGTCACCAAGTATCATCCTTGAAAAACCGTGTGTAAGCTCTAGAGGCCACATTTTCAGTCCAGTAATCTTGAAATTTGCTTAGAATGTTTGTCTTGATAATATCTTAGACTAGTATGAATATAGGTCACTAGGTCAAATCTCGGAAAAACATTTTATACACCCTACAGGCCACATTTTCTCTCAAATACTCATGAAAGTTTGTCGGAATGTATGTGGATAATTTCTACATGTCAAGTAGGCCGCTGAGACAAATTCTAGAAAAAGCTTGTGTGCACTCTAGAGGCCATATTTGTAAGCCCAATACTAATGAGTGTTTGTCAGAGTGTCTGTCTTAATATCTCTGAAGAGATTGGAAATGGGTCATGTTTGATCAAAAGGCTCAGGTGAGCAACTTCAGGGCCATCATGGCCATCTTGTTTCAAAGTTCAAACCTCACTTACACAGATTTTTCATTATTTAGTCAGCAATATGTTCCTCATTAATTTAACCAGAATCGCAAGCTTTAAAATTACCAAGCGATATATACATGTATTTAGCAGCGTAAAATGATTTCCCGATGTTTGACTTGACTTTGGAAGATCTATACAAAAACAAATAATAGGTAACCATTTTTTTTTTTTTCAGTTCGAGAGAAAAACCCGAGGAGAAGAATAAAACAAATACAAACATGAGCATACTTCTATGCATTCGTCTCTTTATACTATTCTGTAAGAGTAATAGAAAAAGATATTAAGTTGACTCACACATTGAACATGTATAATCCATATTCCAATCACTAATAGAGACGGTCACGAGAGTCAGACTAATTGTATGACATGTTCTTGTGACTTTACAACTAGGACAGTACCGGACGCCTGTGGTGTGGCATACCAATATCAAAGAAATACCGCATAAACCCTTGCTCCACTTTTTGCGTAGAAGTTGGCAACATGTGCAACAGATCTTGTCCTAAAAGGAAGACAACTTGATTGGTTTCCCTTTCATTTTCGATAAATAAATAATAGTTTAAGGGAGATTAAATAAATGATTGTCAACAGAGGGGGAGAGATGGTATTACACAGGGTGGCATATCGTCTTACATGGGCTTTAAGTTTACATTGATAGAAAGGTTAAAATACAGAGGCCAATGAGAACAACATTTTAATGTTTTACTAATGCAGGAAGATGACATTTGTCTTTAATTTAAACAAACGTCTAAAAAGTGCCTACATAGCATTTTTAGCTCACCTGAGCACGAAGTGCTCAAGGTGAGCTTTTGTGATCGTGCTGTGTCCGTCATGTGTCGTCAACTTTTACCTTGTGTACGTTCTAGAAGCCACATTTTCAGTCCGATACTCGTGAAACTTGGTCAGAATGTTTGTCTTGATGATGTCTCGAACGAGTTTGAAAATGAATTATGTCGGGTCAAAAACTAGGTCACTAGGTCAAATTTTAGAAAAACCTTGTGTACACTTTAGAGGCCACATTTTCAGTCCAAAACTCCTGAAAGTCGGTCAGATTGTTTGTCTTGATGATATCTCAAACAGGTTTGAAAATGGCCCATGTCCGGTCTAAAACTAGGTCACTAGGTCAAATCTTAGAAAAACCTTGTGTACGCTCTAGAAGCCACATTTTCTATCCAAAACTCTTGAAAGTTGGTCAGAATCTTTGTCTTGATGATACCTCAGACAAGTTTGAAAATGGGTCATGTCCGATCAAAAACTAGGTCACTAGGTCAAATCTTAAAAAAAAACCTTGTGTTCCCTCCAGAAGCCACATTGTCTGTCCAAAACTTAGAAAGTTGGTCGGAATGTTTGTCTTGATGATATCTCAGACGAGTTCGAAAATGGGTCATGTCGGGTCAAAAACTAGGTCAAATCTTAGAAAAACCTTGTGTACGCTCTAGAGCCACATTTTCAGTCCAAAACTCCTGGAAATTGATCAGAATGTTTGTCTTGATGATATCTCAGACGAGTTTGAAAATGGATCATGTCCGGTCAGTAACTAGGTCACTAGGTCAAAGCTTAGAAAAACCTTGTGTACGCTCTAGAGGCCACATTTTCTGTCCAAAATTCTTGAAAGTTAATCAGAGTGTTTGCATTGATGATATCTCAGACGACTTCAAAAATTGGTCATGTTAGGTCGAAAACTAGGTCACTAGGTTATATCTTAGAAAAACCTTGTGTAAGCTGTAGAGGCCACATTTTCAGTCCAAAACTCTTGAAAATTGGTCAGAATATTTGTCTTGATTATATCTTGCATTAGTTTAAAATTGGGTCATGTCAGGTCAAAATCTAGGTCACTAGGTCAAATCTTAGAAAAACCTTGTATACGCTCTATAGGCCACATTTTCAATCCTATACTCATGAAATTTGGTCAGAATGATTGTCTTGATGATTTCTTGGACCAGTTTGCAAGTGGATCATTCGGGTCAATAACTAGGTCACTGAGTCAAATCTTCAAAAAAACTTTTTCAGTCAAATACTCAGGAAAATTTTGGTAGAATGTTTGTCATAATATCTCAAAAGAGATTGAAAACGGGTCATGTGTGGTCAAAAGACTCAGGTGAGCAACTTAAGGGCCATCATGGCCCTCTTGTTGTTTACATGACGCCCAATGCTGCATTTTGATTGGCCGATAAGACCTGGGAAGACCTGTCAATCAAAATCGGCAGAAAAGTGAATTTGCAAATTTTTGAAGTTTTTGAAGATCACAGAATTTGGCTCATTTGATTAGCACAACAGTTACTGTCATAAGAGAAAACTCTGTTATTGTCATAGTTTTGTCCATGTGTGGATCATCTGCAAGTATATTTTTGTCATGCAAAAACTAATGTTTTCTGCTATCTATGCTATTGCTGAATACATTTACCTCAAACTTGGGCTAGTTCTTAATTATCAATAGGCCATCCGAAACAGGAGGGGCTGATAACCCTGTAATATTTTTTGACACAATTATGTCCCCCCTTTTTTTTAAAACCCTTCCATGTACACAAAACTTGCAGTCTGATCTTTGATCTACACTCTCCTCTTTGCTGAGACATTTTGGACAAAACAACCTTTACATTACTATTATAAGGGTTTTATTTGGAAAATGAAAGTGTTCCTTTGATTTATTAGGCGCTCTAAAGGTTAAAATTTCACTGAAAACTCAATTGAAGCCAAGCAATGGCAGCCTCATGCAGTGCTCTTGTTTTAATTTTCCAGCCACTTTACATCACAAATATGTCAATGTGGAAGTCGACCCTCAAAACAAGAGTGACAGACCAGAATGGGCAACAGCCAGATACCATGCTTATTTCAGTCCACTTTGTGCTTTTGAACTGCAAGTCCAGTGGATGGTTAGCACTGGATGTATATTTGGTGAATTGGTTAGTATTACTGTGCTCTTGGCCTGTAATTCTTTCCTAAAATTGACTGGGTTTTCCGACAACAAAACTTAAGACTTTTTTCCCAAGTTCAAATAATTTTGCATATAAGAATGGGATTAAAAAGAAGAAATTTGTATTTGGAAGGGTAGAAATCATTGTGGAAAAGGGAAAAAATGCTGGTTACCAATATTTTCTTCCTTTCCTGCAATGTTTTCAAAAACATTCTTACTTAGGATTGTTAAAATCTTGGGATTGTTTGGTAAAGTTTAAAAAAAAAACCTTATTTAAGTTAATGTTTTACTTGATTGAATTTGCGTCTATTTATCTAGCCACCTGTTGCCAATATGGGCAATGCCTCTGAAGGCTGTTAGTTTTCTTATAGGGAATAGTGCAGGATACAGGGCGAAACCAGGTTACGCTAGGTTCTTTAACATGCTCATTGTATAGAACCATTACAAGGAACTTCGGTTTAATGTCGCATCATGAAATACTATTGGTAATTTTAGATGGCCAGCCTTGGGAATCGAACCCACACCTTCAACTGACCCAAAATTTGATGTTTACAAGTCCTATGCTCTAGCACTTGAGCTATGCGGGCTGGTCATTGTTTTCTTTGGTTGTTTTAGACCCTTTTGTAACAAATATCATGTGAAATTCAGTTACATTTGTTTTGTCTTGTATGCCATTTTCATCAATCCTTCAGTTATATTCTGGCTACTGCTACACTTAACCATGCTTTCCAGGATTTTCCTTTACCAGTACATGTACTTTACCCAACATTTCCAAACTACAAGACCTTTTCCCCCATGAATATTGTTGAATCATGACCAGCTGTGAAAAAGGAGAGAATCCTATTGCAAAAACTGCCAGCAATCCTTCAAACAAATTTGAATGACCATGGAATCAAACTAGCAGCCCATGGGGTTCAAGCCACATGCCTTACAGACTGATCTTCAGTGGTTATCTACTGCAGTAGTAAAATAACATGTGTGCTAATTGATAAATTTTTTGAGCCTGCACAATCTGTGAAAAGGGGGCTTAATGCATCTGCAAAAAGTATTGACTCAGATCAGCCTGCGCAGTCTGTGCAGGCTGATCTGGGTTGAAACATTTTGCTATTGGTCAATTTTCTACATGCCGAAGAACCAGTGTATCTCATGATTCACTTCAGTTGTTAACCCTTTACCACACAATGACGACTTTTAACGCCCCTGAAAGAGAAGGCTTTTCTCTTTTTCCCACAATGTTTTCTACCCTATCAAAGAAAGATCATTTCATATGAGCCACATTGAAACTGTCATCTGCAAATGCTTTCATTTTGGACAGGTATAAAATTTTGGCGTGTGGTAAAGGGTTAAACAAAGTGAATTTTATAGTGGCATAATTAATTGATGACTTGCTTGGTATCATGCATCACAAAGAAAGATTAAGCCCCGTTTTTACATAGCATGGCTCATTTATTATGCCCCCCTTTAACGAAGTGGGGGTATATTGCTTTGCTAATGTCGGCCAGTTGGTCGGTCGGTAGACCTTACCTTGTCCGGATGATAACTAGACACAGAATTGACCTAGGTTCGTCAAATTTGGCACAGACATGCATCTCGGAGTGCAGATGATCCCTATTGATTTTGAGGTCAATCGGTCAAAGGTCAAGGTCACAGTGACCATCAACATGTTGATATATAGACCAAACCTTGTCCGGATGATAACTAGACACAGAATTGACCTAGGTTCGTCAAATTTGGCACAGACATGCGTCTTGGAGTGTAGATGATCCCTATTGATTTTGAGATCAATCGGTCAAAGGTCAAGGTCACAGTGACCGTCAACATGTTGATACATAGACCAAACCTTGTCCGGATGATAACTAGACACAGAATTGATTTAGGTGCGTCAAATTTGGCACAGACATGCGTCTTGGAGTGTAGATGATCCCTCTTGATTTTGAGGTCAATCGGTCAAAGGTCAAGGTCACAGTGACCGTCAACATGTTGATATATAGACCAAACCTTGTCCGGATGATAACTAGACACAGAATTGATTTAGGTGCGTCAAATTTGGCACAGACATGCGTCTTGGAGTGTAGATGATCCCTATTGATTTTGAGGTCAATCGGTCAAAGGTCAAGGTCACAGTGACCGTCAACATGTTGATATATAGACCAAACCTTGTCCTGATGATAACTAGACACAGAATTGACCTAGGTTCGTCAAATTTGGCACAGACATTCGTCTTGGAGTGCAGATGATCCCTATCGATTTTGAGATTAATCCATCAAAGGTCAAGATCAGTGGCCTTCCACTTAATGATATATAGACCAAACCTTGTCCAGATGATAACTAGACACAGAATTGACATAGGTTCTTCAAATTCTGTACAGATATTCATCTCGGAATGTAAATGATCCCTATCGATTTTGAGATTAATCCATCACAGGTCAAGGTCACAGTGGCCTTCAACTTAATGATATATAGACCAAACCTTGTCCAGATGATAACTAGACACAGAATTGACCTAGGTCCTTCAAATTCTGTACAGACATTCATCTTGGAGTGTAAATGATCCCTATCGATTTTAAGGTTAATCCGTGAAAGGTCAAGGTCACAGTGACCACCAGATGATTCAGGGCCCACGCTGCCATTCGCCACTTGAGCCATTTGCTCAAAAAAAATTAAAGTGTCTCAAAAATCATCATATGTGGCTCAACTTGTGGCTCCAACATTTTATTCGCGTATTATCGGGGACATAGTAAGCATTGAAGTCAACTGGGAAAAAGCGGAAATCAAATGTGCGTGCCGAAAAGAAAATCAATAACCCAGTCTGTGTATCGGCGACTGTTTACAATCTTTTATGTATACACACGGCGGTGTGTATAATTATGCGAACTGTTGACAGATTATCACGTTTTACAATTGAAGTGGGCTATAAATAAAAAAGATGACATCGATATTTCCCAATCAATTCTTTTGATATCAGTTTATGAACTGTGCCACTTCCTGTATCAATGTGGCAGTAGGGGGGCATGACTGTTTTACAAACAGACATCTTGTTTATATACAGGTAAACAACTGGGCCAGAAAAGCAGGTGCTTGTATGTTCCATCTGATCCCTGTGCCTGTAGATCCCTTTGCTCTGCCGACAGCCCCAGAAAGTGACCCACTTAGAGGGCCTATTTACATTTCTTTGAACATAAATAGTATTGAGAATTTAGAGGGCAGAATGTTTCCTGGTAAGTAACTAACTTTGTATGTTTTGGAAATAAATTTTTTAAGCTCAGCTGTTTTCAAAGAAAATATCAAGGTGTTGTCAAAGCTGTTTCATTGTCTGCATTGTCAGCGTTGTCAAGAGTCATCTGCATCATTTAAAATCCTAGACATTTCTTATATCTTTGTTCTTACTAATGATACAATGTATATACATCAACATGGGCAAGTTGTTAATTTTCAAAAGGGGAATCAATAACAGAAAAAAAAACTCTCTGCATATCTTTGGCTGTCATGTCCTTTTTTTTATACGCCCGTCGAAGACGGAACGTATTATGGGATCACCCGTGGCGGGCAGGCGGACGGGCGGGCGGTGTCCCAATTCTTTGTCCGGAGCATATCTCCAAAACTATGCTAGCTACGGTTATGAAATTTCATGGGTGGATAGATCTCATCAAGGCGGAGTGCAGTGCACAGGAATCATAACTCTCGCTTGATTAATTTTTGAGTTATTGCCCTTTGTTGTTTTTCATACTTGAATTTTGTCCGGAGCATATCTCCAAAACTATACTAGCTACGGTTATGAAACTTCATGGGTGGATAGATCTCATCAAGGGGGAGTGCAGTGCACAGGAATCATAACTCTTGCTTCCTTAATTTTTGAGTTATTGCCCTTTGTTGTTTTTCATACTTGAATTTTGTCCGGAGCATATCTCCAAGACTATACTAGCTAAGGTTATGAAACTTCATGGGTGGATAGATCTTATCAAGGGGGAGTGCAGTGCACAGGAATCATAACTCTTGCTTACTTAATTTTTGAGTTATTTCCCTTTGTTTATATTCATACTTGAATTTTGTCCAAAGCATATCTCCAAAACTATGCTAGCTACGCTTATGAAACTTCATGGGTGGATAGATCTCATTAAGGGGGAGTGCAGTGCAAATGAATCATAACTCTTGCTTGCTTAATTTTTGAGTTATTATACGCCCATCGAAGACGGGACATATTATGGGATCATCCATGGCGGGCATGTGGGTTGGCAGATGGCGTCCAGTTTTTGTCCGGAGCATAACTTTGTCATCTCCAGTCCGATTGACTTGAAACTTGGCATGTGTGTTTGTTGCAATAATACAGAGTGCAGTGCGAAAGAACCATAACTCTACCTCGTGCTGTCTTTGAGTTATTTCCCTTTAATCGTCATTTTTACAGCATTTTCTGCTTGTCCGGAGCATAATTTTGTCATCTCCAGTCCGATTGACTTGAAACTTGGCATGTGTGTTAGTTGCAATAATACAGAGTGCATTGCGAAAGAACCATAACTCTACCTCATGCAGTCTGAGTTATTTCCCTTTGATAGTCATTTTTTACAGCATTTTCTGCTTGTCCGGAGCATAACTTTGTCATCTCTAGTCCGATTGACTTGAAACTTGGCATGTGTGTTTTTTGCAATATTACAGAGTGCAATGCGAAAGAACCATAACTCTACCTCGTGCTGTCTTTGAGTTATTTCCCTTTGATCGTCATTTTTACAGCATTTTCTGCTTGTCCGGAATATAACTTTGTCATCTCCAGTCCAATTGACTTGAAACTTGGCATATGTGTTTTTTGCAATAATACAGAGTGCAGTGTGAAAGAACCATAACTCTACCTCGTGCTGTCTTTGAGGTATTTCCCTTTGTCATTTTTACAGCATTTTCTGCTTGTCCGGAGCATAACTTTGTCATCTCCAGTCCGATTGACTTGAAACTTGGCATGTTTGTTTGTTGCAATAATACGGAGTGCAGTGCAAAAGAACCATAACTCTACCTCGTGCTGTCTTTGAGTTATTTCCCTTTGATCGTCATTTTTACAGCATTTTCTGCTTGTCCGGAATATAACTTTGTCATCTCCAGTCCGATTGACTTGAAACTTGGTATATGTGTTTGTTGCAATAATACAGAGTGCAGTGCAAAAGAACCATAACTCTACCTTGTGCTGTCTTTGAGGTATTTCCCTTTGTCATTTTTACAGCATTTTCTGCTTGTCCGGAGCATAAATTTGTCATCTCCAGTCTGATCGACTTGAAACTTGGCATGTGTGTTTGTTGCAATAATACAGAGTGCATTGCGAAAGAACCATAACTCTACCTCGTGCTGTCTTTGAGTTATTTCCCTTTGATCATCATTTTTTCAGCATTTTCTGCTTGTCTGGAATATAACTTTGTCATCTCCAGTCCGATTGACTTGAAACTTGGTATTTGTGTTTGTTGCAATAATATGGAGTGCAGTGCGAAAGAACCATAACTCTACCTCGTGCTGTCTTTGAGGTATTTCCCTTTAATCGTCATTTTTACAGCATTTTCTGCTTGTCCGGAATATAACTTTGTCATCTCCAGTCCAATTGACTTGAAACTTGGCATATGTGTTTTTTGCAATAATACAGAGTGCAGTGCGAAAGAACCATAACTCTACCTCGTGCTGTCTTTGAGGTATTTCCCTTTGTCATTTTTACAGCATTTTCTGCTTGTCCGGAGCATAACTTTGTCATCTCCAGTCCGATTGATTTGAAACTTGGCATGTGTGTTTGTTGCAATAATATGGAGTGCATTGCGAAAGAACCATAACTCTATCTCGTGCTGTCTTGAGTTATTTCCCTTTGATAGTCATTTTTTACAGCATTTTCTGCTTGTCCGGAGCATAACTTTGTAATCTCCAGTCCGATTGATTTTCAAACTTGACATGTGTGTTTGTTGCAATAATACGGAGTGCAGTGCGAAAGAACCATAACTCTATCTCATGCTGTCCTATGTTTTTCCCTTTGATCGTCATTTTTAAAGCATTTTCTGCTTGTCCAGAATATAACTTTGTCATCTCAAGTCAGAGTGACTTGAAACTTGGTATGCATGTTTGTTGCAATATTACGGAGTACAGTGCGCAAGAACAATAACTCTACCTAGTGCGGATATCGAGTAATTCCACTTTGATCTTCATTTTTACAGTTTTTCTTGCTTGTCTGGAACGGAACTTTGTCACCTCAAGTCAAATTGACTTGAGACTTGGTAAACATGTTTGTTGCATTACCTGCCCTTTACGATTATTATACCCCCTTGACAACTGGCGGTGGGACGGGCGTATCTTGCGACAATTTGCCGCTCTTGTTTTAACCAGGATTTTTCACCTAAAGTGACTAGCAAAAGCATTGGCAGAGGTCTTGTATCAGTATTTTCTCCTTTTCCCAAAATGTTTTTAAAAGTGTTTTTCTTCAGGGTTGTAAAAGTTGGGATTGTGTGGTAAAGGATTAAAACATGAGATTGTTTGGTAAAGGGTTTTGTGCTTGTGAATTGTGCTTTGTTTAATGTGTTATGTGACTAAGTGAAATGTTTTCACATTCTATCCAAGGTTATGATGAAGATGAAAGACAGGAGAAAATGCACCTGTTTCAAGAAAGCATCATTAAAAGGTAAATGGTTGATCGTTTATTTGTTTGAACCATGTACTCGTCTTAACCCTTTCCAAAACAAGAAAAGTTGCACCCATCCATAGTCAAAACATCTGGGAGACCACAAATTCTGAATTGATATAAATAAGCCGAAGCTCTCTGATACAATAGGAAACATTATGGAAAAAGGAAAAAATGCTGGTTATCAGCATTTTCTCCTTTTCCCACACAGTTTTCAAAAGCTTTCTCCTATATGGTTGTTAAAATCCGGTGTTGTGTGGGTAAAAGGCTAACCGTATAATGGTAACAATTTACTTGACTGGCTTTCACCAGTACTGGGCAAGGGCTTTGCTGTGGATTACCTTTCAGCATTTGTGCATGATGGTGGCATCAGCATGGCTTTAACTAGTAGTCCCTGGTTACAGATCTAACACATTAACTCTGTACTAAACAACATTTGAGTTTGGAAAAGGATGCTTAATGTCTTATAACTTTAGGTTTTGTTTTTTTGGACTCTGAAATTAAACATTTCCCAGTTCTTCAAGACTATTCAAGATATATGTTGCTGATCAAAAGCCCCAGACCATGATTTCATTCTTTCCTATTTATACGAAGCTGTGTTACAGAAAAAGAGGGCTTAATGACAAACTCAAACACGAAGTTTATAAATGTTTAATCTGATTTTTTTTTTCAGACAATTTTGCCAATACTATAATAGTAATGTTTGATTTACAGATTGTTCACATTGACAGGAAATTTTACTCCACTGTTCCAAGAGTTATGCCCCTTCTTTATTCTCTAAAGCCCAATATAGAAAAGTTTGGGACCTATTGTTTTACTGTTGTTCCTCTGTCTAATTTGCAATCTTTATATTTGGTATAAGATTAGGTTTTGTTAATTGATAAAAATTTGCTCGAAGTCGAATGTTCATTAAAAGCTCAAATTTTAACCCTAAAGATACCTTTTATCAATGTGATCAGCTTAAGTTAAAAACAACGTATTGATATAAGGTCACAATCATTCTGGTTGTAACATTTCTTGAAAAGAAGTCCCTGGTAACATTGGCAAATGCAGTTTGGCAGACAAGACCAAGCACAAGTAGCCTTTTTCACCCCCACCCTCCTCTCCCGTGACCAATCATTTACCGACAGCTTTCACTTTCCTAAAAAGAGTCCTGTTTGGGGAGCATAATCCGTCTACGACGGCTCTTGTCCTATCCTGGGGACATAAGAGTAGGGGAAGTGTTTTAGCCACTCGTTTAACTCTTTGCCAAACAATCCCGAGTTTCATTGACCCTGAAAGAGAAACCTTTTAAAAACATTCTGAGAACAGGAGAAAATGCTGGTAACCAGCATTTTCTCCTTTTTCCATTATGTTTTCTACCTTATGAAAGACGAACATTGTCATTTGAGCTACATTTAATTTGTCGTCAGTAAATGCTTTCCAAGTCCTAAATTTTGTTGTGCAGTAAAGGGTTAAGAGGTAATGGGTTTGAAACCCATGTTAAGCAGGGCATGTCTGTGGAAATACCTACATCAAGGCCACAGTATTTCTTGTATTTCCATGGAGCTGTTATATACATCATTTTAATGAAAATTAATTTAGTTTTTCACAAAAAGTATGTAAAAGCCTGGTTTTGAGCATGGTTTATGTACAAATATGCATTTTATATATAGACCATCGACTTAAAAGGGAGATAATTTGACTGAATTACAGGTCAATCTTTAATAAATACATACTTTCTAACGGACAGAGTTTTCTTAAAATTTCCACACTTACAGTATTTACAATTTTAAACAATAAGAAAAAATAAAAAGGTTACCTATCCATGCTTATTTGGTCAGAAAACAGTGATGAAGGTCATTGTAAAAGTTAATTTTTCAAAGAAAAAAATGGGGTTAAACTCTGCAGACATAGTGGGAAAAGGAGAAATTGCTCATTAGAAGTGATGTTTTCCTTTTCCCACAATAATTTTGAAAGTGGAAATGGCTATAATTCCACAGCTTCAAATTTCCTGCTTTTGTTTGCTTGTTTGGCGTGTAACACCTTATATACAACCATATTTTAATTATTTCATAGCGACAGTTCAGATCCATTTTTTGCTCTATAATACCTGTAGAAAGTGCTACTTGTTTCAGTGCACCAATGGTATTGCCGTATGTGTGAAAAATACATTGAGGATATTTGTTTTTTACGGTGAAGATCGAAATTTATTTCATCGAGTAAACATCATCGGTAATATTTTCACGAGTGGCGCAGTCATGAGTGAAAATATTACTGATGATGTTCACGAGATGAAATAAATTTCGATCTTTCACCGAAAAAAACAAATATTCTATTTATTTCATGCTTTTAACCCTTTCTGGGGGGGAACTTAATCAAAATCCAGTACAGTTCTTTTCGGTTATACCCCGTGGCGTACCCCCTCCGCATAGCAACGCATTACAATATTACGTCAAGCGTGAGAAATGTAAGGTAAATTACGTCATATTTCCATCTGGTTGTGAGGCACGCACATTTTACCTAGGTAACTAGTGCGTGGGAACAACTGTTTCCGCCTTCAATTGAAGAGTTAGAATATAAAAATCGGTATTTTCACTGGTCGTAACCATGAAATATTGAAAAATATTTCACCGATATTTCTACCCGAAAGCATGAAATAAATAGGTGCACTTTTGATTCACTGTCCATAACAAAAACAAGTGCACAGTATAGATGGGTGCTAATATTTGTGATTTACATCGTTAAAACTAAACTTACCTGAAACTGTGATGTCTTTTCAGATTTGGTTTCATGCAAGCAGGCCTACGTAAAGTCAACAAGGTGAAGTCTCACCTTTCTTCTTTAACAAACCAATCAGAGGAATATCAACATTATGTACATTGTACAGGAGGCATGTTTGTTATCATCGAAGACGGTCACAACACACCACCATCACCACCTCCAGTTAATCAGGAAATGAAGCTTGCCAACCCTCTTGCTAGTCGTAGTAGTAGTAAGGAATTGAGAAGTAGTAGTAGTGGTAGTTTAGGGAAAAAGTCTTCCACAGAGTTGAGAAAGGACTACATTGCTCGACAAGCAAGTGAGATTTTGAATCCCGAGGAAGTAGATAAGGAATCTAAGATCGGGTTCCTTTGGTCATGGAATTTTATGTCGTCAAGAAAATGGCGATCTAGTAACACTGGGGATGAACATTTTCAAGATACAGTGTTGAAAGATTTTAGACTGTTTTGTGCAGATCATGAGGAGAGATTGACTCAGTTTTGGTTAGATTATAGAGAGAGATGTTTTTGATAGAATCTGTTTTATTTAATGGTTCTCTTACATACTAGTCTTAACCCTTTACTACAGAATCCTATGTTTAAATGACTCGGGGGGGGAAAAAGCTTTGGAAATATCTGAGGCAAAATGGGAAAATGCTGGTAACCAGCATTTTCTCCATTTCCCCAGTTGTTTTTTTATTCATCAAAGACAAGTGCTTTCATTTAGCCACATGGAGTTTGTCATCTGCAAATGATTTCAGGTCTAAAATATTGTGCTGTGGTACATATATTTTAACTTCTTACTGTACCACTATAGTATCTTAAAAGCTCCTGCAATTGACAGATGTTGAAAACATAGTGAAAAAAGGAGCAATTGCTTGTACCAAATAATTACTACTTTTCCTGAAATTTTTTCAATACAATTGAAAATGGTATTTTCCTTCTTGCAAATTTTTGCACTCATTCTTTGGTTTTTCTGAAGTTAGTCTGCACCCTAATGGGTTAAATGAATTCTTTTGAATTTTTTGTCATCAAATTATAGATTGTGTTATTAAGGTTTTTAAAAATTCAAATGAACCCTTTACCAAACAATCCTGAGTTTTAACAACCCAGAGAAAAAGGCCTGTTGAAAACATTGTGGATAAAGGAGAAAATGTGTTTCTCCTGTCCCACAATGTTTTCGACTGCTTTTTTTTCATGGATTGTGTAAATAAGTAATATGATTAATCAAGATCAGAATGCAGTATATGAGCAATCTGATCTTAGATTTGTGCTGTCTACGAAGTTGAAGTGAAATGGCCCAAAAGATACCGAAAATGTGCAAAAACTTTGATGTCTTTAACAGACTGAAATCATTCATTTTGTGTATATGGCACTTTAACTCTTAACCAGACAATAAGAATTTAGGCATATGGAAATTAAAAGTATTTGCTGACAACAAATGAAAGTGTTCAAATCATTATGGAGTTTGTCTATGAAATGGTAAAAAATATTGTGAGAGAAGGACAAAATGCTGGTTACCAGCATTTTCTTCTTTTTCACATAAAGTTTTCAAAAGTCCTCTTCTAGAGGTTCTCTGGAAACACATGACTGTTTGGTGAAGGGATAGGGGTTGAGACTCATCATTTGAAGCTTGGTTTTATGTTTGTATATTTATATGATTAAGTTTCAAATGTAATCTCTTGGATTTAAAAATGAAATTGACCTTTTATTTCACACTTTCTCAATGCTGATATTGTTTTGAAATGAATGTATATGAGCCATGCTCTGTGACAAAGGGGCTTAATGCATCTGCAAAAAGTATCAACTCATGTCAGCCTGCGCAGGCTGACCTGGGCCAAAACTTTTTGCTTTGGGTCAATATTCTGCATGTCAAAGGACCATACTACCTCATGATTCAGCCGGTTGTTGGACAGAATGGATTTTATAGATCTATGATTCATAGATGACTTGCAGACTTTGTATGATGGATTACAGAGGTGCATTAGTTCACCTTTTGCCAGAGCATGGCTCATACATTGAAAGGTATGTAACAGTCTTATATTATGAATTATTTCTATACAGTGCGATGTTTGAAGCAGTCTACGTATGCTGGGTTTGTGTAAAATGTAAAATGACTTCTTTAGAAATAATTCTCTCCCATTTTCATTTAACATGCCGTGAAATATTTTTCTCTATCGATGTCACAATAAATGAAATGTTGACAATAATTACATGTAAAAAATTTTTACAATATTTTTGTCATTTCCACTCTTTTAATCATTACCTGGCTACCAAATTTTAGACTGACCCATATTGAAAGCATTTGCAGACAGTGAGATTATTTTTTTTGCTTGCTTGAGCATTAAGTGCTTGAAATGTGCTTTTGTGATCCTGCTGTTTATGTAATCTGTTGTCAACTTTTATTTTGAGTACTATCTACTTTCATTCCAATATTCAAGAATCGGAATGTTCAGAAATTGGATCACCAGAGAGAAGGTCAAAAAGAGGGTCACTTGGCACAAACCTTAGAAAAACCTTTTGTACACTATTGGGACCACATTATCACTCACGTACTCACGAAAGTTGGTTAGAATGTTTTCCTTCATGATATCTTGGGCCAGTTGAAAAACATGTCTTATTGGGTAAAAAAGTTGGTCATCAGGACAAGTCTTGGACAAACATTATGTAAATTCTGCAAACAACATTTTTTTAGTTCATTACCCATAAAAGTTGATCAGAATGTTTGTGTTGATGATATCTCAGACAACTTCAAGTTAGAAGCCACATTTTGCTAAATCTTTTACAAGTTAAAGAAAAAAAGTTGCTTTTAGCCAAAAAGTAGTGGTGGGCTGATGATCGACTATAGTCGAAAGTCAGTTGGTTTTGGCTTCCGATTCCGATAATCGATTGAGAAATCCTGGAATCGATTGTAGTCGGTTCCTGAACTCGCTTGGTGCCAAAACTTGAATTCTGGTTTTTAGCGCTTGGTTTTATGACTATTATAAATCACAATCTTGGATTAAACATAGTGGATAACAAACACGAAAATTTGCCGGAAAAATGAGAAAGAAATCTTTGTCCATGGATGTCTTGACAAAACTTGATAACTCCGCAAGCTTCTCATTTGATCTCTGAGCCCGGGTTTTGACACTTGGAAATTTGAAATGACCTGTCTTTGACGATGAAAAATATCTGCCTAAATGTCAATCTGACGCATGAAATTATCGTCTAGAGCTTCATATAACCTAGCTTGCGCGCATCCGGCAGAAATATGGGCTAAACACGATCAGTATAAAATACGAAGGACACGCGGATGATAATGAAGCTGGCGAGTCATTTATGACAAAGTAACAAAGGTGTTAATCCTCTTATCAAGTGTAAAGTGACATATTTTAAAGTTACCTGCTATTCAAACTGACTAATTGATGTCAAATCATGTAGTAATACTTCTCCAAAAATTAATTGTCACGAAAAAATAGATCGCCAAAAAAAACGTGAAAACCCATGACACTACAATGAGCAGCGTGGCATCGTCCGATCAGAAGGACTTCAAACTATCTTCTCATCTTTAATAATGAATTTAAACAGTGAATTTACACAAATCTCTGAATAAAGCAATAAGTGGAAGCTAAAATTCTGTTCATGAGCGAAAAAAAATGTTGTTTTATGAAATGAAAATATAGATCTATAGCAGACGTGGAGAGGGGAGGGATCGTCTGCAAATGCTTGAAATAGGTTTAATTCTTTTTAACTCATTTGGAAATTGAAATGTAAGGAACAAAATGAATGATATTGAATAAAGCAGAAAATTTAATTGTAATGTATTTCCGTTGATTAAAGTGCAGAACACAGCATCTTTATAAACTTAATATCATGTAGACAATATTGTCACAGTATTTAAAGCAAAAAGGCATTCTCATTTAAATGGAGAAACCGATTGTACTACCGATAGTTAGTTGGTTTGCTCTTCCGATTACAAAGCGATAATTGATTGAGATTTTAAACCGATTGCCCAAAACTACCAAAAAGTATGTCCCTTGGACGAATGTTAGAAAGCAGTTGGTCAGATTGGTTTTTTTTTTTAATGATATCTCAGACAAGTTCGAAAATGAGTTTCATCAGATTAAAAATTAAATAACTAGGACAAATCTTAGAAAAATGTAATGACACTTTTTTTGGCTAAATTTTTATCCAATTCTCATGAAAAATGGTTCTGTCCTAATCTGTGTCTGTTTGATATCTCTGTCTACTTTCAAAATAGGTATTTTCCAACCAAAAAAGTGGTTAAACAGGACAGATCTTAGAAAAACCTTCACTACACCCTACAGACCATATTTTCAGTACAATACTCATGACAGTTGTTCAGAACGTTTGTCTTGATTATATTGAAGACAACTTTAAAAATGGATTATGTCATTTCACAAAGAAGGTCACTAGTACAAATCTAAGAAAAACCTTGTGTACACACTAGAGACCACATTATCATTTGGATATTCATCAAAGTTGGTCAAAATGTTTGCCTTTATGGTATCTCCGGATAGAATGATGATGGGTCAAGTTGATTCAAATGTATGTCACTGGGACAATTCTCTGAAAAATTTTGTGTTATTTTTAGAGGTGATATTTCATCAGTTAAGTAACGTTACTCATGAAAGTTGGCCAGAATGTTTGTCTTGATGATGTGTCTATAATTTGGGTCACCTCTGGTCAAACAGGAGATCAATGGTACAAATGTTAGAAAAACCTTGTGGGTACCCTAGAGACCACCTTTTCAGATTAGTACTAGTGAATGTTAGTCAGAAAATTTGTCACGGTAAAATCTCAGATTAGTTCATAAATGGGTTGGCTGGGGTCTAACTTTAGGTTACTGGGACAAATCCTAGAAAACATTGTGTATACTGCGGGGGAAATTTTTCAGTTCAGTAACTTTGAAAGTAGGTCAGAATGTTTATCTCTGTGACATCTAAATCAAGTTTAAGAAAGGGTTACAGTGAGTCAAATATTAGGTCACAGGAATTGGACAAATCCCAGAAAAAACCTTGTGTACTCTTCAGTGTTCACATCTTTTGTCCAATACTTATAAAAGTTGGTCAAAATGTTTATCTTGATGATATCTGAAACAAGTTTGGAAATGGGTCACAATTGGTGAAAAACTAGGTCACTTGGACTAATCTCAGAATACCTGTGTGTAATAGGCCACATGTTCACTCAGATACTAAAGGAAGTGGTCTGAATGTTTTTTTGATTATATGTTGGACAAGTTAGAAAAAATTGTCACATTAGGTGAAAATTGAGATAAGCAACTCAAATTTTAGAAAAAAAATGTGCCACATTTTCAGTCTACTGTTCATAAAAGGTGGTCAGAGTGTTTGTTTTGATAATATCTCTTAGGAGTTTGAATATGGGTAATCTGTAATCAAAATGTAGGTCACCATGTCAGATTGTAGCTAAAACTTGTTTGCATTCTCTATGCAACATTTTTAATCTTCTTGGCAAAAAAATTGGCTAAAAAAAGTAGGTTATTACAGAGAGGAAATTGACTATACTTTGTACTATTCTCTCAAAGGTTCACAGGCTCAGATGAGTGATTCAGGGTGATCATGACCCTCTTGTAGTAAAATGATGGAATGTCTGACAAGTCAACTGTTCAGGGGAATCCATTCATTTACAAAGAAAAAAAAACCTCGGTACTTACGTGAGAAAATTAAATGAATGTTATTGTTCATATTTTGAATTTACATGTGAAAAGCTTTACCAAAAATGATCGTCACTAGAAGCAATGATACTATTTATAGTGTGTGTGTGGGTGTGTGTGAAAAAGGTGACAAAGGTCCATGACTCCCAAACAGGGGGAGTAATTTTTTTTCTCTTTCTGAACAACTAGGCAACTAGTAATCCCTGAAAGTCTGAATCAATTCCGTCCAATAATGAATGAAGAGTTTCGGTCTCAAAAGAAAAAAAATGTTGAAGGTACGGGCGCACGCACGGACGGGTGCCATTACTATATTCTCCGACGATGCCTATTGGTGGGGATAATTATGTTGTAAGTGTACCTTAGAAGGGTTAGGGTCTGGGTTAGGGGGTCATTATTTTATAGGGGGTCACTATTCTCTGTGTGGGTCATTTTTCTACGTGTGGTGGAGTCAAAATATTATGACCCTCCAATCATAATGGTATGTGCGGGGAGTCACTATTCTCTATAAAATAATGACCAAGGGGGGGGGGGGGGGTCATTTTCAATGGGGGTCATTTAACAACATTACACCGGTCGCATGTTAAAAGTAGGATTCAAAATAAGATCGATTTTACAGAAAAAAAAACAAAACTTTACTTACCTTTCGTTTGTCTGATCATGCCCTGGAGTCCAAGGGAGTGAAATTGTCTTTCAAATTTTCCAAATGAATGTGACTTCACACACTTTATAAAGTAGCCTTGAAAAAGGCGGACACATAGAGGTGTGAAACGGGGTACATGACTCTTTACTTAGTTGCAGAAATTGGCACTAAATTGTTGCCGATATTTTCTTCATAATATTTGATTCATAGTTTTACTCAAATGCTTATCTAGTGATAGAAAACTACTCGAGTTGCTTTCAAATCATCTACTGGAAACCAGAAATTCTATTACGGAACCCCGTTCCATACCCCACGCTAAATGGAAAGAAGCCGTATTATCATGAGACCTAAGTCCACATTCTTTGTTTACCCTTCGCATCATTATGCCAGCCGAGAAGGATTATACGTGTAAATCTTTATTTAATAACCATGTTAAACATTGCGGGAAAAAAGAGTCTTTATGGTACAAAAGAAGTTTCAAAGAAGACAAAACTGACTCGCGAGTTTTGGAAAAGCACCCAAAAATTCATACATCATTACACATGTTTTAAATAAGGAAAGTGCACTGGTCAGCAGACTTTTACCCTCGTCGGGAAGGGTATGTAACACTCTTTATACTTTCTTTACCACTATCCTTTCGATAGATGACCATTGAAGTTTTTATGGTCAGATTAGATTCTAGATCTAGATTAAGATTAGAGTACACAGAAAATGCAGTCTGGTCTTTGCTGGGTACATTATCACCCTGGAGAGACCTTGCGTTCTTGCTCCTGATCAACATTACTGCTCCTGTCAATTGAACGTACCCGCTCAAGGTAAAAACATGGCCGCGCCCTAAAATTTTGCTGGGTAAGCACCAAAAGCATAATTTTTTGACATGTTAATGAATAGATATGCAGTTGAAGGTTGTCGCACGGAATGTCTGGGATGCCAGTGCACATTAATCTTGTGGTTCTTTTGGTGGTTAATCGTTTGTTGAAGACGTTTAATCCAACAAACTTCCGTCAGCGACTACGATTTCTGGAAAGTCAATACTTGGAGTCTCCAAAAACCTTTGTAAAACATATACACTCGATATTTTGAAGTGTGAACCGTATCAGATGACCTACATAATGATTATTCCTCACAACTATGAACAAAAAAAATTACATTGCAATTATAAAGCGATATTTTGCCATTTTTGCATTTCAACGTAACATGCTTCTAAACTCAATACGACGATCCAGCTCCTGAGTTGAAAGACAGCGTAAGTCTTTGTGAGTAGTATTGGTAGGTAGCGTAGGGACGCGGCCGATCCGCCGCGTCCCACGCTACCTACCCTGTACAGCCCTACGCTACCTACCCTACAGAGCCCAGGTTGCCTACCCTGAGGAATTTATCCCTATATCACTGAGTTGAACTTAGTTTTTCTTCACCTATGGATGATTTCTCTCTCTAAAAGCCTGAGCACTGAGTTGGACTTAGACTTTTTTCTGAGTTTTTACTCTTTGGAGTGTAACTCTTCTGAGAGAAAAGAAGATTGACAATTTGAAGAAAGATAGAACTTTCGTGGTAAATGGTTAGTCCTGAAAAGGACTGTTGGGTTAGCCCTGAAAAGGGCTGTTTTTGTTTTGGAGATTGTTTTTTCTCTACTGACAGCTTTTCTTTGGCTTTTTCGGGATTATGAGGTCATCGAGATTATCAATGTTTTTCCCGTATTTGCCCTGGCCTGTCATTATCGGTGTAGGTCTCTTTTGATCAACTCGCTGTTTCTTGTGAAGATGGCTATCGTCTTCCTCTGATTTCCGTTTTGTTGTTTTTCTTGGTTTTGTTGTTCTTGGTTTTTTTTCCTTTGGCTGATTTTTGTTCACAACAAAACGGTAGAGTCCACCAACTTGTGAAGATTGGTTTTATCAAAGTCAAACTCCACAGGGATCTTCACAGGAACTGGTGAAATGCGCTGACTCTGTTGGCGTAGTGTCTCAATATTTCTACTGAGCTGTTCGCTGTTTGTGTTTAAAGTTTTAATCTCCTCCAAATGCTTGTTTAAAGTCTCCAGTTGTTCTAAGATCCGAGCCATCACGGAATCTTGTTTTGAATTTAACTGTTTCACCTCTTCATAAATGTTGTCCAACACCGTCGATGGATTGATGATTGTCGAATTTATAACTGATGAAAGAACGTCTCCATTGTTTTCCACTGGTAGGAAATCGTCCAAGTTGATTTCATCTAAGTTGTACTCCATATTGAAACTGCTTCCGAATATTGATACTGCTTCCGAATATTGATACTGCTTTCGAAGTGATCGTTAGCTGAGAATCGAAGAAATGATGAATGTGTGGAAATAACGTCGGGTTTTATACGTTTACAGAGGATTGAAAATTTAAGAGCGCGGACCTGGCGGGAAACACCAGGATTGTACTGTGTGACACTGAATTAGGAGTGGTGAAAAAACACCGATATAACTATCGATTCAATCGGACAATGTTAATGAAACGCCGACGCGGGAAAAACATAGGAGAAATGACATCATGAGTCAAGTAGGTCAATCCTCCTGTAAAGCTATAAAAAACCGGTGATATTTTTACATAAAAAATCATATTTGCTCAGGATGGTTCGAATTCTTGTCTGCCCCCACTGCGCAAGCAGGTGTCAGATAGACTGTGGGAAATGTTTCGCTATCCTGGAGTATCTTGGACAGAAACATAACTGTCCAGATCTAGATGAAGGATTTTACGATGATGATGAAGGTTCAACGATTTGCTGTGAATACTGTGGGTGTGAAATCATCCCAGTGGATCGGCTAGAAGAGTCGTAGACCTCGATGTTGTTGTGAAATCCTTTTTAAAAAGCCCTTTTCAGGGCTAACCATCTCCAAGAAAAGATCTTTCTTTCTTCAAAATGGTCAAAAGTAAAAAAGTTAAAACTAGAAAAAGTCAAAAGTAAGAAGTAATTATTTTATGTTTTTTTTTTATTTTCAAAAGAACTTATGTACAATGAAAAATCAAGTCATAAACTGTAAAGACAAAAAATGAATGAACTGTAAAGACAAAAAATGAATGAAAAATCAAGTCAGTCTTTTTTGTTTAAATTCAATATTGTGTTGAAATCTTTTTCACTCAGTATGTTTCCTTTTTTTCTTCGGAATGTCAGATTCACATTTGGTTTTACGTTTTCTTCTCCTTTCATTGGTTTTTAATACCATATCTGGGCAGATTTTATCCTCGTGTTTTGTTGATTTGCAAAAGAAACAGTTCTTTGTTACCCGTTTTTTCTTCTTTTCGTTGTTTTGCTGTTTTTCCTCTCCGTACGAACAACCCGGTTCTGCAGAAAATTCGTTTTTTGTGGAATCTATGAGATTTTGTTTGTGCAGATTTTTTCGTATTGTCTCTAAATCATCTGCTATTTTACAGATTTCTGAATCGCTGATATCTGTTGTGTCGGACTGTATATCTACGGTCTGAGTTTCAATGGATGATGTAGCTTGTGGTGAACTTTTTTTCCATGTATTTTCACTGCAGAATGAATTTAGTGTCCCGACGAATTTCATATGTTGGAGACTGACACCGTTGTAAAACGATGGTGAAATTTCGATGTCATGACTGTGTGGATTCACGTAGACAAAAACAATTGTTCCTGTCTGATTTTCTTTTTTTGGACATTCTTTGGCCCAATGTCCTGCTTCGTTGCATGTAAAACAAATATTTGTTCTCTCACCATTCACCCCATATCGTTTGTCGACCGTCGCTTGATCCAAAACTCTGTATCTGGTAGTACGGTAAACATCTTTTTCTTCTAAATGTTGGTGGGATAAAAATGATCCCACGTAGTTTCCGTTATGTTTAACATGATACTTTGATGGAATATTGCTGACCTCATAATCGTGGCTGTATGGATTAACATACAGATGCACCCTCTTTCTAAGTGGTGATGTATTTTGCAGCTTGAACTCGCTCATATTCTTTTATCAAATGTACTGTCTGAGATTGAGCAGAAGAATGATTAGATTTTCACAACCGCCGTCTCTATTTATACACTGTTGCAACGGAGAGGTTATATAAATTGTTAGTTTTTTCTCACTTCCTGCATTATTGTCTTTTCACACAGAGCTAAAACGATGGGTAAAAGAAAAAGAATAATAACCTATTCAGACAGCGAAAGTGACGATGAGGTATTTCCACCAACAAAAAAGAAAAAAACTAGACCGTTGAAAGAAGAAAGTGACAGTGACGATGAAAGTATCAACTCTACCTTAGACATGAAAAGTCTATATGATTTAACAGAAAGGGGTAATAAGAAGTCAAGAAAATTTAGAACAGAATCACATGTGCTGACGGCGAGTTTTAAGAAATTTGAAGAATTATCACCTCAGAGACTGCTTGGATTATTTGACGATGTTACCCATGAAATCATTCGAAAGTTAAATGCTAACCCGACGGACATGATTAGAATTAGCATCAATCATCCTTCGTTGGAAATGGGGATCCATATTCCCTTTTTAATTACAGAACAGTTGCAAGGTGAAACTATGTTGAATGAAATTGAACGAGTTTTACAATGGAATACAGATTTCGTCTTGAACGATGGATTCATGACATTTGACATTACACATACAATACCTCCATGTGGTGGCGGAAAAAAGAAATACAAAGTATCAGAATTAGATTCAAAGGTTTTTGCCAAGAAGAAAAAATCCATTATTCAAATTGACAATCATGACCAACTATGTTTTGCAAGAGCCGTTGTTGTGGGAATTTGCTACAATAAACGTGAAAACAACGAAGAATGGAATAGGAAATGGGATCGTATTCGTCGTTCAAACCGTCCTCTTCAAAAGACTGAAGCTGAGAAATTGTTGAATGAAGCTGGAGTTTCACCAACACAGCCTGTAGGAATTGACGAATACAAAAAAATTCAAGCATTCTTGTATGAAAAAGGCTATGTCATTAAAGTTCACGATCAACATTCCAAAACGGGAAAGATATTTGAACATCCAGAAGTGAAAACCAATTGTAAGATCATACATTTTTACTTTCATCAAAACCATTATGACTACATCAAATCTATCGAAGGTTTTTTTTGTTGTGCATATTATTGTGAGTTCTGTGATGTGGGTTACTCTCAGCGGGAAAGTCATGTTTGTTCAAATATCTGCAAAGGTTATTACCGCAAAGGAAAATGTCCATCAGAATTCAAAGAATATGTTTGCAGTTATTGCTGTAGACGATTTTTTAGTGCTGTATGCTTTGGAAATCACAGAATTGTTCAAGGTAAAGAAAAGAAATCCATTTGTGAATTAGTGAAACTCTGTTCGAAATGTGGTGTGCAATATCTTGTCAGAAAGAAAAATCATGTTTGCAATGGAAAGAAAAGGTGTCATATCTGTAAGAGAATTGTTAACTTTTCTCATCGATGCTATATTCAGCCTTACCAATGTAAGTTGAACCATGACAGCAATGACGAGACGAGTTCTTCTGTAGTCAAAAAACCACAGTTCATTTTCTTTGATTTTGAATGCAAACAAGACACGGGGTACACATCCCGAATTATTGTATTGCACACAGAGCATGTGGTGATTGTATCGATAAATCACTTGATTTTCATTGTTCTACATGTAGTGAATTTGAAGAGGGTAGGGAAGTTATTTTTCAAGGTGAAGAAACTTTGAGTCAATTTTGCAAGTGGCTCTTTTCAAAACATCATAAAGGAGTCACGGCTATTGCCCATAATTTCAAAGGTTATGACGGCCAGTTCATTCTTGACTATATTGTCAAAGTTGGGTTAAAACTTCCAAAATTGATCATGAATGGAAACAATATTATGAAGTTAGAAGTGAATGGTGTGCGTCTGATCGATTCTTTCAATTTCATGAGCTTTGGTTTGGCAAAATTTCCAGCCACATTTGGTCTTCAAGAAATGAAAAAAGGTTACTTTCCTCACTGGGCAAATACAGATGAATTTTGGAGTTACATTGGCCCTTACTTGGATATGTCTTATTACAAACCCGACTCAATGCCTGAAGAGGCTAGGTCAAAATTCATAGTTTGGTATAATGACAAAGTTCAAAAGGGTGAGGAATTCAATTTTCAGAAGGAGATGGAATTGTACTGTAGGTCAGATGTTAATATCCTTAGACGAGGGTGTGCTGAATTCAGAAAGCTGTTTATTGAACAGGGTGGCATTTGTCCATTTTTAGAGGCGATTACCATTGCAGACGCCTGTAACAAGGTCTGGCGAAGCAAATATTTGCCAGAAAATCAAATAGCTATCATTTCAAGCAAAGACTCATCCAGACGTCGCTTTTCTATGAAAGCGATACGCTGGGTTCAAAGCGTAGCCCAGGAAAAAGGTATTAATATCCAGCATGCAAAAAATGGTGGGGAAGTTCAAATCGGGAGATATAGTGTAGATGGTTTTCACCGTCAATCAAACACTGTTTATGAATTTCTTGGGGATTTGTATCATGGTTGTCCTGTATGCTATACAGATCGAAAACAGATCAATCCTATTAATGGGGAACCCATGTCTGAATTGTACGAACGTACTTTTGAACGTATAGCAGATATCGAAAAAATGGGTTATAATGTAGTGTACATTTGGGAGCACGATTTCGATGCTAAGATGAAGGATAAAGAGTACAAAAAACTCATTGAAAAGTTATATCCACATTGGGACCCTATCGATCCGAGGGATGGTTTGTCTGGGGGAAGATGTAATGCAATAAAAATTGGTTATGATGTTGATGAAAAAAGCAAGAAGGAAATCAAGTACATTGATATCTGTTCTCTGTACCCTTATGTTTGTAAACACAAATCCTATCCTGTAGGTCAGCCAGAAATTTTGTCTGCTGAGAATATTGACATGAACAATATTCGACAATATGAGGGGTTAATCAAATGCAAAGTTTTGCCTCCAACTGATTTGTTTCACCCCGTTCTCCCAGTTCACTGTAACAACAAAATGATGTTTCCACTCTGTATGATATGTGCAGAAGAAAGTTCAAGCATTTGTAGCCATGGTGAAGAAGAGAGGGCTTTGGTCGGAACTTGGGTTACTTTTGAATTATTCAAAGCTCTTGACTGCGGTTATCGATTATTGCAAGTGTATGAAATTTGGCATTTCAATTCTGTGTCAGATCAGTTCTTTAAACATTATGTGGACAATTTCTTGAAAATTAAGCAAGAAGCCAGTGGTTATCCAGATTGGTGTCAATCAGAGTCAGAAAAAGATCAGTTCGTTTGTGAATATGAGAAGGCGGATCCAAGTTGTATTCAAAAAAATCCTGGGAGAAGGTCATTTGCTAAGATTATGTTGAACTGTCTTTGGGGAAAATTAGCTCAGCGTGAAAAAATGTCCCAGACGGAATACATCAGTGACCCGTCTAAATATTTTGAATTAGTCACCAATCCCAATTTCATTGTAAAGCATGTAGAAATCTTTGACGAGGACTGTCCATTCATCTTGGTTAACTATGAATCAAAGTTGTAACATATTGATACCCACGCTACAGCCAATGTGGTAGTAGGGTCTTACGTAACAGCTTATGCAAGGTTGGAATTGTACAGCGTTCTTGAAAAGTTAAAAGATAGAGTTCTGTATTTTGATACAGATAGTTGTATGTAAATTCATGACCCTGAATTATGGAACCCTCCCATTATCAACAGCCGGTTAGGAAAATGGACTGATGAAGAGCCTACTTGTAAAATTACTCAATTCAGAGGACTTGGGCCTAAGAATTATGCTTACAAAATGAAAACAAAAGATGGAGAAGAGATAAGCAAATGTAAAGTAAAGGGGATTACTCTGGATTACAATACAAAGCAGGTGGTGAATTTCGATACATATTCAAAATGTGCTTTGGATCGCACAATAGAAATCAAAATTCAGTATGATTGTAGAATTAAAAGACACAGAGATAGAACCACAAACCACAAACAAAAACGTTTCGCTCTGTATACACCAAGAGAGTTATTGTAAATGGTGCTGACACTGTACCCTATGGTTATAAAAGTTTGAGAAAATAATTCTATATCACATTGTTGTGTGGCGATCAGTCAAAGTAAGTCGGGAAAAAATATTAGCCATTGGTCAAAAATAACAATCATGTTGCCGTTACCAATAGAACTACGTGAAAAAATTTATGGAGAATTTGTTCGACAGCATACGCTTGATGAACGAACACAGCTTAACATTAAATTTTTCTGTGTGAAAATTTGGATCGGCAAATTGTTTAAGTGGGTTGCAAAAGGAGAAAAGTCCTACAAAGTGTATGCTATAATCAACTTTATTGCGATGATGGTGGACGATTCGGGTATAGATCTCGTTCTCAAAACTTATTTAGCAGATAGCTGTTTGAAAGACAATGTTATTATTAAGCTGTTTCGATCCACAAGTCGATGGACATTTTTTATCATAGGAACAACAGAAGAAAGTTTTCTTAACGTTCTGAAAATGAAATCAGTTCTATTTGACTTTTACTTAAGCTACAAAAAAGGATCTGTTCATTCCTACGGAGAATCAATGGAAACCATGGCAGGGTATATTCTATTTGATAGAGATGTTACAGAAGAAGTAGTATATTCAGCTCTTTCAACAAAAGACGTTTATAGACATGTTGCTCCATTCATGGGACTACGAGATTTCGACGATATGGATAGTGAATATACAATGTTTTTGGGTTATGAGCAATTGCACAAAGACATTACTGAATATGAAGACAAATGTGAAACTCGTGGTATTTGCGAATTTGCATTGTAAAAATTTGTTATATGCTGTATTGTAAATAATTCATTGTGAATAATTCATTGTGAAAAAATATTTCGGTGTGAATTTTTTCATTGTCAAGAAAATGTTTTTATGCTGTATTGTAAAAAATGTTTCATTGTCAAGAAAATTTTTTATGCTGCATTGCAAAAAATGTTTCATTGTTCAGTTCTGTTCAATAAAAATGTTTTCATTTTCAATGATGTTATCATTTTATCATTAGCCTTTAAAGAGTAAAGTAAAAAAATGGATGTACAATCCATATTATTTCAACATCCTTGTAATATTTTCATTACAGGCCCGAGCGGCTGTGGAAAAACAGAGTTCGTTCATAAATTAATTGACTATAGAGAAGACTTGTTCAACATTGTTCCTGAAAGAGTTGTTTGGTGTTACAAAGAATGGCAACATGCCTACAGTGTTATGCAGGAAAAGTTTAATTCACAATTTGAATTGATAAAATTCGTGGAGGGGATTCCTGACGACGAAAACGAAATTGTCAGTGATGTATCCATTCCACATTTAATCGTCTTTGATGACATGTTGGGTGAAAAAGATGAGGAAAAAATTAAACTTTGGTTTACAAGAAAAGGTCATCATCGTAATACAAGTGTGATTTACATCACGCAAAATATGTTTCAGCAATCGAAATCGAGTCGAACCATTAGCCTTAATTCTAGATATATGATTTTATTTCGAAATGAACGAGATAAGAATCAGATTAAAACACTAGCTCGGCAAATGCAAGCCCCACATTTGGTACCTGCTTATGAAGATGCTACATTGTCGGACCATGGTTATCTAGTCGTAGATTTTCATTCACAAACAAACAAAGAATTAAGACTCCAAGCAGATATATTTTACCGTTGGTATACACAAGGTAATGAAAGAGGCCCTGTTATTTATTCTTCTGCTTAAAAAAGTTTCTTTTAAGAAAGTTTTTTATGCAAAAGTTCTTGCTTTAAAAGAGAATTACATTTTTGAGTATAAATCATTTTTATGATACACATCCGTGAGTAAACATGGCCTTACCAGCTACACCAAGTTCGGTTTTAGCTGCTTTACGAAATTTAAGTCAACAAACCGATAAACATGAAAGAGAAGCTGTGTTAAAAGCAGGATTAAAAGAAATTTTAAAATGGTTTACATTGGCTGCGCAAAACATCATCGAAAATAAAATCAAATTACCAAAACAAACCATAACATACATGACAAAACATAGAGCAGATATTGAACAGCTAGCAGATCCGACCATAGATGAGGAGAGTAAACGTAAAATCATTTTAAAACCTGGAGGGGGTGGCTTTCTAGGCGGTGTTATTATCAGAAGTTTGCTGAGATGGGATGGAACAAAAACCATCAGAAAATTTGGAGTTGAAAGACAAACTCGAAAACGTGTTCCAGTCTCCAAAAAAGAAAAAATCTCCAAGAAAGAAGAAATCTCCGAAAAAGCGTACTCCGAGAAAGCATGCTCCACCAAAGAAAAAATCTCAAAAGAAGAAATCATCACCAAAGAAGCATGCTCCAATTACGATTGATGAAAGATTTGTTACTACCCGAAAACGAAGGTCTGTAGGAAGCAACATTTCAGAACATCAACAGTATCCGAAATCCAGAGAGGAAAGAATAAGAAAAAAACTGCGGGATTACGAAAGAAAGTATTCAAGATTCATATTACCAGGCAAAAAATTATCGTTTCAAAATATCCCCTCCGTCGCGTGGTCTCCAAAGACATTAGCCAAACATAAAAAAGGTTTAAAAAAATATAAACGAATGTTTTATGATATGCTGAAACATAACCTTGATACAGGGAGATATAATCTTGATGACAAAAATAAGATGCTCTACCTTGGGAAAGGAAGATCCGTTCCCGTGGATTCATCTATATCTACCGCCACTACATTAGCCGACGATCTCTATTCACAGTTTTCTTAAGAAATTTTAACAACAAATTTTGTCTACAAAAACATTACATTAGCTATAAATGTTAGTGACATGGAAGTTGTATTATCATTTAATCCGAAATCGAGATCAAGTCAACATGAAGAAGAAAACACCTCTGATAAAAAACATGGTTCAATGGTTATGGCTATGATACAGGCTAAACCAAAAACACGTAAAAAACTTGTAAAAGATTCGTCACCCGAAGTGATAAAATGCATATCGGAATGCTGTCATAATGTTTTAAAAGGCAATGTACATTTATCATCACCTCAGAAGAAGAAATTGTATTCAAGTAGGCAGCAACTCAGACGTTTAGCTTCGAAATATTAAATCAAAAAGGTGGATTTCTTCATTTGCTTGGTCCTGCATTATTACCATTGTTAGGAAAAGCCGTTATCGGAGGAATAGGAGGAGCTCTTAAGGCCTTGTAATTTCATAATTTTTAAATTATGTCTGTTAAAAAAATGGTTATTGTGCCTTACCAAACCTTAGAAAATATGAAACGTTGGAAAGTCGAACAAGCTCAAAGACCTCGTTTACCACCCAACCCGCAAGTTGTAGATGTAGCACATCTTCAACAGGACATGGGTCATATTTTACAAAACACCGATTTATCAGAATCAGAAAAGACTCAAAAGTATGGTGAAACTTTGTTTAAGTTACAAAATTATCTTCAAAAAGCAAGACCAACTTTGAACAATTTACTTTCAACGACAAAAAGTGATGATAGTGTACAGAAATCAGCATCTGTTACCTTGCATGATCAAATTTTGCAAAGTGTACCAAAAAGCATGAAAAGAAAAGCCGAGTTACTTTTGAATATGATAAAAGATAACAAAAATTTAACTTGGGATGAACAAGGAGTTGTGTCATATAAAGGGGCATGCGTTCACGGTTCCAATATCATCGATCTTATCAATGATGCAATACGTCAAAGAAAAGGTGTTGAACCCAAAGGCTGGAAAACTTTTTCAAAGGCATTACATGAAAGTAATATTCCGCAAGAAGTTATTGGCAACTCAAGTAGATGGAGGTGGATGCATAAAACTTATGATAAATCTTATGATAAGTCACTGAACGAAGATGAAGAATCCCATGGTGAATCCGATTACTTATTTCATACGCCAAAAAGTGTACAAAAAAGTGCAAGGAAATCGGGTGCAAAAAGTGTTAAAAAATCTACGATGAAAACTCCATACATGAAACCTGAAGAAAAAGAAAGACTGAAACAATTCTATACTAAAGAGTTGTTAACTCCACCAGAATCTATAAAAAAGACCCCTAGTCGTAAAACGGTTCAGTCATGGGACCCCTGGTAAAGCCTAAACTTGATTACGTGTTAAGAAAGTTGTTTTATGATCCCAAAAGTACTGTCGCATTTAATGGAATAAAGCAATTGTATTACGCTGCAAAATCTGTTTTGAAAGGAATAAGATACAAAGATGTTCAAGAATCCACCTATACCTTACACAAACCAATCCGTCGACGTTTCAAAAGACGAAAAACTATTGTAAGTGGTATAGATTATCAATGGCAAGCTGATTTGGCCAACATGCAACATTTAGCAAAACAAAATGATAACAAGAAATATTTACTTTGTGTAATTGACGTGTTTTCAAGATTTTCATGGGTTATCCCTATTCCAAATAAAATGGGAAAAACTTTGATTCGAGCATTTCAATCTATTGTTCAGAAATCAAAACGAAAACCATTGTCACTTCAAACAGATAAAGGTTCGGAATTCAAAAACAAACTGTTTCAACAATACTTGAAAAAGAGTCAGATTCATTTTTTCACCACCGAAAATCCAGAGACAAAAGCAAGCCTCGTTGAAAGATTTCAACGAACTTTAAAAACGAGAATGTGGAAATACTTTACGTACAAGAAAACAAGACGTTACATTGACGTATTGAATTCTTTAGTTCAGAATTACAATCATACTTTTCACAGAAGTATTAAAACATCTCCTGCAATGGTAACAAAATCAAATGAGGCAGAGGTTTCGAAAAATCTGTATCCTCGATTATCGACAATCGCAATGACGAAAAAGCCAAAATTCAAAATTGGAGATCGTGTTCGGATCAATAAAACAAAACGTACATTTGATAAGGGCTATTTACCAAATTGGACGCAAGAAATATTTGAAATCACTCATGTTAACAAGACATTTTCACCTATCGCCTATAAAATAAAAGATTTACAGGGTGAACAAATTTTGGGAACTTATTATGAATACGAACTTCAATTAATAAAAGATGATGAAGTCTATGAAATTGATTCAGTTCTTGATAGACGTACAAGGCGTGAGGGCAAAAAATTAATCAAAGAAATAAAAGTCGATTGGAAAGGCTATCCAAAAAAATTTCAAAGCTGGATACCAGAATCCCATTTGGTGTCTTTGAAGGAAAAATCTTATAGATAAAAAATCTTATAAAAAGACAGTACATTTATGATGAATTCACAGTCAAACATTGAGTGCGCGACAGAAAGTGTCGATAGTGTTAGTACTAAAAATTACAGCTGCTGTGGAAATCGTGTTCCAAAGAATCAGTTTACATATATTTCACAGATATTAGTCATTTACGCAATTATTGCAACCTCCATAGTGAATTGTGGTTGATACTGTTAAGTAGTTCACTCGGATATATTCTCCCATCTCCGGGGTTAAAATTCACAAAGACAGAACAAAAACAACCAGGACTTGATTTCATTGCCAGTAAAAAATAAAATATTAAAAAATGAATTCGTTTTATGTTACTCTACCTAGCGATAGTTCCATAAACCTTTATCCGAACAACACACAGTGCTATTTTAAAGTTCATTTACCAAAGACAGTTCATATTGATAGGGAAAATTGGGAAGTTGCATTAGTTCAACTTATTACCCCCTCTCAGTTTTTAAACGTAAGTGAACAAGAAGCAAAGTTCGAAATTATAACTGCAGATAACGGTTTATACAATGCAATAGCAGCGGTAGATAAAAAAAGAGATAATATGGAGATAGCTGTATTAAGGCGAGACGATAAAGGTAGAGCAGAAAAATGGTCAATTCTATTTACTTTTCCACCGGGTAGTTACACTTCACCAAAGCATATTATAGAGGTGATCGATGAATTGGTTCAAAATAACCTATCGGGTATCCTTCAAAAGAATTCAATGCTACTGTCTATTAGCTATTCAACCTCATCCAAACGTCCGAAACTTGCAATGAGAAATATTACAAAAACCGGAATGAAATTCCATTCATCGCTGTTTTTAAAACTGGGAGGATCGCCAGAATTTCAACAGGAGGTGATTTATCCGGGTAGAAGATTTTTAAATGCATTTAAATACACTCCTAATATTGATGCTGGCTACAACCATCTGTTTGTTTATTCAGATACTGCTGAACACACTATAGTGGGTGATACATTTGCTCCCATACTTCGTGTTTTACCGTTCAAACCAACCGAATCAGTTGAAAATAATTATGAAGCCCAACATATCAACCATGATATTACATTACCGCATTATATCCCCGTTTCGAAATCTGATTTCGATACTATTCACATTCAAATAACGGGGGATTCTGGCATATCGTTTCATTTCATTACTGGTAAGACAATCGTCAAGTTACATTTCAGACAGAAAAAATAAAAAATATTTGAAATAATTAAACTGATACATTGACAAAAAATGCTGCCAGTTTATCGTGGCGTAAAACATCAGTATGGGTATGGATTAGGTTCCCTATTTAGATCAGCACTTAAAACAGTGACTCCATTGCTTAAACCCTTGGTCAAATCTGGTTTTAATGCTATGAAAAAAGAAGGAATCAAACAAGGAATACGTGCAGCAGAAGATATCTTTTTACGTGGTAAAAACCCCAAAAAAGTTGCAGTCTCGCGGGGAAAACAATCTGTTCATAATTTAGCGCAACAGTTAATACCTGGGATAAAAAAACGAAAATCACAAAAGACACGTCATTTATCTTCTCGATCTCACAGGGGGAAGATCATTAATAAAAGACAAAGAAATCATTACACTAGACCAAGACCTCTTGATATATTTGATTGAGAAAAAATCTTTTGAAAAATCTTTTTCGAAAATGATGCAAAACGGATCTTGCGAATGCAGTAAATCAAAACTCAATGTTCTTTCTGTACCACCTACATTGACAACAATGCAAGAAAGCCAATGGGTTGAACATTTTCCAATATCATCTTTGACAAACAATTCACCGATAGAATTCATCATACCACCTCAAACCGAACATTGGACAGATTTGTCACAATCGTATTTGTATATCAAATTCAAAATCGTTAAAGCAGATGGTAGCAATTTAGATGCCGGTTCAAATGTAGCCCCTGTAAACAATTTCATGCACAGTATGTTTAGCAGTGTCGATTTGTATCTAAATAATAAACTAATCAACAGTAATTCAGACACCTATCCATACAGAGCATATATCGAAAATCTTCTGTCATATAATTCCGACTGCAAGACTACGTTTTTGAAAGCTGGGTCGAAGACACCAGTGGTCAATTCGGAGCACTCAACCACGATGGGGATAATGAAGGATTACGAGAAAGAATAGGTGTAATCACACTAAGCAGAACTGCAGAGCTTTTCGGACGATTGCATCTTGATCTATTTCAGCAAGAAAAATATTTACCTAACGGAGTTGAAATCAGACTTAGATTAAACAGAGTCTCATCAAACTTTTGTCTTACGGGAGGTACTGGTGCACCAGCTGCAAAAATTGTACTGGAAACAGTCAGTCTGCATATGCGAAATGTTGAATTGTTACCTGTTGTTGCGAATGATCTAAATCGAATTATTTCTCAGCAAAACATGAAAATTCCTATCCGTAGAGTAGAAGTAAAGACTTTTACCATCGGCAATGGACTTCAGTCTAAAGTTGAAGATCATTTGTTTCAAGGACAGCTTCCGAAACGTGCTTTCATTGCAATGGTAACAAATGCTAGTTATAATGGAGGTTATGATACCAATCCATTTTTCTTCCAACATTTCAATCTGTCAAAAATAGATGTATCATGTAATGGTCACAGTATTCATAACAGACCCTTTGAGCCTGACTTTGAAAATGGCTTGTATTTGAAATCATATTTGTCAATGTATCAGGCTGTCTCAGCCTTTGGACTCAATAAATCATTTGATATTGCCAAAGAAGATTATGCTGGTGGATACTGTTTGTGGGGTTACGATTTGACAGCTGATCAAGGCAGTGAAGAAGGTCAACTTCATCCTATAAAAACTGGAAGTCTTCGAATTGAGCTTCAATTCGCCCAAGCCTTGGCAACAGTGATCAACGTTATTGTTTTTGCCGAATTTGACAATCAGATCGAAATCAACAGTTTGACAGAAATCATCACAGATTACTAACTTCGGAAAAATTACATCAGAAAAAAACAGCCCTTTTCAGAGCTAAGAGAAGTAAAAAACAATGCAAGAACTCAGATTTGCTATATCACTGAGAGAAGAAGCAGAAAAAGTGAAATATCACACTTCAAAGTGCATCTCTACTCGGTAAAATGACATTCACAATAGCTTCGAAAAACATATGATTGAAGAAATAAAAAATCTTATTGCCAGTGAAGTTCGCAACCAGTGTTACGGATGTCAAGTGGATCACCCCAGTCAAATACAGCACGATCTGTGTTTATTCAAGAACAGACAAGAACATACAGATATGTTCATAGAAAAAGCTATGATGGAATTAAATCCATACAAAATCATGGAAAAATGGTATCCTGAACTAATGGAGATGAAACTCGATGACAGTGACTATGTGGAAGCCTACAGATTATGGCAAAATATAAAACAAAACATTTTATCTGAAATCACGGAGTCGTGCTTACAATACTGGTGTGACAAAGTAAAACAATCCTGGGAAGAAAATGACTAAGAAAAAAACGTGATGTATACTTCTGAAATTCAATACATATTGGATCACGGAACCTGGATAAAAAATCTACAGGCGAAAGTCTGTGCAAAAGACCAGTTACCTCGACAAAAACCCAAACATGTGAAAGCTTACATTGTGAATACAGAGAGATCAAATAGACCAGGAGAACACTGGGTGGCAGTGATATTTGATAATAATGACAATGTGCTATACTTTGATCCGTATGGACTACCACCACTTGAGCCAGAAATCATTAACCTTTTTAGACAATCATTCTTCAACGTGGAGATACAATCGACAAACTCTTCAGAGTCTACAGGGTAAAGTTTGCGGACTTTACTGTATCTTTGTATTGGATGCTGTTGCTAGAGGATACAATATACAGAAATATCTTCAACAGAAATTCCTCTCAACGGGACACCATCGAAACGATCGAGATGTATCATTGTGGTTTAATCAACACTACGGAATTCTATACAAGAAAATTTCAGAGACTCAATCCTCACAAACAGTGAAAAAATGATCTTCTTTTTCTTAACAGTTCATTGTGAATATTTCATTTTTTGTCTTTTTTACAGTTCATTGTAAAATATGTTCATTGTAAATATGTTCATTGTTCAGTTCTGTTCAATAAAAAAGTTCAAAAAAACAACAGAGTTCTTCATTCTGTTTTTCCCAAGACTTGTTCTGTCTACATTCTTCCCATACATCGGGTCATAACTTTTTGCTATATTAGCATGAAACGTAGGATGGGAAAAATGTATGTGCTTTCCGTCAGGTCGGAGCTCTTTAAAAATTTTCAATCCTCCTGTAAACGTATAAAACCCAGCGATATTTCCATACATTCACCATTTTTACTCTCAGTTCTCGAGCAGTTCAGAAGCAGTATCAATAATCGGAAGCAGTATCAATATGGAGGAGATAAATTATCAACTGCGTGAGGCTCTCCGAGTCTATCTAAATACCGGTCAGCAGATATTGCTACTAAACACTCATGTCGTAGGAGCGGAGGAACAAACCCAACTACAACGTATAACACAGCCATACAAAGATCTCGGCGAAAGATTAGTTCAGCTATTTCTAAAGACAACGCCTGATGTTGTTTTGGTTGATGTCAAATTTGGGAGGAAGATTACTTTGGATAATGGAACAATGATAATCAGAAAAAGAGTTGAAGCATGCCCTATTTGCCAGGCAAATTTCGGATGTTGTCATTAGAAGTGGAGAACAACGTGAGACGAAAAAACAGCCCTTTTTAAGGCTAACCCAACAGTCCTTTTCAGGACTAACCATTTACCACGAAAGTTCTATCTTTCTTTCTTCAAAATTGTCAGAAGACTCAAAACTAAAAAAGTCATAGTATAGTCAAACTCTAGTTTTTCTGACCCGAACATGAAAAAATGTAACAAAACTACGGGTTGGTCAACAATAAACATTTACCATTAGAAATACAACGGTAATTCTGATTGGACAACATTAATTCAGAGTCAAAACAGCATGAAACGCCGACGCGGGAAAAACATAGGAGAAAATGACGTCATGAGTCAAGTAGGTCAATCCGTCTGAAAAGCTATAAATCTCTGCGATGTATTTTCCATACATCTCATTTTCACAATGGCTTCAAGACCAACACTCAACAGACGTTTCACTTGGATGGATGCTGAGCGACAGTTAGGAAGAGCAAAGAGACAGATCATTTTACTACAACAACGCTTAGCTAAAGTGAAAAAGCGTTACGAGAGGGCGGAGCTATCAAATAACAGGTCGTTCTGTTATAACCTTCGGATGAAGGAAATGATCATTGAAGGCACGCTTGAAATGTATTTTCAGTATGCTATTTCAAAAAGAGAGCAGCTAGACCGTCTTTTCCGTGAGCAATTCGCTGAAAGGACTGAGTCAGACACCGATTAGACTGATACTGAATAATCATTTTCAAGCTGAATCCCTCTCTAAAAAACAGCCCTTTTCAGGGCTAACCATTTACCACGAAAGTTCTATCTTTTCTTCAAAATTGTCAAAACTCAAAAGACTTACAATCAAAAGCCTAAAACATATAAACTCCGATTATTTTTCTCATTCACCATTAACTATCGTAAAGCTGAGTCAGTATCCCACAATGTTTGGATTGACATTTTTCCTCTCATTGCTCTTCTGGTTAGAAGAAAGAGAACGTTTCAGATATATCAGGTATGAAATTGAGCATCTGATGCAAATGCTAGATACAATGGAATCAATCGAAAGAAAGAGGGGAGGATAAAAAGTGTATTCTGCACAAAAACAGCCCTTTTCAGGGCTAACCATCTTCAATGAAACATCTTTCTTTTCAAATCAAAAAAAGTCATAGGCTAGTCAAACTCTAGTTTTTCTGACCAAAACAAGAAAAAATGTAACAAACTATGGATTGATCAACAATAAACATTTACCATTAGAAATACAACGATAATTCTGATTGGACAACGTTAATTAAGAGCCAAAACAGCATGAAACGCTGACGCGGGAAAAACATAAGAGAAAATGACGTCATGAGTCAACCAGGTCAATCCTCCTGTAAAGCTATAAAACCCAGCGTTATTTCCATACATTCATCATTTCTTCGACTCTCGCCTAGCAATGGAAGATTTAAAAAAGACGAAAGCTATAGTCAGCGAAATGGACTTTTGGGACCTTGCTCAATTACCAAGAAAGAAGGAGATCATCATCCCACAAACCGAATGTTGGGATGGTGATGATGAACCACCGTTTTCGCTGCGATTCAACCTGGATAACCAGCAGTTGAAAAGACTGAAGAGGCGGGCAGCGAGCAGCTGCCCAGCCTGCAGAAAAGTTGGAGGCTGTGCTTAAAAACACAACCTCCAAATCAGGTCCTTTTAGGGCCACCCCAACAGCCCTTTTCAGGGCTAACCATCTACCATGAAAGATCTATCTTTCTTCAAATTGTCAGACGAAAGTTCTATCTTTTCTTCAAATTGTCATTTCTTCAAATTGTCAGACGAAAGTTCCATCTTCAAATTGTCAGACGAAACTTCTATCTTCAAACTGTCACAGCTCTTTTCAGAGCTAACCCAACAGTCCTTTTCAGGGCTAACCCAACAGTCCTTTTCAGGACTAACCATTTAGCACGAAAGTTCTATCTTTTTTACTCAAATTGTCAATCTTCTTTCTTTTAGAAGAGTTACACTCCAAAGAGTAAAAAAACTCAGAAAAAGTCTAAGTCCAACTCAGTGCTCAGGCTTTTAGAGAGAGAAATCATCCATAGGTGAAGAAAAAACTAAGTCCAACTCAGTGTTCAGGCTTTTAGAGAGAAATCATCCATAGATGCAGAAAAACTAAGTCCAACTCAGTGCTATAGGGACAAATTCCCTCAGGGTAGGCAATCTAGGCGCTGTAGGGTAGGTAGCGTAGGGCTCTACAGGGTAGGTAGCGTGGGACGCGGCGGATCGGCCGCGTCCCTACGCTACCTACCAATACTACTTTTGTGTTACAGTAAACAGTTTTGTCATTTTGGTTAAGATTCTATATTGATTATCATGGTCACAGTCATGGGTTCTTTACGAAGCCTACTGTAAAACCTTTATGTTTTAACCCTTTACCAAATATTTCCTAATTTAAATAAACTGATGTAGAATACTAAGCTAACATTGGGCATTTTTTGTGATTGGTCAGAAAGGTGGACATGTTTTTTCTGCAGGCCTGTATGTATTTTTGGGAAAAACCATTATAACAATATAACGTTAAAAGCATTTAAACATTAAATATTTGAAAGTGACACTCTACATTACTGTATTTTTGGACACATCTATTTTAGTAGCAACTTTTCATTTTCCAACGATGATTAAGATTTAAAATATACTTACATGTAATTGAAAATTTCACCTTTCAAGAATATGCTAAACAACGGGGAAAAAGATGCAATTTGCCATTAGGGTTACTTTTCATTATTTCTCTTTCAATATTCATATTCCAGTACCTCTTATGCCGACTATCTTTTTTAAAAAAAATATTCTTGTTTCTATTAATAGGCCTAATCTTATTGAGCATGTATTCAGGTGATCTCGGGTTCTCTCCCCAGTTTTTATACGCCGCCAAAGGCGACGTATATTGGTGTCGTCTTCTCCGTCTGTCCGTCCGTCCGTACATCCGTCTGTCCGTCCCTTCGTCCGTCTGTACGTACATCCATTTCTTGTGGATGCAACTCCTCATTTCTTGACAGATTTGGATAAAATTTCACAAAATGTTTCTCATCATGTGACCTAGCGCATAATTATTGTCAAGGTTTTGCGATTTATAGCTGCATCATGGAAAAAGGGGGTTTCATGTTCTATTTCATTAAACTCTTCGCAAAGGCAACATAAGTTATGCTTAGCCCTCCAAGGAAAAAAATAAAAAATGGAAAAAATACATGCTTCTTAACTTTTCCCTGGTCTGTTGATTCAAACATAGAGAAATATAATATCTTGACTGAACGTATTTATGTTGCAGTTTCAGGGGTCCTCATATGAAAATGCTCTATTTAACCCTGTACCACACAATCCCGACTTTTAACGACCCTAAGAAAGAAGCCTTGTGAAAACATTGTGGGAAAAGGAGAAAATGCTGGTAACCAGCATTTTCTCCTTTTCCCACAATGTTTTCTACCCTTTCTAAGATTAATTTCAATTTTTGAGTCATATTTATTTTGTTGTCTGCAAAATGCTCTCAATTTGGACCAGTCTAAAACTTTGTCGTGTGGTAAAGAGTTAAGTCAACCAAATGACAAAATTTTATTTCGAAAACTTTCATATGGTGAAGAAAATGCTGTTAGAAAAAGACACAATGCTGGTTACTATAATACTGGTAACTATAACCGTCAACTCTTTACCAACCAAAAAAAAATTTAGACTTGTCAAAATCAAAAGCATTTGTACATTACAAATTCAATTTGACTGTAGCCCAAATGATGAGTTGAATTGTTGAAAAGGTCGACAACAATGTGGTGAAAGGAGAAAATGATGGTTATCAGCATTTCCCCCTTTTCTAAAATGTTTTCAACAGCCTTTTCCCTCAAGGTTGTTCAAAATGGGATTGTGTGGTGTAAACAGCTAAAACTCTTAGAGTTAACCTACTGGCCTTTTGAAGACAGAAAGCAATATCCAAACATTACAATTTCATGGTCGTTTTTAGCTCACCTGAGCGCAAAGTGCTCAGGATGAGCTATTGTGATCACTCACCGTCCGTCGGCGTCTGTCGTCCGTCCGTCTGTCGTCCGTCCGTTCACATTTTTTTGTTTACACTCTAGCATCTACAAATATTAACCAGTCAGCACCAAACTTGGTCAAAATATATATGACCATAAGATCTCGGATGAGTTCAATTATGGGTCTAATCGGACCAGAACGACTGGAGTTATTTGCCCTTGAATTAGAAAAATTGCTATATTTGACTTTGTTTACACTCTAGCATCTACAATTTTTAACCAATCAGCACCAAACTTGGTCAAAATATATATGACCATAAGATCTCGGATGAGTTCGATGATGGATCTAATCGGACCAGA